>OY776111.1:311542166-312142166 GCA_963675035.1 Allygus modestus
CAGAATAATAGTTCATAACATATAGAAATCAAGGCCCCATGCATTACTTCGTATACTGAATAAACTATTTAATGGACCTTTAAAACTTCGTCTGTCAAAATTGAATTTTGTAAATGGTTAATTACTTACACAATGTGTCAATGCTGAATCAAATGAATAGACTATACTTCGAGAATCACTCTAATCAGAAATATATGTTTTTTGATTTCTCCCCATATGCCTTGGTATACGGAGAAAGTATTGTTTTCGACAACATTTTTGAATTTGTGTTGTTGGTGTAAATATTTGTTTTGATACTCACTGAACCCAGAATTTGTTTTTCGGAGTGATGTCTGTTTGTGTGTGTTTGTGGGTGTGGACAAGGTTTAAAACGACACCAGTGGTCCGATTTTGATAAATTTGGCATGTTGGTACTAATCTACGATAACTCCTGGCGATTTTTTATTATTTAACGGTAATCATCCCCCAATATACACTTAAAAACATAAACAAATAAAAATTTCTCAGAAACTGTTTAAAAGATGTGATTAAAATTTGTTGGTTTGTAGAACTTAAGTTTCCAACGAAATGACATCACCCATTTTTGAGTAAATTCGGGTTCAGAAATTACAGGACTTAAAAAGTTCCAAAATTCCGTTTTTTGACTTTTTATGATACTTTAAAAAAACTTACTTATCACCATTAAACAAGCTAAAAAACTAAATTATTTAGTGTTTTGAATTATTACTCTACGATATTATTGTTATGGAGAAAACTTGAATTTCCATTTAGTGGTTTACGCATTACGTTGTCGAATGTTATTCTTATGGATGGTACAAACATTACCATTTCTCTCTTATTACTGATCAATTTAATTAACACTTGTTATGTAGTTCAAGTAAGCATTGACCAACAGAGGATACTCAACATATGTTGCCTCTCCTCGAGGATAACATTGGACAACGTACTGTGAATAGCACTTTGAATACCTCTGCAACGGTTGGACGTAGAATCACAATTAAAACACCAAAATGATTGTATTCTGGAGCTGAACTGATTGGTAAAAATAAATGTGAAGTTTTCAGTAAAATGAACTGAGGAAAAGATAACAACCTTTTTCCCATTAGATTAATATGGGGCATTTTATGAACACGTCTTTTGATTTTCTCAGCAATCTCTTAACCTAAGTTTAAGATTCAAAATTTATAAATATATCTGCAACGGTTGGACGTAGGACGTAGGTATTATTATCGAAATCCCAATTTTAACCCCAAAATAACTGTTTCTAGAGCTGAAGTTATCAGTAAAAACAAATATGCAATTTCAAGTAAAATTGACTGAGGAAAAGCTAAAAATCTGTTACATGTAATATTAACATGGGGAAGTGTATGAATACATTTTTTGTATTTTATCGGCAACCCCTTAATCTTGTTTAATGATTAAAAATACTAAATTATTTGTTTTTAAGCTCTATAAAATGGTCATAACTAAAATTGAGTTGTTTTTAGTGAATTTCCTCTATAGAAAAGAAGCTGTTACCGTAGTCGGCATGGTAAGACCTAGGCCCGGGACCATGATAACTTTTTGTTTTGAGGTCCCCAGATGCCAAAAACACCATCCGTTCAAACTGTATATCATCTTCATAACTACTATTATAAAAATGAGGTGGTGTCTCTATGTCTGTCTGTCTATTGTTCCATCACGCCAAAACCACTGGACCAATTCTGCTGAAATTTTGCACAAATGTAGTCTACGTACCGAGGAGTGTCATAGGCCTATTGCCGTTTATAAATGTCCTCAGAGCTCTACCCCACGGAACTTCCAATTTCCCATGTTATTCATATGAAGGAGAGTTTTATTTGGTTTACTAATGAGTGTATTACTAATTCAATTAATTTAAATAAAAATCTTCAAAAGGAGTATATCTACCTACAGACTGTCATTATTTTGTTTACAATTTTCTACTCTGAATTTTCACCCCGTTTCTGAATATATATCTATATATATATATATATATATGTGTGTGTGTGTGTGTGTGTGTGTGTGTGTGTGTGTGTGTGTATGTGTGTGTGTGCGCGTGTGTGCGTGTGTGCGTGTGTGCGTGTGTGCGTGCGTGCGCGCGCGTGTGTGTGTGTGTGTGTGTGTGTGTGTGTGTGTGTGTGTGTGTGTGTGTGTGTGTGTGTGTGCGTGTGTGTTTGTGTCCGTGGGTGCGAGAACTCTTCTAAAAATGGTCCGATTTTGATGAAATTTGGTACAGACATGTAAAGCAACACTTATGACTTTAAATGTTAAGTTGTTAAGTTCGAAAACCAGCCAGTTCGCTCCATCCAAAGGGGTATTTTGGGGGGGTTTTGTACACCAAAAATCTTTTAGTTTTTACATATAATATTCTAAATCAAATTTTAGTTTTCACCATTTAATTCAGCTTAAAAAAACTATTTGGTGTTTTGATCATTGTTCTACGTCAATCGGTTACAGAATTATTGATAGTGCTAAATACAGAACGTTCTCCAATATTATTCATATGGAGAATAAGAAAAGTTTTATATCTCGCTTATTATCAACTTACCCTGACGAAACTGGTATATGCTCCATACTGCTATATGCTGGTATATGATATGGTATACTGCTCCATATTGGTGTGGTCTATTGATATTTGCACAAAAAACTATTTTTTTTGTTGATAGTTTCCGTAGCAGCAAACCTGCATCCTCAGCCCCCATGTTATTGTTATGGAGAACAACTAAAAATGTTATATCCGTTAACTATGAACATAAATTAATAAAATTTGGTACATGGCGTTACCTAGTTGAGTTTATATTGATTTTTATATTTATATTGATGGATTAATCAATTATTTTTAAATATATGGAAACCCACTGTTTTGTCAAAAAAAGTCTGAATACAAAAAACTTGTCGTTTAAAAAGGCTTTTTAAACAAATCCGACTTCACTGAAATTGGATAACTATTAATCAAGTATATATAAATACAAACTAGGTTTTTTGCCGTTGGAGGCTTCGCCCCCAAACCTCCTTTTGGAGTTCGCTTTCCTCAAAAGGTTCATGTAAATGGTTGGCAATTTTTTGACAGTTGCTCATCAAGAGCTTCAATTCGAGTATGGGGTCAAGTAGGGTCCGATTACGGGAAGTGCCTCGTAATTTATGTCTGTGAGTCAGTCAGTGAACCCGTCTGGTTCGCTACTATATAAGTAGAAGATTTGATTGAATGGTGTTTTGGGCACCTCTGGGGGACTTAAAACAAAAAGTGATCATGGTCTTGGGCTTACCATGCCACCTACGGTAATAGCTTCTTCCATATAGGGGGAAATCGCTAAAATGAAGATTGACTAAATATAGTACGTTGTCTTATGGGAATTAACATTGGAAAATGTTGTTGTTAATATCTTGATGTAGTTTTACCACCCCTAATACTGCAATAGCAACTTTTGATGCTGATAGGACCTCTTCAAACCCTATAATATACAACACTGCCATCCCAATATTGCATTTAAATAGAACAAGGTGCATCAGAACACCAAAAAATCAAATGATATCCATTTATGAAAAATTTGGACTATCATTTGTTTAAACCCATTTTTTTATTTTTTTAAAGTTTTGAAGCGGAAATTCCCTTTCCTTACGTGAGCGTGCTCCGTACGAACTCATTTTTATTTATAAGAGAAAAATAAATTGTTAAGGTAACTGAAAATTTTGGGAAATATGTCGTACATTAATATGAGTTTAATAATTAGTCTTCTACATTATGCGTTCCTTCTCTATTAAGCGCAATAAGTTACTTCTGAGGTTTTTCTTACTATAGAAACATATCTACATAATATTAAAAAAGATCCTGCTTTTGTTCGCTCACTTCCTGAAGTTAATACCTAGCCGATTTTGATGACTCTTTTTTATTTCTAAGATAATTTCAAGTTCTATGTCGCTGTGAAGCCAGAATTTTGTTTAGGCCCAAAGGCTCTGCCCACTGGACTTCCAAGTTCCCATTTTACTGATATGGAGGAGAATTTTATTTGGTTTACGTCACATGCGTTAGTAGGGGACAATAGTTTCTTCAAAACCAGCAAAGGCACAGTGAGGAGCAAGTGAGGAGCCCCCCCGTCACGTGACCCTCGATGACGTCAGCCCCCCCGTGAGGATCCACCTGCCCCCCCCCCCTGTCGCCTGCGGCACTTTTTATGATGACCTTGAACATGAGGAAAAAACGTTCGAAAATTAATAACTAGCCTATTTACCCACCGATTCCCACGGGACGTTTTCCAGAGTGTAGGCCTATCCCCGAGGAAGCGAATGACGAAAGAACCCCATAGATCCGCCATCAAACAAGACCGCTATTAATAAATAACCGCGTTTTCCTTATGGGATCTTGGCTGTTTACCGACCGATTTTGACAAAACTTCACCACATGTCGGGCGGTGGCCTAAGTAAACCATCGCTTAAAGAAAATTGAAAATCTACCGTTAAACGGGCCCGCTACTAATTTTTAAACGCGTTTTCCTTATGAGATCTCGGCTGTTTACCGACCGATTTTAACGAAACCTCACCAGGTGTCGGGCAGCGGCCTAAGTAAACCGCCGCTTAAAGAAAATTGAAAATCCGCCATTAAACGGACCCACCATTACTTTTTAACCGCGTTTTCTTTATGGGATCTCAGCTGTTCACCGACCGAACTCGATGCGACTTCACTACATGTTGTGCGCCGGCTTGGTCAAAACCAAAACCGCGAGCGGCTCCGCAACGTCACGTGTTTACGCGCGTGCTAGGGCCCCCGGGCTGTTTACTCATCAGCGACCTTCTAGAAGCTTCTAGAACGTTCTAGAACGTCGCGGACATCGGTGACGTCATCCGCATATGACCGAAGGCGTAAACAAGCTTTTATCACGTACAAACCTGAGTCAGTCTTGACCAGAGCCACTTTCATGATGGACGTCGCTACGGTGGAGGTGATTATCGATGAGCCCAACGTTCACCGCTACCTTCTGCTAGGACCAGAGTTCCTCACCCCCACGAGGATTCGGGTCGAGGAGGCGATGAGAAGAGGCGTCCATATCCTCCTCAGGCCGGGGTGGCGGAGCCTAACCGGGCCCCTAATGTCCTTTCGTCGCTTCGACCCGGGCGACTCGGCGCAGTGGGATGAGGTGCTGCAAGGGTTGGAGTTTACCCTCAACCAAGGCAGAATGGCGGTGCTGGATGTCCAAGAGAATGTCAGAGGACCTGGACAATAACCGGTTACCCATAACCCAATCCAACATGCACAACTGCGATGACGTCATAGTTTTCCTGGAATCAGCAGCGATAACATATTCTGAGAATTGTTTACCACCCGGACCTGTTTACTTATTAGCGAGCTTCTAGAAGCTTCTCCCGGATATGGAAAATCCCCAGCTTAATGCGCAATAGACCATCTGCCACGCTTCTAGAAGGTTCGCTGGAGTGCGCGCGACATGGGTATAAAACCGAGGCTCGGCCACGCGCGCGCGACCTCAGTGTTGTTCGAGACGTCACCATGAACGGAAGCGGTGCCGGCGTAGTAAAAGTGGACCAAACGATCCGCTCTTTCCTAGAGGAGCTGAACGCAATGGACGAGAACGCTAACATACCGTCAGTACAGCAGGGATGCGCGTCAAAGAAGAGGAAGCTCGATGGTTGGACTGTAAAGAGGAAGGAAGTGCCTATCGATTCCCCATCACTGTGCTGGTCTGCTGGAGGATACCAGTATACTGTGAAGAACCCCACCAACAGCGGTAATGTACTGTTGAAGATGAATGTGTTCAAAGGAGGTCGCCCTGCGTTCAGTTGTGGCCTGTACTTGGACGAGGAGCGAAACGATGAAATCTGCATATGCCTGGAGGACCTGCTATCCAGATTGCAAAACCTATGGCTGACAAATAGCGAGACGGGAGAGCCAAGATACGACGGGATCACTAGGACCGCTACTCCTCTGCCCGTCTGGTGACAGACCGATTGCGTCATCCCAGGGAAAGCCAAGAGGAGTGCACACTCCAGGCGCGCTACCCAGTAAATGAGAGAGCGTGGAAACTTCCACTAAGCAGTTGATAACCAAGACGCTTCTAGAAAAATCCACATATTTACGCGATAAAGCTTTCCATTACGTCACCTACCGGGTATCTTTCCTAGAATCAAGCGAGTAGTTACGTCATCATGTTGTTGACGCGTGCGAGTCGGCACGTAGACACCGCCTATAAAAGGCGACTAGGCGGCGAGAGCCAGTCATTCTGCATCCAGCTGCGCCATGCTCAACACGGACCAGAAGATGGACCTCAGGACAGCTCTCAATAGCTGCAAGGCTGCGGGTTACACTCGCATCGCTGATCTACAGGACAACGTAGTGTATCCAATTCGCTCGTTTGAGCGAGTGGACACACCGAACGGTGAGGTGGTTATGGCCACCTTGGAGGGTCTTGCCGGCGATGACCCGATTCGCATCTACATGCCTTGGCGGTACCTTGCAGTCCTGGACGATAACACCATCACGCAGTACAACGTTGGTGTGGGGCCTAAGATGAGCCTTGTGAAGAGGAGCGGTCCTCCAGGCAGCAAAAGTCCTCTCCTCAAATTTGTATAAATAAATGGTATTATTTATTCTCTTATTTCCCTTCGAAATTGAAAAAATAAATAAAAGTAAAAATCAAATAAAAAAAGAAATAAGGAAAACAATTTAGTTACAAGAGCCGAGGTGGCGGTGCACAGCGGTCAGTAGACGCCATGGACTTGAGGTAGAAACACCCGTTCACCACCATCGTGGCCGGGCACTCGGGCAGCGGCAAGTCGCACTTCGTGGCTCGCTTCATGGGGCACGCCGACCGCATGTGCGATACGGTTCGCCCATATTACCTGGCACTACGGCAGCGGCGGCGGTGGTGGCAAGAGCCGTGAGGACTCTGCCGTGCGCTACGTAGCCGGTCCGCCAGACCTCGAGGACTACGATGGTAGCGAGCCCGCCCTGGTCATCGTCGACGACATGATGCGTGAGGCTGGCCCCAGCGTGGCGGACCTGTTCACTAAGGGCTCGCACCACCGCAACATGAGCGTGATCTTCATCACGCAAAACCTGTTTCATCAGGGCAGGGGCCAGCGCGACATATCGCTGAACGCCCATTACATAGTGTGTTTCACGAATCCCAGGGACCGCGCTCAGATCAAACACTTGGCCCGCCAAGTATACCCGGAAAACCGCAAATTCGTGGAGGAGACTTACGCGGACGCCACGCGCGACCCGCACGCCTACCTCCTCATAGACCTGAAACAGTCCACGCCCGAAGAGATGCGCGTACGTTCGGCCATTTTCCCAGACGACCCGGTAAACTACGTGTACCTGCCCAAGAAGAAGTGATAAATAGGCCGATCGCGCGCGCGCCAACGTCAGTCAGTCAGCATGTCAAAACGCGTGAAGAAGGACGTTGATCTGCTGAGGGCTCTAATACACGCTACGCCTAAAGAACGCAAGGCCCTGTTAAAAGCGTGCGAGAAGAGTCGCATCAAGTCGTTGTGCGAGTGCGCGTATAACGTTCTACGTGGAAACGTACCGCTTCCCCCCTGCCTCAAACGCAAATTGAGCAAACACAAACAGGCACTCAGACGGCTGGGGAAACGCGGCGAGGGTTGGACAAAGAATCGGCACTACCTCGTCCAACGGGGCGGTGGGATCCTCCTACCTCTGCTGTTGAACGCTGTTCTGCCCGTTCTAGCGCAGAAGCTAATCGGATATGGAGTACGCTAGGAAAAAGGTGGTTGTACCGCAGGAGCTCGTAGAGCGGATGCTTGAGGGCCCAGCGGCAGCGGCGGTGGCGCTGCTGCCAGTGTCACCAGGCCGTCCAGCTTGGACGCCGAGATTCATCGCATATTGAGCAACAAGCGGCTGGATGATACCGAGAAGTGGAAACAGTACCAACAGGTGTTGCAACGGTTCCTGCACTTCTCCGCGGCCAAGCGCCAGCCTGTAGGCCTACCCATTTTCCAGGAGGAAAAAACGAGCGAGGGGCCCGGCCGCACGCAACGCGAGTCCGTCGCCCTAGTGGAGGAGATCGTAGAAACCTTCCCCAAGGTCTACAAGCCAGATGCGCGAAGCCTGTTGCGGATCATGAACCGCCGAGACAGTCCCATCACCTGGGACGCTGACTGGGGCGTGTACGTGAACGGCCAGAAGATCACCGGCGCTAACATAGTAGACGTCCTACACGCCGTAGTAAGAGTGCGAAAGCTCGACAGCTTACCTCCCGGATGGGAAGAGGTGATGAGCGCCTTGAGGGCCATGAACATGCCCAAACAACATGTGGGTAACTCCGCGGCGTTAGCGTTTCTAGGTGTGGACACCACGTCGAGCCCCTCAGGAAGTGCTTTAGCTACGTCCACACCCATACCGCTGAGGATTACACCGATGCCGGAACGCCTAAGACTGAGGCCCCAACCAGCTACCAGGCGAAAGATATTAACCGGGGATACCGGCAAGGAGCGGTCATTGGACAACTGGGAGCCGTTCCCTCGGTAATGGAGAAGCTGTACTACGACCCGAGCCAGCCCGGTTCCTTCGGTGGGGTGGCCGCCTGGCCAGAGCCGCGCGCCTACCGAAACGCCGGGTAGCCGACTGGCTGCGCGCCCAGGACACCTACACGCTGCACAAGCCGGCGCGCAAGTGGTTTCCCCGCAACCACTACATCGTGTTTGGGCCCCGGGAGCTGTGGCAGGTGGACCTGAATGACATGCGCGGCCTGAGCCGGTACAACGACGGAGTCAACTACCTGCTGACCGTGATTGACGTATTCAGCAAGCGGCTGTTTGTGGTACCGCTGAGGAGGAAAAGCAGACAAGAGGTGGCGGCGGCGTTCGAGAGGATATTCTCCGAGGCGACTCCTCACTGTCTACAGACCGACAAGGGGACAGAGTTCACCGGGGCCGCTACCAAGCGAGTGTTCAATAGTCACGGTGTCACGTACGACACCACGCAGAACCCCGATGTGAAGTCGGCGGTGGTGGAGCAAGTCAACCGCATGCCCAAGACCCGCATGTGGTGCTACCTGACCTACAAAAACACGTATCGCTACGTGGACGTGTTGGACATGCTTGTGAACACCTACAACCACAGCCCACACAGGAGCCTGGGCGGCGGCTGTGACCCGCGGACGTGGACAGCGGCGATGGACAAACGGTGTACAAGGCGTGGCGTCACATGTACGGAAAGGCGATCCAGCGGCGCAAGCCCAGGTTCGAGCCGGGCGACACGGTGTGCATAGCCAAGGACAAGTGTACGTTCGCCAAAGGCTACGAGAGCAATTGGAGTAAGGAGCTGTTCGTGGTGGACCGTGTATACGGGTCGCTTCCCCTGCCCCTGAACGTGTTGCGCGACCTTAACGGTTGCCGCTGGAAGGGCGCTTCTATGAGCACGAAATGCAAAAGGTGACGGTCGCCCCGGACCACCTGTACCAAATAGATAAAATACTGGACACCGAGGGGCGAGGCCGCAGTAAGCGCTACCTAGTCAAGTGGGTCGGTTACGGAGACGAATTCAATTCTTGGGTACCCGCAGCGGACGTGCAACAGCTGCGATGACGAGGCACGATCAATTTTACCTGACGTTGCCCAGCAACAGTTCGATGAAGTATTATCCCAACAACAAGGTGACGAACTACACGACCCATCTGCCTTCGACCGTCGATCTGTCGGACGGCGAGTGGGAGGTCGCTCTGGCGGAGGTGCACTACCCCTTCTCTTTTCTGACCGTCAGCGAGGGGACCTACGTCAAACTAGTGCTAGGAATGAGGGACTCGAAAGGCGAGTTGACCGTGGTTGACAAGTTCACGGTCAAAGTGGAGCCGGGCAATTACGGCAGTGCCGAGGAACTCGTGAACGCGATCAACAACCACCCTCAAATGAAGAGTAACTTGTGCGCTTTCTCGTACGACGAGAGCTCCTCCAGGGTGGAATTGCTGTTGGCGTCGACGGCCGTTCAAAGCCTCAAATTGAGCCCCAGCTTGGCGCTACAGTTTGGCTACGAGGTGGATACGGATATCGTCAAGCGTCACAAGTCCGTGAGGCCGGCCAACCTCTTCACCGGTCTGCCGTCTCACATGTACGTGTACTGCGACCTGGTGGCACCCCAACTGGTGGGCGACACCGTGGCACTGCTACTGAAAATCCTCAACATCGACATTAGGAATTACACGTACGGCGCTCACACGACAGTGCATATAATAGACTCGCACTACGTGCTGGTAATCAAAACCTCGTTCGAGAGCGTGGAAATCGATTTAAGGGACGACCAAGGGCGACACTTGCCATTCCACTTCGGGACCTCGTGCACGAAGCTTCACTTTAGGAAAGGGAGGCAGCGGCAATGAATCCGAACGATCCCTATCTTGCCTACTACCGCCACCAGCAGGCGGGTCACGGCGTGTCCTCCGTGTACAGAAAGGGCTGCTTTCCAACGCGGTCACGGCATCGGCAGCTTCCTGGGTGGTCTGATCCGCGCGGTGGCCCCACTACTCAAGTCGGGCGCGTCGGCGGTGGGCAAAGAGGCGCTGCGGTCCGGCGTGGGGTTCCTAGGCGACATAGCGGCGGGCACGGCCTACCCGCGAGTAGCGGCCAGCGCCCGTCTCAAGCAGTTCACAGGTACGCTGAAACGCAAGCCGGACGATAAATTGGATCGCGTGTTGAGCGGTGGCGGTTCCGGCACCTATAAGAAGAGGCGCGTACAGCGAATCACCCCTCAGTCTCTGGCCAGACTTCTGAGAACAACCGCCAAGCCAGTGAAGAGTAAGCTGGCGAAACGCAGCAGCAGCGGCAAAAAGAAGCGGGTCGTAAAGAATAAGAAGAGGACGAGTAGGGTGGTGAAAGACATTTTCGCATAAACCGCCCCATCACGAAGTCGTTCATACATCAGAAATCGTGCGAGTGCGTCAAGATCGAGTTGGACCTGTTCTCTCTGCCCTTGACGCAGACCAGTATCGAGGGCAGCAAATGGGTCTGCTACAAGCCGGTCTCGTCGCTGACAGACGACTCGCCGATAGAGTTCGTAGTGCCCGGTCACGGAGACAAATACACCGATCTGTCGCAGACGTTACTGTACGTGAAGGCGACCATCAAAACGGCCGCCGGGGCCGCGGTGACGGGGGAGATACGATCAAACAGGTCGGCCCGGTGAACAACAGGCTCCACTCGCTGTTCAGTCAAGTGGACCTGTAAATCAACAGCAAACTGGTGTCGCCACAAAACAACACGTACGCCTATCGCGCCTACCTGGAGACCCTGTAGACCTACGGTCAAGACGCCAAGAGCACACATCTCACCGCGGAGCTGTTCGTGGAGGACACCACCGATAAGATGGATAATTGCGAGGAGGAAAATGCGGGGCTCAAAACGCGGCGGGCGTGGATCGCGGGCAGCCGCTTGGTGGACATGGTGGGACATCTGCACGTCGATCTGTGCAACCAGGACAAGTTCATGCTGAACGGTGTCGAGATGCGGTTCCGTCTGATCAGATCACGCGACTCGTTCGCCATCATGTCCAAGACCGTCACCGACTACAAGGTGCAATCAGCAACGTCAGCCTGTTCGTGCGCCGCTGCAAGATCAATCCCAGCGTGCTGTTGGCGCAAAGCAGGACGCTGAAGACCGGCACGGCCAAATACCCGATCACCCGCGTGGAAGTGAAACCCGTCACGTTGCCGAGCGGTATCCGCGGTAAGACTACGGACAGCGTGTTCCTCGGCCAACTGCCGAAACGAGTCATAGTCGGGCTGGTGAACAACCAGGCGTTCAACGGAGACTACAAGAAGAACCCGTTCAATATCCATCATTACAAGACGAATTTCTTCGCGCTGTACGTGGACGGCGAGCAAGTGCCCGGCAAACCGCTGCAACTGGATTACTCCGTGGGTGGAGAGTTGTGCGTGCTCGAATATCACACGCTGTTCAGCGGCACCGGCATCCATTTCTCGAACAGCGGTAACGATATAGACCACTCCCAATACATGCACGGCTGCACGTTGATGGCGTTCGACTTGACACCCGACCTGTTAGCCAGTCAAGCGAGCCACTGGAACCTGGTACGCAACGGCAATCTGCGCATAGAGATCGGGTTCGCCGAAGCCGTGGCGGAGACGGTCAACTGCATAGTGTACGCCGAGTTGGACAACGTAGTGGAAGTGGACCGCTACCGAAACGTCACGGTCGACTTTGGCGGGTAAACGAGTTGCCGCGCGCTCAAGGCCACCGTGTGGACCATTAGTCGAAGGCGGCGCGCGCATGCGCGCGGGTTGCGACCCGTCCAAGGTCACCCGGAAGGGGCGTGCGCTCAGATCAGTTTGGACGACTGTACGAGATGGACGTGCCGCAGCCGATCTACAACGAGCCACCGCCAGCGCGCTGTCATCGCGGGAGCGTGGTGATGGATATGCAGTGTTTCAAGGACGGTGATAATGACCTTCTACTAAAAGAGGTCTGCGTGGTAGACGTGACTACTGGCACGCTACTCCTACATCACATCGCCCACCCGCCCTTCAGCAAGGACCTCCTGACTCCCGAGAGACAGTGCGAGAGCGTCTGGCTCACGCGCCACTGCCACGGCTTGGAGTGGGACCAGGGAGACATCGCGTACGTCGCCCTAGTGGACAAGCTGCGCTCCTGCCTCATCCACCGCCCCTTGGTCTACGTCAAAGGATCGCAGAAGAGGGACTTCGTACAACGCCACCTCGTAACCGAGCCCGCTGCCAACGCCGCTCAAGACATGGAGGGTCTGGGCTGCGGGTCGCTCAACGGTCCGCTCACCTACCGGACCCTGTGCTGTCGCCACCATAAGAGCGCCCTCAAACGTTGCGCCCTTCATAACTGTATCGTCTTACGGGACTGGCTCGTGGCTAACGACAGACTGGACTCATCCGCCTCGAGTTGCCTGTGCTGCTTCTGCCCACAATGAATACCGTCCAGATCAGAGAATGCCTGGCGAGGATCCCTGGACTGAGGAACGTCGCAGTCTGCGCCTCTGACCAACTACCGGACGTGCCAGTCAAGCCTCTGACCGCCATCATATCCAACACAGTGGCACACACCGAGGGAGGCGAATACTGGGTGGCATTTTACTACTCGGAAGAGGACAGACTCGAGTACCTAGACAGCTACGGGAGGCCGCCATACCAGGCCGACTTTCAAAGGTTCCTGAGGCGCATTCCTCATCACCGCCACTACATCTACAGCAGATATCGGCTCCAGGGCTACGATACTTCTGTTTGCGGCTACTACTGCCTCACTTACCTGTACTGCCGGGCTGTTCTCCACACGTCACTCGGCGACTACGTCCAGCTCTTCGACCCTGCCGCTCCCGCCACCAACGACGCTCTGGTCCGAAGGCTCTTCCAGTCCATATTCGCTTAAAACTAGTTTGTAAGGTTTTTTGTAATGTGTATAACCTTATTACTGTTCAATACACGTCTCGTTATGATAAAGCTTGTGTTTTCATTTCTCCTTTCTCTTTACTAAATTTTGAGAAAAGAAATTAGTAAAACTGAGACAGTGGGGCTGGACCTCAGGTTTATATACTACTGGCTGAGCCCCCACCAAGCGGCAGTGAAGGCCGCCAAGGAGGGCGTGCCAGGAGACCCCTCGGACATCAGCAAACCGCTGACTAACTCGAGCGTCAGCGAGTTACTGGGCAACTCCTTCAGGGCCATCCCCGACACGTGCCGCCAATCGCTCCCAGTTGGCGGGGGCTTTTTAAGCTGCACGGCTCGGGTCAAACGGCCCATAACGCCTTTCTCTCTCACACTTGAGTTATTCTGAGCCTAACGGCTTATGACTTTTGAGTGAGCAAAAGGGAAGGAATAAACAACTCGGTTTCATACTGTACATCAAGCTATTACCGTACAATTACTTACAAATACTATTTACAATTTATCTTATAATTAATATATACACAACTAGACAGGGAAGTCATCTTCCTCGTCTTCAGACTGGCGCTGCCTCTCCTCCTCTTCCTCGCCGTCCAACTCCATCCGCTGCGGCTGTTCGCAGGGCTCCTCCTCCTGGCTGGCGGTAGCTGCGGGATGTCTTTATGCCCCCACGGTAGAGTGCGGATGTTGTCGGGGAGGACGAGCCGCTTGTCGTCAGCGGAGCTGAGACTCAGCTTGTTCACCGGCACGGTGTAGACTCGGTGCAAGTGGGACTGAAAGCGGATGTTGGTGTTGTGCTTCAGATCCCTGTTAAACAGGCACTCTCTATAGTCGTTGGGGGTGAGGACGTTCTTCACAACGCCCTTCGCCACCCCCTTGGCTCGCTTGAGAGCCCTGCTGCCACCTGTCACCACATCCTCGATGTCCATGAAATACATCTTGGACCGCAGGCCGAGGTACTCGAATAAGGACAAACCGTTGCAGTCGTCCTTAAACTTTCCGATGACCTTGGCGTTGAAGGGGCTGAAGCAGGGGTGGGACCTTGGATAGCCGCTGGTGTCGAAGTCGTCCAGGTGCTGCAACATCTCGGCGTAGACGTCCTGGGACACGATGTCAAAGACGAAGCTGTCCGTGTCCATGTAGTCCACTGTGAGGCGGTCGCCGTAGCGCTCCTTCATTTTCCGCAGGAACTCGTACATGAGCCACTTGCTCAGCTCCAGGACTGACATGCCTACGTATACGGGCTTGTCCAACACGATGTTGACTTTGGACAGATGCACCAGGGCCACGTCCTCCGTGTAGTATGTGTGGTCCAGGAAGTTGGATTTGGCAACGTACTTGGATAACTTCTCCGTAGTGCACACCAGCTTGACGTCCAGGTGCTTGCGCACGTTCTCGATGGTCTTGCCGAAGACCGCATTGTTCATGAGCTTGAAAAAGTCCTGTTCAAACTTGGTCTTGGTCTTCTTCCTCAGCGCGGTGTTCATCAGGATGTAGGGCTCGAGCCATCGAGACTGGCGGAACGAGAAGACCGTGTGCACCGCGACCACCTCCAACCCGTTTTTCAGCGCCTGCTGCAAGACCCTGTAATGAGAGATGTAGTGCGCCTTGTCGTCCAGGGTCGTCAACAGTTTGGGGAACGTCCCTATCGGTGGACGCTTCGTCTCACAGCAGTAGGGAAGATCCTTGTGTAGGTCGTGTAGGCGCGCGGGGTAGTGCAGGTCAACCTCCAGGATGTATCTTCGATCGGCCTCCGCGTCCAGCGCCACTATGTCCAACGCCTGGATTTTCTGACGGCTGAGCCACTGGAAGTTTCCGGTCGGCAGGCACTGGGACATGGCCCAGCGGTAGAGGTTGTTGGCGTCCAGGTACATGAGGAAACGCGTGGGCTCGTCCGGGTGGTAGTCCGGGCACTTGTCGTGGTTGGCCTTGGCGTAGCGGGTGATGGCCTGAGAGATCCCTCCCCGGATCCCCTGATCCACGAACAGGTACATGTCAAAGTCCTGCAGCGTGTCCAGCTCCACGTCGCAGGTCTTTAGCATCACGTCTCACGCGTAGGACGGCAGGGTGTAGTAGTGGGCGGGGTCCAGCCCATACTTGGCCAGCGAAGTATCGCGGAACTGCTCAAAGACCTCTGTGAGCAGGGCGATGTCGCATCGCAGGTACTTGTCGGCGTAGTCTTTGAGGTGTCGACACTCGAAGGCTCGCCACATGTTGAGGGCGTGCTCGTACTCCTCGTCCTTGATGTCCTCCCAGGGTCAAGGTGTTCCTGAACGCATCCTTAGGCCGCAGGTCCTGTACAAAATGTCGTAGGACGTCACGAAGTCGTAGGGGAATACGCCCTTCCTGCGCACCAGGTCGAACAGCCGGTCGTCGGGGAAGCGCTTCCTCGTCTCGCGCATCCTGTCCGTGGGAAGTCCCGCGGTGAGGCTGGCCAGGCTCATGGACAAGAACCTGTAGGTGTCGAGGAACCGCACCGCGAAACTGCTCCGTCGCGGGTTATCTTCGGGCTGACCGAAGTGGAACCACTTGGTGAAGGCAATGTAGCGCTCCTCCGTGTGCGCCAACACGTCCACGTCACCGGGGTCGATGGCCAGCTCGCGCACTACAAAGTGGGCGTCGTAGTTGGACAGGTTGTGGAAGTAGCAGTTGATGTGTCGCTGCTCCCGGTACCTGAGGTTGCACGAGCGGTGGGCGGCTCCTTGGAACTCGTAGGGCGGGGCGTGGTTGTGGTCCCGCACCTTGACGTCCTGGTCCGTGAACTCCTTCCCGCAGAGGTAGCAGACGGTGGCCGCGATGAACTGGCACATCTCCTGGTCGTTCAAGACGGGCTGCAGTAAGACCATGTTGGTCTGGAGGTCCCACAGCGCCAGCACGTCCATCTTCAACCTTTACATGAACACCTTGGACGCGTCCGCCCCGAAGTACACCCGCGGCTCAAACTCCTCCAGGCCGAGTGAGTCCACGATCTGGTAGGCGAAGGCGTAGGGGACGTGCATTTGCAGGGGCCTCGTGCCGGGCGGCGCTTCCACTGGGTCAACAGCGACGGGCTGGAGAGCACACTCGAAGTCCGCGTAGATGCAGAACCTCTCCCGCCTAGTGTACTCGGGGTGGGCGAAGCGGATCTCCTGCTTCTTGGACATGTCCAAGAGGAGAGGGGCCTTCGCGGTGCAGTATCGCATGTGCTCCTTCAGACGCTCGGCACTGGACAGTTCCAGTTTGTTGGGCTGGTTGTCAAAGTAAGCAAAGCATCGCTTACACACGTGGTTAGTGCTAGGGTGGGACGTCAGCTGAGGACGCACTAGCCTGCTCATGTTTGCGATGTAGGCGTAGTGACTGTCCCCGCCAGTAGTCACGTACAACAGGTCCCGGTGATCCTCCAACTCCCGCTTGCTTATCTTCAGCGGGAACACGCGGTCCTGGAACTTTGGGGATCCGTCGGGGCGTCTCCCCACCATGGTGCGCTCGATACCGTATACGTTAACGCTGATAGCGTTCTTCCACTCGAAGGCTTTGATGGCATTCACAGCCACGGGGAAGCGTAGGCCGGTCCAGTCGTAGCGCGCCGTGATGTCCGGTGTATATGCCGCAGGCCTCTCCGCGTGTTGCGCGACGAACTTGGCAAGGATAGTACTTGAAGCAAATGGCATCGTCGTTGAGCACGTTGATGACAAAGCGCGTCTCGCAGATGGTCCTGGGAAGTTGGGTGAAGCGGGCTCCGCGTTCTCCCAAAGGGGTGTAGAGGTTGACGCGGATCTCCAGGTCGCTTATACGGAGGTAAGACCACCCGCTGCCCACTAGCAAGCACTGCTCCTTCTCTTCCACCAGCTTGATGAAGGAAGCCGACAGGAACGCCTCCAGGTCCGACGCGGCAGTGAGAGGCACGTTCTTCGTGTTGAAAGCTCGCAGGCAAGTCGTCCCGTGGACGTTGGCGAATTCAAACTCCAGGAACATGTTGACCTTGATGTTCGGGTGTCGGGTCCTGACGTTGGCCAGCAGTTCCAAGACGCTGTCGAACAGCAGCACCAGCGCGTCGTCCACGGTCAGGAAGTCCTCCATGGGCCGATACAGACCGAAGGTCATGAGCCGTTCGCGGAACGCCCGTTGGATGGTGCGGAACGTGGGCAGTCCCCAACCCACCATCCCGTCGGGCGCCGTGCTGGGTCCGGGCTGAGGCTCGCGGCTGGGTCCTGGCTGAGGCTCGTGGCTGGGTCCTGGGCGGGGCTGGTGCTCGGAGCTGGGTCCGGGCTGAGGCTCGGATGACAGGATGGGCAGTCCTGGTATCTCGTCCAAAACGAGGTTCCTTATGACGGGACAATTGTGAGCCTCGTGCTGGTCTCGGTTGTAGCGCCGGGTGAAGCCTCGGTTGCGGTAGGTGCACTCGAACCTCTTGCCGCGATGAGCGCTCGCCACGTGTCGCTGGAGGTACGTGGCCTTGCGGAAAAGAGCACCGCACTCGGGACAGCGGACCTCGTTGGCATGCACCAGCTGCACGTGGTGCCGGATCAGGTCCTCGTGGGAGAATCGCCGCTCGCACGCGTCACACTCGGGCCGCAGGTCTCTGGCGGGTGGCGTCGCAGCGGAGGAAGAGGAAGAGGAGGAGGTCGAAGCTGACGGGCTAGCACCGTGGACCGCTTCCATGTGGTGGTGCAGATCCTCGGGTCTCGCCAGGGCGACAGCGCACAACGAGCATGGACAGCCTGCGAACAGGAAAACAAGTCCTATTAGTTACCCGAGCCCGATAAACACGAGGGTGAGGAGATGGCAGTGAGGAACTACACAGAGGACTGGCAACCTCTTATTTACCCCTCGAGAATTTCTCCTCATCTCAATCGCCAGTTACCCGATCCCGTTAAATACAAGGGTTAGGACCTACACAGAGGGCTGGCAACCTCTTGTTTACCCCTTGAGCCTGTTTCCTCGTCTTAATCACCAGTTTACTCAAGCCAGATAAATACAAGGGTGAGGAGGTGGTGGTGAGGACCTACACAGAGGGCTGGAAACCTCTTGTTTACCCCTCGAGTCTGTTTCCTCGTCTCAATTGCCAGTTTACCCAGCCAAGCAGGGGTGACGTCACTGGTTACTCTCTCATAAAAATAAATCGTTAATTACCAATGTCCATTGGTGAGGACACCGGAGAGGAAAGCATATTTAACAAATCTATTGGCGGTTTATTATCTATCATAAAACTGTACCTGGCGCTTGATCGTGAGGAGTAGGAGGATGAACTGTGGCGAGGTGGCGTTGCAGGTTATCACTTCGCCCGAAGCGTCTGCCGCAGACATGACAATCGTAATGGCGGTTGTTGTGGGCAGATGCTGCGTGACGGGCCAGGTTTCTAGCAACCCCGAAAGTGCGCCCACAAACTTCACACAGATGAGGAACAGCCATCTGCAACATCAGGTATCTGTACTCTCCGTCCGCCACAAAGGCGCAGTTTTCACAGCAAAAACACTTTGGTAACGGTACCCCTGAGAACGAGGTGAATCTAACCCTTCTAATAGTAGACGGAACCAAATGACAAGAATCGCTCCTATGACATTCCTAACACTGGTACACGTCTTTGTCTTTGTTACGCTTGCAAATGGCGAATTCACCCTCGTCTGTAATTCCACTAGGAACTCGAAATTCCAATTGAAAAGCAAAACCTAATTTTATTTCGCTCAAACATTTTTTTTTAAGAGTGTAAGTGAATCTATTTTAATTTTTAAGTTTGACTCATTAATTTTAATCGTTATAAATCACAACTGTCCACATTACAAATCCACTCATTTCCATCTGAAAATAAACAACGACAAGGCTCCGTGTACTGGGATACATAAAGTTTAAATGTTAATGTTAGCTAATTAGGTTTTAAAGCCAAGCATTTAAAACAAAAAAAGAGTGGTAGTGAGTCTATTTAAATTTTTTTAAGTTTGACTTATTTTAATCGTTATAAAACATAACTGTTTCAAGGTCATTACAATTCCACTCATCTCCATCTAAAAAGAAACAACAACAAGGCTCCGTGTACTGGGATATGTAAAATTTTAAATATTAATGTTAACTAATTAGGTTTTAAAGCATTGGTAAACTGACTGATGAAGAAGTGAATTACATGTTACTTACATTTTAAGATATCCAAAGAGAAGGCTCCACACAGTTGCACAAGTAATCACAGCGTGGACACCTAGGTCCTCACAGTACGAACTGCCACTAGATACTGATATAGCCCGGGAAGATAGGGCGCTTAAATAAGCCAGTTGTTAACGCCATGGAACATTCCACTGCATCATCCGCCAGATGAGCTTCGCAGTGTAATATAAGCGGTAAACAATTCCCGGAACCGCTAATGAGTAAACAGGCTGGGACAGTCACGTAGGCACGCGGATGACGTCACCGCGGTCCGCGACGTTCTAGAACGTTCTAGAAGCTTCTAGAAGGTCGCTGATGAGTAAACAGTCCGGGCGGCCCTAGGACGCACCTAGACACGTGACGTCGTGGAGTCGCTCGCGGTTTTGGTTTTGACCAAGCCGGCACACAACATGTAGTGAAGTCGCATCGAGATCGGTCGGCAAACAGCCGAGATCCCATAAGGAAAACGCGGTTAAAAAGTAATGGCGGGCCCGTTTAATGGCGGATTTTCAATTTTCTTTAAGCGGCGGTTTACTTACGCCGCTGCTCGACACGTGGTGAAGTTTCACCAAAATCGGTCGGTAAACAGCCGAGATCCCAAAAGGAAAACGCGTTTAAAAATTAATAGTGTGCCCGTTTAACGGTGGATTTTCAATTTTCTTTAAGGGATGGTTTACTTAAGCCGCCGTCCGACATGTGGTGAAGTTTCATCAAAATCGGTCAGTAAACAGCTGAGATCCCATAAGGAAAACGCGTTTAAAAATTAATAGCGGTCTTGTTTGATGGCGGATCTATGGGGTTCTTTCGTTATTCGCTTCCTCGGGGATAGGCCTACACTCTGGAAAAAGTCCCGTGGGAATCGGTGGGTAAATAGGCTAGTTATTAATTTTCAAAAGTTTTTTCCTCATGTTCAAGGTCATCACGAAAAGTGCCGCAGGCGACGGGGGGCAGGTGGATCCTCACAGCGGGGGCAGGTGGATCCTCAACGGGGGGGGGCTGACGTCATCGAGGGTCACGTGACGGGGGGGCTCCTCACTTGCTCCTCACTGCGCCTTTGCTGGTTTTGAAGAAACTATTGCCCCCTACTTGCGTTTTTTCTTAATTCAATAAACAGCTGTTATAAGGATTATATCAGAAATCTTTTGCGGGGGAGCAGTTCGTAATGTATAATAGGATACAAATCTATAAACGGATTGAACTTAATCTATTTGTTATATCTGTTGCAGGTTTACAATGGATGTGATTTCAGTTTTCAAGAAGATGTTGAGAAGAACGTATTGTTTCAGACACTGCATGATAACGAACGTCCAACACATTGGACAATCTCCGGAAGTGCTTCAGAAACCCCGGATTGTATTATGCTATGATTACTCATCACTGTTAATAAAATAGATTCATATATATATATATATATATATATAACTGGTATTAACTCTCCCGGTTACATGAAGAAACTTCAGTGGATTTTATTAAGTATTTTTCTATCTATAAACAGGTATTTTGCTGCATCGGGTGCCCATATAGCAGAAGTACATCAATTTTACATAAAATTGATGTAAAAAATTTCCATGTCATTGATATTGTTGATGTCATTGAATTTGATGTAAATTGGAAGTAAAAAGGGCACTCAATTTTATGTAAAAACGACGTAAACACAGATCAAACATTACATCATATTGCCATCAAATTGATATCAAACAAGCAGAGTAGGGGGCATTAGATGGTTCTGTGGCAGTAAGTAAAGCGCACCTGTGGTTGTGGTGGTGGAGCAGGAGCAGGAGCAGGAGCCCCCTCCAAGGATCCCCGACCTTTGACCTCCCCCCCGAGGATCTCCCCCTGACGTCACCCCCCCGACGAACTCCTCCCTGATGTCAACCCCCCCCGTAACCCGGTCAAGGACAATGAGGAAAAAATTTCGAAAATTAATAACTAGCCTATTTACCCACCGATTCCCACGGGACTTTTTCCAGAGTGTAGGCCTATCCTCGAGGAAGCGAATGACGAAATAACCCCATAGATCCACCATCAATCAAGACCGCTATTAATTTTTAACCGCGTTTTCCTTATGGGATCTCGGCTGTTTACCGACCGATTTTGACGAAACCTCACCACATGTCGGGCAGCGGCCTAAGTAAACCATCGCTTAATGAAAATTAAAAATCCAACGTTAAACGGGCCTTTTATTAATTTTTAAACCCGTTTTCCTTATGGGATCTCGGCTGTTCACCGACCGTTTTTGATGTGACTTCACTACATGTTGTGTGTCGACTTGGCCAAAATCAAACTGCAAGCGGCTCTGCGACGTCACGTGTCGAGGCGCGTGCTAGGGCCTACGTGACCACCCGGGGTTGTTTACTCATCAGCGACCTTATAGAAGCTTCTAGAATGTTCTAGAACGTCGTGGACCACGGTGACGTCAACCCCAAGGACAAACCAACATGCACAACTGCGATTACGTCATAGTTTTCCTAGAACCAGCAGCGATAACGTATTCCGAGAACTGTTTACCACCCGGACCTGTTGACTCGTTAGCGAGCTTCTCCCAGATATAAAAAATTCCCAGCCTATTGCGCAATAGGCCATCTCTCGCGTTTCTGGAAGCTTCTAGAAGGTTCGCTGGAGCATGCGCGCAACACGTGACCCCCCTGACGTCACCCCCCCCCCCGATGACCTTGAACAGACTTACTCCAAAGATGGTTGTTAAATTAATTTTTCAGACAAACGTCATCAATCACTTTTATTCTTTAATATCTTTTATTTTATATTATTCATATAATTTTATAATATTTTATTTTGAAAAGTGATGCTTAATCTACCCCCCATTTACTATAATCCTCGCATATACCGGGGGCCCAGCTTCTCGAAGGAGCCAAACTATGGCGTCATCCCCGTGCCCACGTGACCGCCTGGGGCTGTTTACCCATCAGCGGTTCCAGGAATTGTTTACCGCCTACATTACACGGCGACGCTTCTAGAAGCTTCTAGAATCTTCTAGAACGTCGTGGACCACGGTGACGTCATCCCCGTGCCTACGTGACCGCCCCAGGCTGTTTACTCATTAGCGATTCCGGGAACTGTTTACCGCCTAAAGCACTATGTACGCCTAAGAAACCTCTAGAAGCTTCTATAATGTTCTAGAACGTCGCGGACCGTGAGCAGCTTAAAAAGCCCCCGCCGACCGGGAGTGATCGGTGGCGCGCGTCGAGGCGTGCACGAACGAGTAGCTCAGCGGCTCGCAGATTCAACTGCATGAACGAATTGCTCAGCGGCTTGCTGACGCTCGAGGGTGCACCCTTGAGTTACTCAGCGGCTTTCTCACGTGGCGCGCCCTCTTTAGCCGCCACCGCTCGGCGGGGACATACCCGGTCGCGCGCGCCGCCGGTATATAAACCTGAGGACCGGCCCTCCGCGACCTCAGTTTTGCCCGAGACGCCATGACAAGCAGTAGCAGCCAAACCGAAGTGGACCGAGCGCTCCGCTCCTTTATGGAGGAGATCAACGCGATGGATGAGAACGCCAAGCCGCTCACTATGAAACCTAAGAAGAAAAAGCCCGAAGGGTGGACTGTGAAAAAGGACATAACTAGCGATTCTCCGGCATTAACTTAGACCGGTGCTAATTACCAATATACTCTACATAACCCCACCAATTGCGGGAACATTTTATTAAAGATGTCGGTATTCAAAGGCGGATGCCCTACGCACAGTTGCGGCTTGTACCTGGACGAGGAGAGAGAAGACGAAATTTGTATATGTCTCGAGGACCTGCTAACGAGATTGGAAAACCTATGAGTGAACAGCAATAACGGAGTGCCTAAAATTAACGGAGTTGTCAGGACCGCGATCCCAATAACCGCTTGGCGCAAGACCAACGATTGCGCAACAGTTGGCGGGAAACGTAAAGGTGGCGTTTGCATCATCCAGGAAAAACGCAAGAAAATGTAGACAAGGCGAGCTTCCTACCGATGGAAAAACCCGATTGCGTCATCCCAAGCAATGCGGTGGTAATAAGCTACGCACGGACGCACACACGCACGCATTGACCTAACTTAAACCTGCATCAATAAACCTAACTTGGAGGATGCATGAGGCTCACTCTCGCGCGACTGACCTATTCGCCAAGGGTTCATCACAACATGAGTGTGTTCATCATGAAAAACCTGTTTCATCAGGATAGGAGCCAGCGTGGAATCTCGCTGGACGCTCATTACATTGTGTTTCAAGGTACGGGAACAAACACTTGTTGAGTATGTCTGGAAAACCCTAAATAGTGTAAGCAAATGCGGGTACTGTGATTGGTGGAAATATCCTGCCCTCTGAGTGGTCAAAATTAGACGTTCTGCCCGTGATTGGTCGAATTGAAGAAACACTTCTTGAGATGGATTTTGTGAATATAAATGCAGACGCACACCTTCAGTTTGTCTAGTGATAATGCTGAGTAAACTCAAACATGGCTAGTGCAATCGAATCGGATGAACCAGTCCGGACGTTGTTAAAGGAGTTGGAAGCGATGGAAGGCTACAGCACCATGTACTTTCCTCCACAAAGTCCTGAACAACAACCGCCAGCACCATCACTGAAACGATCAGTCGCCACACCATCGATGCTGGTGACCTGGAAACGTCCATACTGCGAGGAGTCATTCACGTCGCGAGATAGACTTCGTCACCATCATCGTCAGCACCACCTCTGTGTTAGAAAGAAGTGAAGAAACAATCGTTCCTCACAACCGAGACCGTTCATACAAAACCTCGGCAGGAAGATGTCCGCAGAAAGCCAACACATGTATTGATAGCAGTTGCATAAACGACATTGAAAGTGACAATGCTCCGGAGATATCTGGAGACTTTGCATCACCATCATCCAACCAAATATCCGAAGGGGGAGGTTCCCAGAACGTCAGCATATGTGGCGATAGCAGTTGCATAAACGACAACAGTATAAGTGCCAATCCCCCGAAACTACCTGGAGACTTGGAGCTTGTGGAAAAAGATTCGAACGATTCACCACCGACTGTCAGTTGGGTCGATTCCGGTTATCAACATACAGTACATAATCCCGCCAATCGGGGTAATGTGTTCTTGAATATCCAGTTACATCATAGATGTCAGCATACACATGGTTGCAACTTATATTTGGATGAAAATAAATACTATGAAATATGCATTATGATTATGAACATCATAACGCGATTGGAAAACCTTTGGGTGGACGGTTATTCAGGAGTCCCCAGAGTCAATGGTTTGACACATACAGTGAAGCCGGTGGTGATAAAGTGTGCAACTGGTAGTAATGAAGGTATCACACAACCGGCGGGGACTGCTCCCGCCCGCGATGAACACGACCCAGATTGAGAAGCGCCTGGCGACTATCCCCGGACTGAGTTACGTGGCGGTCTCTACAACAGGTATCGACTCCAGGGCAACGGTAGTTCTGTTTATGGCCACTACTGCCTCACCTACCTGTACTGTCGGGCGGTCCTCGATATGCCATCGGTGACTACGTGCAGCTCTTCGACACGGTCGCTCCCACCACCAATGACGCTCTGGTCCGCAGGCTCTTCGACTCCATCTTCGCTTAAGACTATTTTTGTGTAAATACCGTTTGAGTTATTGATTGTAATATGTTTGTGTGTATATTCTTATTGTGTTTAAATAAATGTTTTTTTTTCTCGTTAACTGTTGTTTTCACTTGTCCTTCTATTTAGTATTTAAGAAAGAATATCAAATTTTGAACAATTTTGAAAGTTTTGTTTTGAAAACATAATAATTTTACAATTTTTATAAAAGGTTAATTTTGAAAGTAGTCTCGACAAATTTGATTTGCATTAGAAAAATCTTTTGAAAATATATTGTAGTACATTTGAAAAGTAAATGTCGGGGAAATGCAAGGGGTAGTAACAACACAGATGTATGATGTAAACTAAACTGTTTGACTGTATTTGCTTACGAATACTATTTACAAAATATACTTAATTATATTTACAAAATTAACCTAGTTCTATTTACACTTAAATCTACACTGGGAACTCTTCGTCCATGTCCTCCTCGTTCACCTCCATAGACCCGCCTTTCTGCTCCTCCACGAGATTGCCTCGCCTTCTTGCTGCGGACAGTGATGGGATATCCTAACGTCCCAAAGTTAAGGTGTGGACACCATCGGCCAAGATGCAGCGTTTATCATTGGCCGGGCTCAGGGAGAGTTTCTCCACCTGGACCGTGAAGACACGGTGCAAGTACGACTGGAAACGGGTATTCAACACGGTGGTCTTCAACACCTCGTTCAACAGACACTCCCTGTAGTCGTCGGGAGTGAGGACGTTCTTCACGACCCCCTTGGCGACTCCCTTGGCTCGCTTGATCGCCTTGGAACCCGTTTCCTCGCTCGGGTCCTCGATATCCATGAAGTACAACTTGGAGCGAAGCCCGAGGTACTCGAACAGGGATCGGCCGCTGCACTCGTCCTTAAACTTGCCGATGACCTTGGCGTTGACGGGGCTGTACCAGGGGTGGGACTTGGGGTAGGTGCTAGTGTCGAAATCGTCCAGGTGCTCCATCATCTCCCAGTAGATATCCTGGGACACAATGTCAAACACAAAGCTGTCCGTGTCCATGTAGTCTACGGTCAGGTGGTTTCCGTAGCGGTTCTTCATGTTCCGCAAGAACTCGTATATGAGCCACTTGATCAGCTCCAGGACAGACATTCCTATATAGATGGGCTTGACCAGGACGATGTTCACCCTGCCGAGGTGTATAAGCGCCACATCCCCCGTGTAGTATGTGCGGTCCAGGAAGTTGGGCTTGGCCACGTACTTGCTAATCTTCTCCGGGGTGCACACCAGCTTGACGTATAGCCGCTTGCGGACGTTCTCGATGGTCTTGCCAAAGACCGCATTTTTCATCAACTTGAAAAAGTCGTGTTCGAACTTGGTCTTAGCCTTTTTCCGCAGCTCGGTGTTCATCAAGATGTAAGGTTCCAACCACTGAGACTGGCGGAACGAGATGGCCCTGTGCACAACCGCAAGCTCCAGTCCGTTGTCCAGCGCCTGATGCAGGATCCTGTAGTGACAGATGTAGTGCTCCTTGTCGTCCAGGGTGGTCACTAGCTTGGGGAAATTAGCTGTCGGAGGACGCTTGGTCTCACAGCAGTATGGAGGATCCCTGTGCAGGTCGTGGAGGTGAGCGGGGTAGCGGAGGTCCACCTCCAGTATGTAGCCCCGGTCGGCCTCCGCGTCCAGCGAGGCTATGTCCAAGGCGTCGACCTCCTCACGGCTGAGCCACTGGAACGACGTGACAAAGTCGTAGGGGAACACGCCCTTCCTGCGCACCAGGTCGATGAGCCGGTCGTCGGGGGACCGCTTCCTGGTCTCAAGCATCTTGTCAGTGGGCAGTCCCGCTGCCAGGCTGGCCAGGCTCATGGACAAGAACCTGTAGGTTTCGAGGAACCGCAACGCGAAACTGCTCCGTCGTTGGTTGTCCCCGGGCTGGCAAAAGTGAAACCGCTTGGTGAAGGCGATGTAGCGCTCTTCGGTGTGCACCAGCACGTCCAAATCGCCGGGGTCGATGACCAGCTCCCGCACTACGAAGTGGACGTCGTAGTTGGACAGGTTATGGAAGTAGCAGTTGATGACCCGCTGCTCCCTGTACCGCAGATTGCACGAGCGGTGAGCCGCCCCGCGGTACTCGTAAGGTGGGGCGTGGTTGTGGTCCTGCACCTTGATGTCCAGCTCGGTGAACTCCTTGCCGCAGAGGTAGCAGCGGGTCGCCGCGAAGTACTCATCCATTTCCTGCCGGGTCAGAGAATGGTGCAGAGCTATCATGTTGAACAAGAACTCCCACAAGTTCAACACGTCCATCTTGAGCCGTTCCATGAAGCGCGTCCATGGACGCGTCGGCCCCGAAGTAGACGCGGGGTTCAAACTTCTCCGGCCCCAGCGAGTCCACGATCTGGTAGGCGAAGGCGTACGGGAGGTGCATTTGCAGGGGCGTCGTGCCGGGCGGCACTTCCACCGAGTCAACAGCGACGGGCTGCAGAGCACACTCTGAAGACCTCGTAGATGTAGAACCTCTCCCGCCTAGTGTACTCTGGATTGGTGAATCGGGTCTTTTCCTTCTTCGGCATGTCCAAGCGGAGGGGAGCCTTAGCGTAGCAGTGACGCCTGTGCTCATCCAGACGCTGAGCGCCCGTCAAGCCGAGCTTGTTGGGCTGGTTGTCGAAGTAAGCGAAGCACCGCTTACAGATGTAGATCCTATTTTCACGTATGGTGACCTGGGACCGGACCAGTCGACTCAGGTCCGCGATGTACGCGTAGTGGCTTTCTCCATCGTTGGTCACGTACAGCAGGTCCCTATGGTCTTCAAGCTCCCGCTTGTAGATCTTCAGCGGGTAGACCTTGTCATTGAACTCTGGCGTCCCGTCAGAGCGTCTGCCCACCATCGCTCGCTCGATCCCGTAAACGTTTACGCTGATGGCGTTCTTGCGCTCGAAGGACTTGATGTCCTTCAGCGCCACGGGGAAGCGCAGGCTGGTCCAGGCGTAACGGGCGATGATGTCCAAGGTATAAGATGCGGTTCTCTTCGGTTCCTGCGGAAGGAACTTGGTCAGGATGGCGTACATGAAGCACATGTCGTCAGCGTTTTGTATATTGACAACGGCGTGTGCATCCGCGATGGCCTTTCGCAGCTGGATAAAGGCTCTGCCTCCGAGCGGCGTGTACTGGTTCACGCGGATCTCTAGCTCGCGTATCCGCAGGAAGGTCCAACCGCTGCCTACCAACTCGCACTGCTCCTTCTTGTTCATGATCATGTGGAAGGCCGCCGAAAGGAAGTACTCCAAGCTGGAGGCCTCGGTCAGTGGGACGTTCTTCGTGTTGAAGGAGCGCAGGCAGGTGGCCCCGTGGATGTTGGTGAACTCGCACTCCAGTACCATGTTCACCTTGATGCTGGGGTGTCTGCTCCTGACATCGGTCAACTGGTCGAGAACCTCGTGGAACAAGAAGACCAGCGCCTCATCGACAGTCAGCAAAGCGTCCATCGGTTGCGACAGTCGGTAGGTGAGGATGCTATTGCGGAAGGCTCGGTGAACGAGCTGGAACGCGGGGAGGCCGCTACCATCCATCTCGTCATCGTCGCTTGCTGGAGCTCCGCGCTGGCCTGGGGCTCGGTGCTGGGACCGGGCTGGGGCTCGGTGCTGGGACCGGGCTGGGGCTCGGTGCTGGGGCCGGGTCGGGGCTCGGTGCTGGGGCGGGGCTCGTCAGTCGGAGGAGAGGACACTCTGGGCAGGCGGTCTTGAACCAGGTTCCTCACGATGGGACAGCTGTGAGACTCGTGTTGGTCCCGGTTGAAGCGGCGACTAAACGCCTTGTCGCAGTAAGCGCAGCGAAACCTCGAGCCCTCGCCGTGAAGCCTGGCGGTGTGAAGGCGCAGGCTGGCTTCCCTGCGAAAGGTGGCGCTGCACTCTTCACAGCCGAACCTCGGTGCATGGACCGTGCGGACGTGTCGTTGCAGTTCCACGTCTCGTTGGAAGCGTCGACCACACTGCTCACACTCCACTTGGCGGGTAAAGCTTGAAGAAGAGGAGGAGGATGCTGCTGGGCTGGCCGAGTGACTCGCCTGCATGTGGCGGAGCACGTCCTCCAGGCTGGCGAAGATGGCCGGGCACAGTCGGCAGGGATGGTCCGCTCGTTGTGGTTGGGGCCCCTAATGTTGGTTCAGGTTTCCTCCTTTATTAAATTAGTTTATATTAAAAGAAAGAAACGATAGTAAGTTAGAGAATGGAAGCTTTACATTGATGCGTGATAGACAAGATTTAAAACCATGGCAGTCTAACATTAGTACACAGGTTTTCTCGCTTATTAAGTTAGTTTATCAAAGAGGAAACATCTATAGTAAGTAAGAGAACGGAAACTTTACATTGATGTGTAATAGAGAGGAGTTGAGACCATGACACGTCTAACATTAGTATACAGGTTCCCTCGTTTATTAAATTCGTTTACAGCAAAAAGAGAAAAGGTTATATATAAAAATGACGAAAGCTTAAAAAGTTAATTTCAGTAAATCATACTTACGTTTAGTTATTGTAGAAAGCAGGAAGAAGTCACTGGCGAACAGCACACAAAGCAGGAAAAACTCACTGACGCGCACTAATGAGCTTCTACTCGAAAGTAGGTTCGCAAGGAGGCTAATAGCACTAGCGGAGTACGTCACTGGTGGAGAGCGCACTCACTGACGTCCACTCGGCAGTAGATCCGCGAAGAGACTGACTGTACCCTCGAATAGTGGCAG
Organism: Allygus modestus; assembly: GCA_963675035.1. NCBI lineage: Eukaryota > Metazoa > Arthropoda > Insecta > Hemiptera > Cicadellidae > Allygus > Allygus modestus. Next base: position 311,571,957 of record OY776111.1, read on the forward strand.
GTTATATAGGCACCGGTGGAGAGGCGCGCGTCCGAGGCAGTAAACAATTCTCGGATTAGCTAGTGAGTAAACTGCCTGAGGCGGGCACGTAGGCACGGGGGATGACGTCACTGCAGTCTGCGACGTTCTAGAACATTCTAGAAGCTTCTAGAAGCTTCGCAGTGTAATGTAGGCGGTTAACAATTCCCGGAACCGCTGATGACTAAACAGCCCCGGGTGGTCACGTAGGTCCTAGCACGCGCCTCGACACGTGACACCACGGAGCCGCTTGCAGTTTGGTTTGACCAAGCCAACACACAACATTTAGTGAGGTTTCGTCAAAATCAGTCGGTAAACAGCTCAGTTCCCATAAGGAAAACGCGTTTAAAAATTAATAGCGGGCCCGTTTAACAGTAGATTTTCAATTTTCTTTAAGCGATGGTTTACTTAGGCCGCCGCCCGCCATGTGGTGAGGTTTCGTCAAAATCGGTCGGTAAACAGCCGAGATCCCTTAAGGAAAACGCGGTTATAAATTAATAGCGACTTTGTTTGTTGGTGGATCTATGAAGTTCTTTCGTCATTCGCTTCCTCTGGGATAGGCCTACACTCTGGAAAAAGTCCCGTGGGAATCGGTGGGTAAATAGGCTAGTTATTAATATTCGAAAGTTTTTTCCTCATCACAAAAAGTGCCACAGATGAGGGGGGGTGGGGGTGGTCGGGGTAGTCGGGTGGGGGCCGGGGGTGTGGTGGGGGGTGACGTCATGCTCCTGCTCCTCCACTACCACCAACACAGGTGCACCTTACTTACTGGCGCAGCATCAGGCGGTCACGTAGGCACGGGGATGACGTCACCGCGGTCTCGACGTTCTAGAACATTCTAGAAGCTTCTACAAGGTCGCTGATGAGTAAACAGCCCCGGGCGGTCACGTAGTCCCTAGCACGCGCCTCGACACGTGACGTCGTGGAGCCGCTTGCAGTTTGGTTTTGGCCAAGTCAGCACACAACATGTAAAGAAGTCACATCAAAAACGGTCGGTGAACAGCCGAGATCCCATAAGGAAAACGGGTTTAAAAATTAATAAAAGGCCCGTTTAACGTTGGATTTTTAATTTTCATTAAGCGATGGTTTACTTAGGCCGCTGCCCGACATGTGGTGAGGTTTCGTAAAAATCGGTCGGTAAATAGCCGAAATCCCGTAAGGAAAACGCGGTTGAAAATTAATGGCGGGCCAGTTTAACGGCAGATTTTCAATTTTCTTTAAGCGGCGGTTTACTTAGGCCGCCGCCCGACATGTGATGAGGTTTCGTCAAAATCGGTCGGTAAACAGCCGAGATCCCATAAGGAAAACGCGTTTAAAAATTAATAGCGGTCTTGTTTGATGGTGGATCTATGGGGTTATTTCGTAATTCGCTTCCTCGAGGATAGGCCTACACTCTGGAAAAAGTCCCGTGGGAATCGGTGGGTAAATAGGCTAGTTATTAATTTTCGAAATGTTTTCCTCATTGCCCTTGACCGGGTTACGGGGGGGGGGTGACGTCAGGCGGGGTACGTCGGGGGGGTGACGTCAGGGGGGATACTCGGGGGGGAGGTCAAAGGTCGGGGAACCTCGGGGGGGGGGGGGTTAAAGGTCGTTCTCGGGGGGGGGGGGGGGTTGCTCCTGCTCCTGCTCCTCCACCACCACCACAGGTGCACGTTACTTACTGCCACAGAACCATCTAATGCCCCCTACTAAGCAGTATAGAAAAGAAAAAATTGATGTATAATTTACGCCAATATGATATCAAATGTACATCAATAGTATGCAAAAAAGTGTTTAATATTGTGCTGTAATTGATTAAAATAATATGTTGTTTTCTACCAGGATATGCACAGAATTGTTTTGTTTCGCAATATACTCAAAATAAGTTGTTTTGAAAATTTTGTTCTGTCTTAAATATTAATATATTTTGTGTTTAAGATGAGAATTAAAATTATCAGACATTTGAGCCGACCTCAAAGAGACTAAATTTATTTTTGTAAAAACTTCAGTATTAAAAATGGCAGGGTATCATGGTGCCAATATCTGTGAACATATATAAAGCATTTTGTTTTATATTATTTAGTGACTCCAATTTGAACTAATTACCAAAACAATAAATCATACCTATTTAAATTTCAAACTATATTAAAACAAATTTGGACTATTCATGAGATAAATACTTTACATAGGTTGAGTATTTTTTGCTCCTTAGTTTTGTAATATTTTTTGAACCAGGCCTAAAGCATAAGTAGGGAAATAAATATGCCTACAGAAATGTTTATTAAGCATTCTTTATTTTAGTACTTAGTTACACTTTTTAAACTTACTTCTTAGTAGGGTGCAATAGCCGATTCAAAACCAGCAGCATCGTCAGTGCTCCACCGTGGAGCAAGTGTGGAGCCCCCCCGGCCAACCCCCGGCCACCCCCCGGCCACCCCCGGCCACCCCCGGCCATCCCGGTCGTCTGCGACACTTTTTGTGATGACCTTGAACATGAGGAAAAAACTTTCGAAAATTAATAACTAGCCTATTTACCCACCGATTCCTACGGGACTTTTTCCAGAGTGTAGGCCTATCCCAGAGGAAGCAAATGACGAAAGAACCCCATAGATCCACCAACAAACAAAGTCGCTATTAATTTATAACCGCGTTTTCCTTAAGGGATCTCAGCTGTTCACCGTCCGATTTTGACGAAACCTCACCACATGTCGGGCCGTGGCCTAAGTAAACCATCGCTTAAAGAAAATTGAAAATCCACCGTTAAACGGGCTCGCTATTAATTTTTAAACGTGTTTTCCTTATGGGATCTCAGCTGTTTACCGACCGATTTTGACGAAACCTCACCACATGTCGGGCCGTGGCCTAAGTAAACCATCGCTTAAAGAAAATTTAAAATCCACCGTTAAGCGGGCTCGCTATTAATTTTTAAACGTGTTTTCCTTATGGAATCTCAGCTGTTCACCGACCGATTTTGACGAAACCTCACCACGTGTCGGGCGGTGGACTAAGTAAACCATCGCTTAAAGATAATTGAAAATACACCGTTAAACGGGCCCGCTATTAATTTTCGAACGCGTTTTCCTTATGGGATCTTGGCTGTTTGCCGACCGAAGTTGATGTGACCTCACTACATGTTGTGTGCCGGCTTGACCATAACGTAATAAGGCGAATGACCGTGTTCCTCGAGGTACATGTCCAGCCTCACCCCTTCACTCCTCCTCCACTCCGCTACCCCTCCACTCCTCCTTCACTCCGCTGTCCCTCCACTCCTCCACCACTCCTCCTCCACTCCGCTGTCCCTCCACTCCTCCTCCACTCCGCTGTCCCTCCACTCCTCCTCCACTCCTCCACTCCACCAGTTGGTGTTTTCATCACTACACCTCCTCCGCGGAAACGTGGTTGTTGCCTACAAAAGGCGACTTGGCGGCGAGAGCCGATCATTCTGCATCCAGCCACTGCACCATGCTCAACACGGACCAGAAGATGGACCTCAGGACAGCCCTCAACAGTAGCAAGGCCGCGGGTAACACTCGCATCGCAGACCTACAGGACAATGTGGTATATCCTATTCGCTCGTTTGAGCGAGTGAAACACCGTACGGCGAGGCGGTGATGGTCACCTTGGTGGGTATTGTCGGCGATGACCCGATTCGCATCTACATGCCTCGGCGGTACCTTGCAGTCCCTGACGATAACACCATCACGCAGTACAACGTTGGCGTGGGGTCGAGGATGAGCCTTGTGAAGAGGAGCGACCCTCCAGGCAGTAAAAGCCCTCTCCTCGAATTTGTATAAATAAATTATTCCTTATTCCTCCTTATTCCTTTATTTCGCATAAGGCGCATCGCGCGGCGCTGAGGTCCGGTGTAGGCTTCCTGGGTGACGTGGCGGCAGGCACAGCTGACCCCCGAGTCGCGGCCAACGCCCGGCTCAGGCAGTTTACCGGGTCGCTGAAACGCAAGGCTGATGAAAGACTGGATCGCGTGCTGAGCGGTGGTGGCGCCTATAAGAAGAGGCGTGTACAGCAGGTCACTCCTCAGTCTCTGGCGAAACTCCTCGGAGCGAGGAAGCCTGCAAAACGTGTCGCTAAGTAGAGGAAAATCAAGACTGTCGTGCGACGTAAGAAGAGCAGGTGTACCGCGAAGAACATATTTGGATAATGTCATTCATACATCAGAGATCGTGCGAGTGTGTCAAGACCGAGTTGGACCTGTTCTCGCTGCCGCCCACACAGACTAGTATAGAGAGTTGTAAATGGGTGCAGTACAAGCCCATCTCCTCCCTGACAGACGACTCACCCGTGGAGTTCATAGTTCCGGGTCATGGGGACGAGTACACGGATCTGTCACAGACGCTACTGCATGTGAAGGCCACCATTAGATCGGCTAACGGAGACGCTGTAACGGGCGAACCAGCGATAAAAGAGGTGTGCCCGATTAACAACCGGCTGCACTCGCTGTTCAGTCAAGTGGACCTGTACCTGAACAACAAACTGGTGTCTCCTCAGAACAACACGTACGCCTATCGCGCCTACCTGGATAACCTGTTGTCCTACGGCGGTGACGCTAAGACATCGCATTTCACCGCGGAGTTGTTCTACGAGGACTATGCCGGGTCCATGGACAATACTGAGGAGGATAATTCCGGGCTCAAGAACCGGAGGGTGTTTAACAAGGCCAGCCGTTACGCGGACATGGTCGGACATCTGCACGTTGACCTGTTCAACCAGGAGAAGTTCATGTTAAACGGCGTGGAGATGCGCTTTCGCCTGATCAGGTCAAAGAACTCATTCTCCATCATGTCCAAAACCATGACAGACTACAAAGTGGACATCGCCGAAGTCAACCTGTTTATGCACCGCTGTAAGATCAACCCGAGCGTGCTGTTGGCTCACAGCAGGACGCTGGGGTCGGGTACAGCCAAATATCCCATTACGCGCGTGGAAGTGAAATCCTTCACGCTACCTGCCGGTATCAGCAACAAGACTCTAGACAGCATGTTTCTGGGTCAACTGCCGAAACGCGTTATAGTTAGCCTGGTCAGCAATCAGGCGTTCAACGGAGACTACAAGAAGAACCCGTTCAACTTCACCCACTATAATGTGAACTTCTTCGCGCTGTACATAGACGGTGAGCAAGTGCCATGTAAGCCGCTTCAACCGGATTACACGTTCGCTAAGGAGTTGTTTGTGCTCGCCTACCACACGCTGTACACCGGCACCGGCATCAATTTCTCAGACTGTGGTAACGAAGTCAGTCACAACGAATACCCCTACGGATACTGCCTGATGGCGTTTGATCTGACGCCCGACATGGCGGCCTCTCAATCCAGCCACTGGAACCTGGTGCGCAACGGTAACCTGCGTATAGAGATCGGTTTCGCCAAAGCGCTACAAGAGGCAGTCAACTGTATAGTGTACGCCGAGTTGGACAACGTCGTGGAGGTGGACCGTTACCGCAACGTGACTGTGGACTTTGGCGGGTAAACGAGTTGCCGCACGCTCAAGGTCACCGTGCGGACCGTTAGGTGATGGTGGTGCGCATGCGTGCGAGTTGCGATCCGTCCAAGGCCGCTCGACAGCAGCGTGCTCAGATCAGCGGCGCGCGCTCAGATCAGTTTGGACAACCGTACGAGATGGACGTGCCGCCACCAATCTACAACGAGCCACTGCCAGCGCGCTGTCATCACGGAAGCGTGGTGATGGACATGCAGTGTTTCAAGGACAGCGACAACGACTTTCTACTGAAAGAGGTCTGCGTGGTGGACGTGACTACCGGCACGCTGCTCCTTCTTCACATTGCCCGACCGCCCTTCAGCAAGGACCTCCTGACTTCCGAGAAACAGCGCGAGAGCGTCTGGCTTACGCGCTACTGCCAAGGCTTGGAGTGGGACCAGGGAGACATCGCGTACGTCGCCCTGCTAGACAAGCTGCGCTCCTGCCTCATCCACCGCCCCTTGGTCTACGTCAAAGGATCGCAGAAGAGGGACTTTGTACAACGCCACCTCATAACTGAACACGCCACCACCGCCGCTCAGGACATGGAGGATCTGGGCTGCGGGTCGCTCAAGGTCTACCCACCTATCAGACCCTAAGCTGTCGCCACCATAGGAGCTCCCACAACCGTTGCGCCCTTCATAAATGCATCGTCTTGCGGGACTGGCTCGTGGCTAACGACTGGCCAGACCCGTCCGTCTCAAGCTGCCTGTGCTGCTTCCGCCCACGATGAATACCGTTCAGATCAGAGAATGCCTGGCGAGGATCCCCGGACTGCGGGACGTCACGGTCTACGCCTCAGACCAACTACCGGACGTGCCAGTCAAGACTCTCACCGCCATCATATCCAACACGGTGGCACACACCGAGGGAGGCGAACACTGGGTGGCGTTTTACTGTTCAGAAGAGGACAGACTCGAGTACCTGGACAGCTACGGGATGCCACCATACCAGGCCGACTTTCAAAGGTTCCTGAGGCGCAATCCTCATCACCGCCACTACGTCTACAACAGGTATCGGCTCCAGGGCTATGATACTTCTGTTTGCGGCTACTACTGCCTCACTTACCTGTACTGCCGGGCTGTTCTCCACATGTCACTCAGTGACTACGTCCAGCTCTTCGACCCTACCGCTCCCGCCATCAACGACGCTCTGGTCCGCAGGCTCTTCCACTCCATATTCGTTTAAAACTAGTTTGTAAGGTTTTTTTTGTAATATGTGTATGTAACCTTATTACTGTACAATACATATCTCATAATGATAAAGCTTGTGTTTTAATTTCTCCTTACTCCTTACTAAATTTAAAAAAAAAATAAATTAGCAAAACTGAGGCAGCGGGGCTGGACCTCAGGTTTATATACCAGCGGCGTGTGTCACTGGCTGAGCCCCCACCAAGCGGCAGTGAAGGCCGCCAAAGAGGGCGCTCCACGAGACCCCGATTGAAAGTGACAATGCTTCGGAGATATCTGGAGACTTCGCATCACCATCATCCAACCAAATAACCGAAGGGGAAGGTTCCCAGAACGTCAGCATATGTGCTGATAGCAGTTGCATAAACGACAACAGTGGAAGTGTCAATCCCCCCGGAACTACCTGGAGACTAGGAGCTTGTGGAAAAAAGATTCGAACGATTCACCACCGACTGTCAGTTGGGTCGATTCCGGTTATCAACATACAGTACAAAATCCCGCCAATGAGGGTAATGTGTTCTTGAACATCCAGTTACATCATAGAGGTCAGTATACACATGGTTGCAACTTATATTTGGATGAAAATAAAGACTATGAAATCTACTTTATGATTATGAACATCATAACGCGATTGGAAAACCTTTGGGTGGACCGTTATTCAGGAGTCCCCAGAGTCACTGGTTTGACACATACAGTGAAGCCGGTGGTGATAAAGTGTGCAACTGGTAGTAATGAGGGTATCACACAATCGGTGGGGACTGCTTCCGCCCACGATGAACACCACCCAGATTGAGAAGCGCCTGGTGGCAATCCCCGGACTGAGCTACGTGGCGGTCTCTACAACAGGTATCGACTCCAGGGCTATGGTACTTCTGTTTATGACCACTACTGCCTCACCTACCTGTACTGTCGGGTGGTCCTCGGTATACCACTCAGCGACTACATGCAGCTCTTCGACCCAGTCGCTCCCACCATCAACGACGCACTGGTCCGCAGGCTCTTCGACTCCATCTTCGCTTAAGACTATTTTTGTGTAAATACCTTTTGAGTTCTTGATTGTAATATGTTTGTGTGTATATTCTTATTGTGTTTCAATAAATGTTTTGTTTCTCGTTAACTGTTGTTTTCACTTGTCCTTCTCTTTAGTATTTAAGAAAGTTTTGTTTTGAAAACATGATAGTTTTACAATTTCATTAAACGTTAATTTTGAAAGTAGTTTCGACAAATTTGGTTTGCATTAGAAGAGTCTTTTGAAAGTAAATGTCAGGGAAATGCAAGGGGTAGTAACAACCCAGATGTATGCTGTAAACTAAACTGTTTGACTATATTTGCTTACGAATACTATTTACAAAATATTTAAAAAGTTAACCTAGTTCTATTTACACTTAAATCTACACCGGGAACTCTTCGTCCATGTCCTCCTCCTCGTCCACCTCCATAGGCCCGCCTAACTGCTCCTCCTCCTCGGGATTGCCTCGCCTTCTTGCTGCGGACAGTGGTGGGATGTCCTTATGCCCCCAAGGTAAGGTGTTGATACCATCGGCCAAGATGTAGCGTTTATCATCGGCCGGGTTCAAGGATAGCTTTTCTACTTCTATGGTGAAGACACGGTGTAGGTACGACTGGAAACGGGTGTTGACGGTGGTTTTCAACACCCTGTCGAACAGACATTCCCTGTAGTCGTCGGGGGTTAGGACGTTTTTAACAACCCCCTTAGCGACTCCCTTGGCTCGCTTGATCGCCTTGGATCCGTTGTCTTCGTCCTCAACGTCCATGAAGTAGAGCTTCGAGCGCAGGCCGAGGTACTCGAACAAGGATCGGCCGTTACACTCATCCTTGAACTTACCAATCACCTTGGCGTTGGTGGGGCTGTAGCAGGGGTGGGACCTCGTGTAGGAGCTGGTATCGAAGTCGTCCAAGTGCTCCATCATCTCCCTGTAGACGTCCCGGGAGAGGATGTCGAACACGAAGCTGTCAGTGTCCATGTAGTCTACGTTTAAGCGGTCACCATAGCGGTCCTTCATCTTCCGCAGAAACTCGTACATGAGCCACTTGCTCAGCTCCAGGACAGACATGCCGATGTAGATGGGCTTTTCCAGGACGATGTTGACCCCTGCGAGGTGCACGAGAGCTACGTCCTCCGTGTAATACGTGCGGTCGAGGAAATTGGACTTGGCCACGTACTTGGAGAACTTCTCCGGAGTGCAAACCAGCTTAACGTTCAGGCGCTTGCGGACGTTCTCGATGGTTTTGCCAAAGACCGCGTTATTCATTAACTTGGAAAAGTCTTGCTCGAACTTGGTCTTGGCCTTCTTCCGCAGCTCGGTGTTCATGAGGATGTAGGGCTCTAGCCACCGAGACTGGCGAAACGAGATCGCCCTGTGCACAGCCGCAAGCTCCAGTCCGTTGTTCAGCGCCTGCTACAAGACCCTGTAATGGCAGACGTAATGCATCTTGTCGTCCAGGATGGTCATCAGTTTGGGGTATTTCCCTGTTGGCGGACGCTTGGTCTCGCAGCAGTAAGGGACGTCCTTGTGCAGGTCGTGGAGGTGGGCGGGGTAGTGGAGGTCCACTTCGAGGATGTAGCCCCGCTCCGCTTCGGCATCCAGCACACCAATGTCCAAGGAGGAGATCTCCTCACGGTTGAGCCACTGGAAGTCTCCGGTGGGCAGGCACTGGGACATGGCCAAGCCGTAGAGGTTGTTGGCGTCCAGGTACAGGAGGTGGCGTGTCGGCTCGTCGGGGCGGTAGTCCGGGCACCGATCGTGGTTGGCCTTGGCGTAGCGGGTGACAGCCTGAGAGATGCCTCCTCGGATACCTTGCTCCACGAAGAGGTACATGTCGAAATCCTGCAGCGTGTCCAGCTCCATGTCGCAGGTCTTGAGCATGACGTCCCAAGCGTAGGATGGCAGGGTGTAGTAGTGGGCGGGGTCCAGTCCGTACTCAGCCAAAGAGGTGTCACGGAACTTTTTTCATTTATTTCTCTAACATTCCATAGTTCCAACCTTTCGGCATACCTACGTTTAACATTCCAACACATTGACTAAATACTTAACTCATCAATTACGTTCCAAATAACTTACATATTCATTAACAACAGTGCACTTAACCTAACTTAACCTAACCGTTTCTTCTCCATTTCCAGCTTCCGCCGGGAAACCCACGGTGAACAGGTCCACTGATGATAATGACGCTGCCCTGCTCAATCCAGGCAGCAAAGTCCCTCTAGTTGATTTGTTCCAGATGATCTTGAAGTTCTCCGCAGTCTTGAAGTCATCTTAGATTCTGCGACGTCCGAAGATCTCCCTCCACGTGGCCATCAAGATGTTGTAAGTGGCCGGATTCCGCACCGCAGAGCAGAAGGTCCAGGGTCTCTCCAGCCTCGCCCTTCCAAACTCCTCGTCCATCTGGGTCCTCAGGTCCTCATGCACCTCGCATTCCATCAGGGCGTGCAGTGGATGGTCCTCTTCTTCTCCGCATGACTCACAAGACGGCGTCTCCCTCTTCTGATGCTCAAACAGGTAAGTCCCGAATGCCCCGTGTCCAGTGAATAGCTGAAGTCCAACATGGTCCAACTCCTCAAGGTGCCTCATGCAAAGCCTTTCCTCCAAGTCTGGCAGAATGTTGAAAGTGTATCTGCCTGTAGTAGTACGTCTCCATTCCTCACTCCATAGCCCCCGGAACCGCAACCTCACATCCCTTGGAGTTACCCGGATAGCCTGTCCTTCATGCACTTCTGCACCTTCCCGTCCTCTCTGCTTGCACCTCCATATATCCATGTCCTGCCTGAGTTTCAATCAATAGGCATGTTTCCTGTAATGGTACATAGCGCCATCAACGATGTTGTACAGTATGCCCCAGTGTTATTAATCAAAACAGTTCTCTGATTACCCCTTAAACTTTTCGTAACATGCGAGTGTATAATTCGGTGGTACCATACCCTAAAACCATAGCCAATCACCGGGAGAAAAACTGTCTTATACAAGAAGTTCAGCTTAGAGGACTTGACCCCGTACTTAAGTTTGACGAGTCTTGTAATCTTCCCGAAAAGAGACTTAGCCTTCACACCCACCGCTTTGACATGGGGAAGAAATGACAAATTCCTGTCCAGCATAAATCCCAAGTACGTTGCATGCATAACAAACTGGATACTAGTGTCATTTAATCTTATCGCTGGTGATCTCCCTGGGAGTTTTCCTTTGAGTATTAAACCCTTAGTTTTGTCAGCCGCTATTATCATTTTTGCATGCCTTGCCCAATCAGAAATTATCTCGCATGTCCTATTACCTGATTGTTCCAATTCGCGTCCGGAGTTTCCCTCAATGACAAAAGCAACGTCATCTGCAAATGCTATAGGTTCAGTATTGGCCGGGAATTCCTTGAGAAGCAAATCATCGAAAGTAAGGTTCCACAAAATTGGCCCCAACACGGATCCTTGCGGACATCCTTTGTCCATTTCTCTAGTTACCACCTCCCCGTCATGGGTGAGTGAGACATACCTATCCGACAAGTACGACTTCAAGATTTCATATATATTTTTGGAGACATTCATCCTTCGCAGCTTTTCCAGCACTATTGGCCACCAAACTGAATCAAAAGCTCCCTTGATGTCAATTAGAAGGACAATAACATATTTCATATTAGTCCCCATTGTGATCGTCTTCAGTCTGTCGGCAGCGTCGACCGTACTCCTTCCCGTCCTGAATCCATATTGGAAATTGCTCAATAGACTATAATCACTCACATGTCCCATGAGCCTTGACGCAATAATCCTCTCGAAAATCTTACCAACGGTCGGAAGAAGACTAATTGGTCGATACGAGCCCGGCAAAGTCCAGTCTCTTGGCCCCGCCTTCCGAATTACCTTGAGCTTGGCAATCTTCCATATCCATATATTGTCACGGAACTGCTCGAAGACGTCAGTGAGGAGGGCGATGTCGCAGCGCAGGTACGTGTCGGCGTAGTCCTTGAGGTGGCAACACTCGAAGGCTCACCACACGTTGAGGGCGTGTTGGTAGTCCTCGTCCTTGACGTCCTCCAGGGTCATGGTGTTCCTAAACGCCTCCTTGGGCGGTAGCTCCCTGGTCCTGTACAGCGTTTCGTACGATGTGACAAAGTCGTAGGGGAACATGCCCTTCCTGCGCACCAGGTCGAAAAGCCGGTCGTCGGGGAACCACTTCCTGGTCTCACGCATCTTGTCAGTGGGCAGTCCCGCTACCAGGCTGGCCAGGCTCATGGACAAGAACCTGTAGGTGTCGAGGAACTGCACCGCGAAACTGCTCCGTCGTTGGTTGTCCCCGGGCTGGCCAAAGTGAAACCGCTTGGTAAAGGCCATGTAGCGCTCTTCGGTGTCCGCCAGCACATCAACATCGCCGGGGTCGATGGCCAGCACCCGCACTACGAAGTGGGCATCGTAGTTGGACAGGTTATGGAAGTAGCATTTGATGACCCGCTGCTCCCTGTACCGCAGATTGCACGAGCGGTGCGCCACCCTGCGGTACTCGTAAGGCGGGGCGTGGTTGTGGTCCCGCACCTTGATGTCCAGCTCGGTGAACTCCTTGTCGCAGAGGTAGCAGCGGGTCGCTGCGAGGTACTCGTCAATTTCCTGTCGGGTCTGAGAAGGGTGCAGAGCTCTCGTGCTGAACAGGAACTCCCACAGGCTCAACACGTCCATCTTGAGCCGTTCCATGAAGACCTTGGACGCGTCAGCTCCGAAGTATACCCGCGGCTCAAACTCCTCCAGGCTGAGCGAATCCACGATCTGGTAGGCGAAGGCGTACGGGACGTGCATACGCAGGAGCGTCGTGCCGGGCGGTGCTTCCACCGGGTCAACAGTGACGGGCTGCAGAGCACACTCGAAGTCCGCGTAGATGCAGAACCTCTCCCAACTAGTGTACTCTGGATGGGTGAAGCGGATCTGCTGCTTCTTCGGCAAGTCCAGGCGAAGGGGAGCCTATGCGTAGCAGTAACGCCTGTGCTCCTCGAGGCGCTGGGCGCCCGTCAACCCTAGCTTGCTGGGTTGGTTGTCGAAGTAAGCGAAGCACCGCTTACAGACGTAGATCCTATGCCCGTGGTCAGTGAGCTGGCGACGGACCAGTCGACTCAGGTCCGCAATGTATGCGTAGTGGCTGTCCCCGTCGGTGGTCACGTACAGCAGGTTCCTGTGGTCTTCAAGCTCTCGCTCCATCTCCCACCATCGCGCGCTCGATCCCGTAGACGTTTACGCTGATGTTGTTTTTGCCCTCAAAGGTCTTGATGTCCTTGAGCGTCACGGGGAAGCGCAAACCGATCCAGTCGTAGCGGGCGATGATGTCCGGCGTATACGCTGCAGGTCTCTCCGCGTGTTGCGCAACGAACTTGGCCAGGATAGCGTACATGAAGCACATGTCGTCGGCGTTTAGCACATTGACAACAGCGCGCGTGTCTGCAATAGCCCTTGGCAGCTGGAGATACGCTCTGCCCCCGAGCGGCGTGTACTCGTTCACACGGATCTCCAGGTCCCGTATACGCAGGTATGTCCAGCCGCTGCCTACCAGTTCGCACTGCTCCTTCTTCTTCACGATCCTCTCGAACGTCGCGGAGAGGAAAGCCTCCAGGTCGGAGGCCTTGGTCAGTGGGACATTCTTCGTGTTGAAGGAGCGCAGGCAGGTGGCCCCGTGAATGTTAGAGAACTCACATTCCAGGACCATGTTCGCCTTGATGCTCGGATGTTGGGTCATGATGTTCTCCATCAGGTCCAGAACCTCGTCAAACAACAAGGTCAGCGCATCCTCGACGGTCAGCAAGGCGTCTCACGGACGGGCCAGGCGGTAGGTGAGGAGATGGCTCCGAAAAGCCCGATGTACGAGCTGGAACACGGGGCGGCCGCCACCCTCCATCTAGTCGTCGATGGTCCGAGGCTCGGCACTAGGTCCTGGGTGGGGCTGGGGCTCGGTGCTGGGCCCTGGCTGTGGCTCAGTACTCGGTCCTGGTCGTGGCTCGGCGCTAGGCACTTGGCGCGGTCGGGGCTTGGCGCTGGCTCCTTGGCGCGGTGACTGGTTGTTGTGAGGAAGAGGAGGAGAGGACAACCTAGGCAGTCGGTCTTGGATCAGGTCCCTCACAACAGGGCAGTTGTGAGACTGGTGATGGTCGCGGTTGAAGCGGCGAGTAAACCCCTTGTTGCAGTACACGCAGCGGAACTCGGATGGTTCTTGAGCCAGGTTCCTCACAACAGGGCAGTTGTGAGACTCGTGTTGGTACACGGTTGAAGCGACGGGGAAACTCGCAGTCGCAGTAGGCGCAACGGAACGTGGGAGGATGGACGGTCCGGACGTGTCGTCTCAGTTCCAGGTATCGGTTGAAGCGTTCACCACATCGGTCACACTCCACGTGGCGATCGGGACTCGAGGAGGAGGAAGGAGCTGCTGCTGGCATCGCGGAGTGAGCCGCTTGCATGTGGCGGTGCACGTCCTCCAGGCTGGTGAAGATGGCCGGGTACAGTCGGCAGGCATGGTCCGCTCGTTGCGGTTGAGGCTCCGCCGCGGCGTGTGGTCCGTGAACCGTGGCGACGTGGCGGTGGAGGCTGTCGCCTCTTGTGAAGCGCCTACCGCAGACGTGGCAGTCGTGATGTCTAGCGTTGTGGGCGGACTCCGCATGCCGCCTCAGGTTTCTGAGCAGGCTGAAGGCCCGGCCGCAGACCTCGCACAGGTGTTGGCTGTTCATCTGCAACAACGAATATGATAAGTCTGTTGCATTTACAAATTAATCGCAACGAGAACACTTCATTGGTAACATAACACATACTTTATGTGTGGTAGACAAGAGTCAAGGCCATGGCAAGTCAAATGTTAGTACACGGGTTTCCTCGTTTATTAAATTGGTTTAAGCAAAATAAAAAGAAAACAAAAGTAAGTAAGAGAACGGAAGCTTTAGACTGATGAATAATATATATATATATATAGGAGTTGAAACCATGACACGTCTAACATTAGTACCTACACAGGTTTCCTCCTTTATTAAATTAGTTTATATAAAAGGAAAGAAAAGATAGTAAGTTAGAGAATGGGAGCTTTACATTAATGCATGATAGACAAGATTTAAAACCATGACACGTTTAACATTAGTACACAGGTTTCCTCGTTTTATGTTAGTACACTGGTTTCCTCCAAGAAATTGAAAATAACGTGTAAGTTGTTCTATAGCAATAACGAATCGTTTTCCCTAAGGCATAATGAAAATCATTCAACTTCTATTAACGTACCAGACCTCTCTTTACGCATTACGACTTCAAAATTGCTGAACGATCATACCTTAAATGAAAATCTTATTATAAAAGGAAATGTTATAGTCTCCCACACTACAACTTATAAGACTACATATACTTACGTTTAACAGATCTCGGAATATGGTGCAGTAAAGACTAGCACAGCACTGAAGTAGAACGTCTACACACACTGGGCTCCAAACACAAACTGAATGAAGGAAGCGATGACAATCACTGAAGTAACATAGCTACGTACCGTACAGTAGACGGTGAAAGCAGTAAACAGGCCCGGACGGTCACGTAGGCATGGAGATGATGTCACCGTGGTCCACGACGTTCTAGAAGCTTCTAGATGCTTCGCAGTGTAATGTAAGTGGTAAACAATTCCCGGAACCGCTGATGAGTAAACAGGCTGGGACAGTCACGTAGGCCCTAGCACGCGCCTCGACACGTGACGCCGCGGAGCCGCTCGCAGGTTGGTTTGGTCAAGCCGGCACACAACATGTAGTGAAGTCACATCAACTTCGGTCGGCAAACAGCCAAGATTCCATAAGGAAAACGCGTTCGAAAATTAATAGCGGGCCTGTTTAACGGTGTATTTTCAATTTTCTTTAAGCGATGGTTTACTTAGGCCACCGCCCGACACGTGGTGAGGTTTCGTCAAAATCGGACGGTGAACAGCTGAGATCCCATAAGGAAAGCACATTTAAAAATTAATAGCGCGCCCGTTTAACGGTGGATTTTCAATTTTCTTTAAGCGATGGTTTACTTATGCCACGGCTCGACATGTGGTGAGGTTTCGTCAAAATCGGTCGGTAAACAGCTGAGATCCCATAAGGAAAACGCGTTTAAAAATTAATAACGAGCCCGTTTAACGGTGGATTTTCAATTTTCTTTAAGCGATGGTTAACTTAGGCCACGGCCCGACATGTGGTGAGGTTTCGTCAAGATCGGTCGGTAAACAGCTGAGATCCCATAAGGAAAACACGTTTAAAAATTAATAGCGAGCCCGTTTAACGGTGGATTTTAAATTTTCTTTTAGCGATGGTTTACTTAGGCCATGGCCCGACATGTGGTGAGGTTTCGTCAAAATCGGTCGGTAAACAGCTGAGATCCCATAAGGAAAACGCGGTTATAAATTAATAGCGGCCTTGTTTGATGGTGGATCTATGGGGTTATTTCGTCATTCGCTTCCTCTGGGATAGGCCTACACTCTGGAAAAAGTCCCGTGGGAATCGGTGGGTAAATAGGCTAGTTATTAATTTTCGAAAGTTTTTTCCTCATGTTCAAGGTCATCACAAAAAGTGTCGCAGACGACCAAGGGGTGGCCGGGGGGGTGGCCGGGAGGTGGCCGGGGGGGTGGCCGGGTGGGGTGGCCGGGGGGTGGCCGGGGGGGGTGGCCGTTGGGGTCGGCCGGGGGGTGGCTGGGGGGTGGCCGGGGGATGCCGGGGGATGACCGGGGGGGTGGCCGGGGGGGCTCCACACTTGCTCCACAGTGGAGCGCTGACGATGCTGCTGGTTGAATCGGCTATTGCACCCTACTCTTCTTGTTGTCCTCCTTGTCCCGCTTGCACTCTGACACACACAATAAACAAGAATAACTTATAGGTAATAATGCCCACTTCAGTATTTTAGGCGCAAACATATTTAAGGCCTATGACCCTGACTTAGCTTTTGATCTGAAAACCTCGTTTATAAGTAGGCTTATTTTATATTATTTTTTTAAAAAAGCTATTCTCTAATATGTACTGGTAGGTTTATTTAAAATTACGGGAGCGCAGAATTGGAACAGTCAGGACCTCGCGCAGTAAAAATGTTTGGCGGGGAACTGGCACCCCGCAGCCGCAAGTACTTCACCAGGAAGCCACGTCCTCACCCCCACTCCATACATAACAACAGCAGTTCTGCCAACTGACATAAACATCAGAATTGTCGTATACTCCTAAAATACGAAAATTTCAAACCACGAATCCTGTAATTTCCTGAATCTTATAAATTAATACGCCAAGGTGATTTTTGGTTAGGAAAACTCATCCGTTATTTCTTGACCAAATTTAATGTTTGATGTGTCAAAGAATTCGCCTCAGTTTGTACTTTTGCAATAAGGTTTTTAATTTTCAATATCTTTATTCTCAAGGGCACGGGCTGCCCTCAAATTTAGTTTTTTGCTCATAAGATTACCATGAGGAATACATTTATTTGATTTGCAGCTGATAGTACATTATGGACAGGTTATTAGCAATACCAGATGCTCCAGGTAAGGAATGTCTTTATCTATATAAATAAAATAGGGGTTTCCTTTGAGCAATAAAATTTTGTATGCAGCGAAGATATTTAAATATGTGTTAACATTTGTTTGTCTGTCTGACTGTTTATAAGCCATATTTGTTCTGCGTTTCACAAAAAAGACTGTACTGAATGAAATTAAACATTTACGTTTGGAGGAGGAAACGTTTTGGCTAAAAACTGAAACAGCGACCTGCGGAGCTTAGGTTAGGTTACTATATTTTCCGTACACAACACGGTTGTTTCTGAGGGTCCTATAATTTTATGCTGGATGCTGGAATCTGACAGAACTGCTGTTTACATGTGTGGAGTGGGAACGATGGCGTGGCTCCCTGTTGTAGTACTCGAGGCTGCGGGGTGGGGGGACAGTGCCAGCTTCCCGCCAAACATGTTTACTGTGCGAGGACGTCGCTGCGGGAGGTCCTCGCCTCAAAATTACCCCCATTTCTATCGTCTCAAAATTACTTGTTATCGGTATCTAAAAGTTTAAATAACAGCCACACAATAAGTTTATAAGATACCGGTATATTATTCAGATTAACTACGGTATGTAAAGTGAGCTTAGATTTGTGGCCATCTTATATTAACCCATCCCACCAAATAAATTTAATAACGTTTAAGGTTTGCCAAACTATGTAGGCTACTTGCAGTCAATTTTCAAAAAAAAATCACAGCAGTTTTTTACTTTTGATTTATTGTTCCTTCAGTATTGTTGGGTAAAACAACCTAGAAAATCCAAAAAAACTACTAGCAAGTGAATTATTGCTACGTTGCAGGATTTTAAACCAGCCTATGTTCAAAATTGCTTTGCCATTTAAAATTCAGCCCCAAACTGTAGTTATATGTCTGCTTGCAGTCTCGGTATGTTCCATATAGCTTAAAATGTTATCCACTGACAATGTTAAATAAAAACTAAGTTACAAACCACACACAAAAGCCGGTCCAAAATAATGATTTGAAACTATAATTAAACAAATACAGGAGTTAAAAACCCTGATGTTCTTAAAAACATTGGTCTCAAGTCTTAATTAGGCTAATGTTACTTTAAATTTCATCAAGGACATGATTTGCGTACTGTTGGGATACAGCTTGGTATATCGATAGGAACAAGTGACTTTGGTCAATGAGTTGAATCCCACTGATCAACAATGGCATTTATTTAACTGAAAATGCCCCGAGAGGTAATATTACAACCCAGAACCCGTGTTTTAAGCTGGTCCACCTTTCTAGAAAACAAATATGGATAGGTCTCTGAAATGAGGGCGAGGACAATCACTGCAACTGTGATGCGGTATCACTCCACTAAAAGTCATGTGATTTTTATAATTTATTTACATAAGCTAACTTTATAAAAACAGTCTTATTGGTTACGGTACATATAAATAAACCAGTACCGATATTTTAGCAACCACGGAGCACACAGTGTGAAAAGCCCATTTGGGAAGCTAGGAAATCGCAACTAAACAAACTAACATATTCTTGTTAATGGCGGATTTGAAGAAAACCTCGGAACGAGTATGTTAAGTAGGCCCTTTAGGGAAATAACTCGTTCTTTGGTGGACCAAGAAGTTACCAGTTTATAGTAACTATTATTTTAACCCTAGGGCTGGCACATGTTATTCCCCATGGTGGCGGCTTTTCTTTTATACTTTTGAAAAGTTTTACTTTACATAACGTAAAATATGTAATTGCATGCCAAACTATATGTTTCTTACTCATATCAAATTGATCACAATGAAGTTGCCTTTGAAGTTAAAAGTTAATGCTTTGGCTGAAAGTTGTAATAAAAAAAATGTTGTATCAAAGAATCAAAAGCAGAGATTTATTGTTGTATTTTTATTAGGGGGGAAGTTATACCTAAGTTAGTACCGGTAATAGAAAATGTGTTATAAATTTATTGACTTAGGTCTTACTACAATAACTCTACAGAATATTTTATTTAGATTCGCAAGTCTGCTGATTAAAATTACTTAGTCTTTGATTTAAAAATTGGTTTAACTAACGTAAATATCAGCAATCATAAGTTCCATGAATATGGTAGGATATCAAATTAAAGCTCTAAAATAGTCGGAGATTTCACTATATTGAAAACGCCAAGTTGGGGTTCTAATAAATTATCAGGCGCGATAAGAGAAATCCGTTTGCAAGATGGTTATAATTCATCTCGAAGCCGCTTGCAACATTTATGTTATTACGTTGACCTCTCGCCTCATACTTCCCTCGTATCATACTTCTCACCACATACTTCCCTCGTCTCATACTTCCCCCGTCTCATACCTCTCGCCTCATACTTCCTTCGTCTCATACCTCTCGTCTCACACTTCCCTCGTCTCATACCTCTCGCCTCATACTTCCCTCGTCTCATACCTCTCGCCTAATACTTCCTTCGTCTCATACCTCTCTCCTCATACTTCCTTCGTCTCAGCTCAGCTCATGGCGCAGAACCGGTACTTATATACTACTACTTGAACCAGATGATGACATAAGAATATTTATTCCATAATCAGCTGTTGTAGTTCTTATTTAAAACGTTAGTGAAGATTGGTGATAAATATCGGAAGTATTTATACAGAGTAGACATATTATCTAAATCTATATTTTTCAGATACATTCACTGGCTCACATTGTGATCACTGTAACTAAATAAACGGTATCAGGAAACTGACACATACTTTCTCCCTTTTAGCCCAACATTAATGAATAAATTACTTTTTATTTACTAAATATAGAATACAAAGCACGGTCGAATGTACAGAAAATCTTGTAAATAAGTTGTTTTAAAAAAACATACACCCAAATCCCTGCTTTGGAGGCTCTACAGAATCCATTGCTACACTCGTGGTTTTAAGAGGGGAAATGCCCCCTATTCCCCCCCAGGGTTATTAAGGGGCAACATATTTCCAATTTCCTCTGTTGGTCAATGCTAACTTGACAAGCATATCAAGTTTGAATGAAATTGATCAGTAAAATAAGAGAGAAATAGTAATTTTCGTATTCCCAATATGAATAACATGGGTACAACGTACTGTGTTTACCGCAAAATGAAAATTTAAATTTTCTACGAAACCAGCAATCTTAGAAAAGTAATTCAAAACACTAAATTATTTAGTTTTTTGAGATCTTTTTAATGGTGAATATTAATATTTTTTTATATTTATGTATTTTTATGAAAAATCCAAAAACTGAATTTTTGATGTTTTAAGTCCTGTAATTTCCGAACCCAAATTTTTACAGAAATGCGGGTGATGTCATTTTGTTGGAGAACTAAAGTTCTACAAACGACTAAAGTTTAATCAAAACAATTATAGCCGTTTTTGAGAAATTTTGATTTTTCATGTTTTTTGGCGGTTTTTGGGGGATAATTACCCTTAAAAATAAAAAATAAAAAAATGAAAAAACACCTGGAGATATCGTGGATTAGTACCTAAATACCAAATTTAATAATAATCGGCCGTTAGGGCTCTAGCTCTGTACCGATCCACACAGACACACACAGACAAACACACACACACACACACACACACACACACACACACACACACACACACACACACACACACACACACACACACACACACACACACACACACACACACACACACACACATGGGCACACGGGCACACACACAGACAGACATCACGTAAAAACCACCTTTTTGGGTTCAGGGAGCACCAAAACGAATATTTCCACTAACAACTCAAATTCGAAAATTTTGACGAAAACAATTCTTTCTCCATATACTATGTATAGGGGGAGAAAGTAAAAACGACAATGTCTAAGAAGGAGAAATTTTGCATAGTGGTTCCCTTTATTCTGCAGATGTACAATAAGGGTAGGTTTGAAACAAAATCGTACCCGACTCTGCCCTAATTTACTTTTATTTCTGGCAATCTTATGAGCATTAGTTCGGACCTTTTAAGTTTAATTTGGTAGGGACATACCTAATATTGCAGAATAAACACAAGCCTATTCCCGTTAAGAATATGTTCCAGAGCCCCACCTTTGAACCTTCAGAATACTTATTTTAACAATCTTGCACCTGCTACTGGACTGATGAAGATAAAATTCGGTAGCAAAAAAAGCAGATACAAATACTTAAGGGATATGCCCCCCTGACCTTTAATATAATCATCACAAAATACTCAGCTAAAAGAGCTGAACTTTGGTACGTTAAAGGACATCAGCAACAACAACATGTCCCATAATGGGGAGGCATGGTGTCGTTCTCTCTAGAGATTTCATACAGACACTTTGTGTCATGGGGGGACGAGGTCTATGCCTCTAAATAGATATTTTATGTAGCCAACTAATGAGAGTTTCAACTTAACAGTAAATTTGAAAAATTATTTTACGATAAGATTAAAGGGTTCAGGAATTGTATTAGGTCCTCTTTATACCACACATTACCTACTTACTTATTATTTTACTCCTCAAGTAAGTACTAATGCCTCACACCTCCAGGACTAAAGTAAATACTGTTAAATCTAATTTGCCATGCTGGCGTGGTACACTTGGACGTTAGGTAAATTTAATAATAACAACTTTGTCTCTATTTGACAACTAAAACTCAAAATATGTATATTCTCCTATAATGGACTTTACAATTTATATTTCCTATCTCTCTTTAAATTTTACTCACATTTATAAAACTCATGGCACTGTTAATTTCGATTTTAATTTTTACTGGCGTTATATTTACAGATCACCCCATGTCTCTTTAATTTATTGAATAGGATGGATGGACGTGACAGGTTTATGGATTCTAATACCTAAGAATCTCCGTATTACTAGAACCCTGTAACAATTAAACAGAAACACGACTTTTGTAGCAACAAGTCTTCATGTAAACCTTTACTTTAATCTTGAAACAAACATATTTAAATATTTAAAAACATTTCTCCTTCTACAATTTTCTTCCAAAATAATATCTTAAAATTATTTACTATTTCAAGCCTTTAACTTTAATATACTTTCGCAGTGTATTTCAAATGCAACGTTAATATCTCAAAATTTACTCAAACTATTTTACTTGTAACAACTCAATAATTTAAACAAATTCAAACAAAACTTGCTCTGATGCTTTTGATGGACTTTAAAAATTACTTTAATTCGATTTAATTTAATCTCAATAATTTGCTCACTGATTTAGTGCTTTTACATAAAACCATTCAATTTTTGAAAAACAACTTCTGAAATAAAATTAACTCTTACTGCAAATAGCATGATTGCACTATACCTCTTGAAGTCAACTTGGTCAGCAAGGCAGACTCCCCAGGCGTGGCACCCAAAGCGACCCTCCGCCCTCGGTCTCTAGTGTCGTACAGACGGTGCTCTACTTCGCTCCTGACCCCCTCTCTACTTCTACCAATTTACTTGTGCAAACATGATATTTACTTGTCTACTTAAAACCTGTAGAAACAATAATCCCGTCTAAACTCGTCCCTCTTACTAATCTGGTGACTCATCCTTGAGCAAACTATTGTTCAAATTTCCTACTGGTCTCTTACTTGAAAACTATTTATAATAATGTTAATTCCTCCGAAATTATATTTATTTAAAATTGTTCTAATCATGGTACATCATCCCCTCCAAATTTTAACAATAGTCTTAATTTTTGCCATGTATATAAAAAAAATACTACTCAAAAAAAAGATTTACAATGTCTAAAGGTCTTCATTCTTCCCTATCACATTTTATTTATAAGAAGCAGAAGTCTTCCACCCGCTAAGTAGTGACTATCACTGCGAGAAGTCCCTCCCTCACCCAATGGAGTGTAGTAGCCGGCTGAAAAGTCGTCCATCTTCCAGCGAAAAGGCTCTACGGGTAAGGAAATGAAAGGAATATTTTGTTTTTCCCCTTTCCTCCTAACTGTATTTTGGGTTACTGACCCTCAGTCTACGATACATTTTCATACAGTGAACGCACATCACTTTGCGCTCTTAAAATAATACGTTTTAAGAGTTACATTTCTTGTATTTATAAGTGTTACTAAACATTTAACTAAATTATAAACCTTCTTTTCTTTACATAGCTTCGTTTCGCATAACTAATTACATCTAAACCCTTTGTATGACAAGTGTTAAATTCAACTTTATATTTCCATTTCTTGCTTTAATCACAACATAAATCATATCTCTGTTCTTTATTATTTTTTGCGGTGTACAGTGAAGTTCAGTGAAGTTCTTAAAGTGAAGTGTTCAGTATGCCGAAGTCTGTCTAGTGAAGTGTCAACTAATTCAGTGTTTACCCCTCCCACATTCATTCTCACATTCGTGTCACTTTTATCCACACACACACACAATTGTACCCTTTAGTTGTGTCCGTCAATTTCCGCTATAATTTTTTTGTTTCCATACCATAACACAAATAAACCTCTTTATATTTTTCTTAAACATAATTAATTAACTGAACATTCTCATATTATATTTCACTCATAAATCATAAAACTCATTTTGTTTATTTAACTAATAATTCCTAAATGCAAATAATGTCCACTTAAATATTTCCGTAGTAAATCTCAACCGCTAACTAGATCGATTAGACCTTTCAAGTCTAGGGTTGTCCATGACTCACTCCCCGATAAGCTCATCGTCCTGCACAAACAATCACTTTCACGTTCACGACGGTCTCCCTCGACGATTCTTGCTTTACAAACATTATTTAATTCTAAAACTCCTAAAACTCCTAGTTATATTTTCCTTCAATTATTATATGACAGTACTACATTTATACATTAACTCATATATGACAACGTCTTTATACTTCTCTCTACCTACTTTTCTACTTACTACATCTCTACTTCGCTCAAAACACTTTGATTTTGCTCATCATTGTTTTGCTACTTTGTGGACTATTCAATAATTATTAAATACCCGTTCTCAAAATTTAACTTCCTTAATTTACACGTATTTAAAATACGATCTTTGGTATTTATCTCTTGCATACTAAATACAATCGACTATTTACTTCGTTACGTAACTTTGTTCTTTGCGCATTTTATTTACAACTTAAATACACGGGCCCGTACTAAATCTAAATATATTACACTATTTACATAGAATCTGCATTGTTTTATACAAACGTCTACAAGTATGACAACATGAGGGTTCTTAATTAATACAATTTTAACTGCCTGTACTTAATAGTAGGGGGAAATAGGGCATTCAGAACCAGCAAAGGCGCGGTGAGGAGCAAGTGAGGAGCCCCCCCCGTGACGTCAGCCCCCCCCCATGACGTCAGCCCCCCCCGTGACGTCAGCCCCCCCCGGTGACGTCAGCCCCCCCCCCGGCCACCAACGGCACTTTTCGTGATGACCTTGAACATGAGGAAAAAACTTTCGAAAATTAATAACTAACCTATTTATCCACCGATTCCCACGGGACTTTTTCCAGAGTGTAGGCCTATCCCCAAGGAAGTGAATGACGTAAGAACCCCATAGATCCACCATTAAACAAGGCCGCTATTAATTTAAAACCGCGTTTTCCTTATGGGATCTCAGCTGTTTACCAACCGATTTTGATGAAACCTCACCACATGTCGGGCCGTGACCTAAGAAAACCATCGCTTAAAGAAAATTGAAAATCCACTGTTAAACGGGCCCGCTATTAATTTTTAAACGTGTTTTCCTTATAGGATCTCGGCTGTTTACCGACCGGTTTTGATGAAACTTCACCACATGTTGGGCAGCGGCCTAAGTAAACCATCGCTTAAAGAATATTGAAAATCCACCGTTAAACGGGCCCGCTATTAATTTTCAAACGCGTTTTCCTCATGGGATCTCGACTGTTTGCCGACTGAATTTGATGTGACTTCGTTACACGTTGTATGCCGGCTTGACTAAGCCAAACTGCGAGCGGCTCCGTGGAGTCACGTGTCGAGGCGCGTGCTAGGGCCTACGTGACTGTCCCAGCCTGTTTACTCATCAGCGGCCTTCCAGACCCCTCATCACTCCTACACTTCTCCGTTCTAGAAGGTTCCGACAAGTGTGTTGCATGAGGCCTCCTGACTGGAGTGCTCCCCGTTAGCGAAATACCACCTCTCACGTTTCTGGAAGCTTCTAGAAGGTTCGCTGAAGCGTGCAACCTGGGTATAAAACCGAGGCAGAGCCGCACGCGCGACCTCAGTGTTGTTTGAGACGTCACCATGAACGGAAACGGAGTTAGTGCAGCTGAATTGGACCAAACGATCCGCTCCTTCCTAGAGGAGCTGAACGCAATGAACGAAGAGAACGCCAACGCACCACCAGTTCAGCAGGGATGTGCGTCAAAGAAGAAAAAGCTCGATGGGTGGACTGTAAAGAGGAAGGAAGTGCCTATCGATTCCCCGACACTGTGCTGGTCCGCTGGCGGATATCAGTACACTGTGAAGAACCCTACCAACAGCGATAATGTACTGTTGAAGATGAATGTGATCAAAGGAGGTCGCCCCACGTTCAGTTGCGGCTTGTACTTGGACGAGGAGCGAAACGATGAAATCTGCATATGTCTAGAGGACCTGCTATCCAGATTACAAAACCTATGGTTGGCAAATAGCGAGACGGGAGAGACAAGATACGACGGGATCACTAGGACCGCTACTCCTCTACCCACCTGGCGAAAGACCGATTGCATCATCTCAGGGAAAACCAAGAGGAGCGCACACTCCAAGCGCACTACCCAGTAAACGAGAGAGCGTGGAAAATTCCACTAAGCAGTTAATAACCGAGATGCTTCTAGAACAATCCACTTGTTTACGCAGTAAAGCTTTCCATTACGTCAGCCTTCCTGGAATTGAGCGTGGAAACTTCCACTAAGCAGTTGATAACCGAGACGCTTCTAGAACAATCCACTTGTTTACGCAGTAAAGCTTTCCATTACATCACCCTTCCTGGAATTGAGCGAGTAACTATGTCATCATGTTGTTGATACGCGCGAGTCGGCACGTAGACACCGCCAATAAAAGGCGACTCGGTGGCGAGAGCCAGTCATTCTGCATCCAGCCGCTGCGCCATGCTCAACACGGACCAGAAGATGGACCTCAGGACAGCCCTCAACAGCTGCAAGGCCGCGGGTTACACTCGCATCGCAGATCTGCGGGACAACGCGGTGTGCCCGATCCGCTCATTCGAGCGGGTGGACACACCGTACGGCGAGGCAGTGATGGCCACCTTGGAGGGTCTCGTCGGCGATGACCCGATCCGGATTTACATGCCCCGGCGGTACCTCACGGTCCTGGACGACAACGCCATCTCCCAGTACAACGTTGGCGTGGGGCCGAGGACGAGCCTTGTAAAGAGGAGCGGCCCTCCTGGCAGCAAACTTCCTTTCCTGGAATTTGTATAAATAAATGGTATTTCCTATTCCCTTATTTCCTTCAATATTAAAAAAATAAAAATAAATAAAAAGAAGCAAGAAAAAGAACCTTTAGTTACAAGAGCCGAGGTGGCGGTGCACGGCAGTCAGTAGACGCCATGGACTTGAGGTGGAAACACCCGTTCACCGCCATCGTGGCCGGGCCCTCTGGCAGCGGCAAGTCGCACTTCGTGGCTCGCTTCATAGAGTACGCCGACCGCATGTGCGATACGCGGTTCGCCCGCATCACTTGGCACTATGGCAGCGGTGGCGGCGGTGGCAAGAGCCGTGCGGACTCTGCCGTGCGCTACGTAGCCGGCCTGCCAGACCTGGACGACTACGACGGTAGCGAGCCCGCCCTGGTTATCGTCGATGACATGATGCGTGAGGCTGGCTCCAGCGTGGCGGACCTGTTCACCAAGGGCTCGCACCACCGCAACATGAGCGTGTTCTTCATCACGCAAAACCTGTTTCACCAGGGCAGGGGCCAGCGCGACATATCGCTGAACGCCCACTACATAGTGTGCTTCAAGAATCCCAGGGACCGTGCTCAGATCAAACACTTGGCTCGCCAAGTATATTCGGAAAACCCCAAATTCGTGGAGGAGGCTTACGCGGACGCCACGCGTGATCCGCACGCCTACCTGCTCATAGACTTGAAACAGTCCACGCCTGAAGAGATGCGCGTACGTTCAACCATTTTCCCAGACGATCCGGTGAACTACGTGTACCTGCCCAAGAAGAAGTGATAAATAGGCCGAGCGCGCGCCAGCGTCAGTCATCATGTCACACCGTGTGAAGAAGGACGCGGCGCTGCTGAGGGTCCTAATACACGCTACGCCCAAAGAACGCAAGGCCCTGTTAAAAGCGTGCGACAAGAGTCGCATCAAGTCATTGTGCGAGTGCGCGTATAACGTGCTACGCGGAAACGTACCGCTTTCCCCCTGTCTCAAACGCAAATTGAGCAAACACAAACAGGCGCTCAGACGGCTGGTGAAACGCGGCGAGGGCTGGGCCAAGAAGCGACACTACCTCGTTCAACGGGGCGGAGGGATCCTCCTACCTCTACTGTTGAACGCTGTTTTGCCCGTTCTAGCGCAGAAGCTAATCGGACATGGAGTACGCTAGGAAAATGGTGGTTGTACCGCAGGAGCTCATCGAGAGATTGCGAGAAGGACCGGGACCAGGGCCGGGACCAGGACCAAGAGGAGGAGCAGGTAGTGCCAATAAGCCAGCCAGCCTGGACGCTGAGATGCATCGCATATTGAGCGACAAGCGGCTGGACGATACGGAGAAATGGAAACAATATCAGCAGGTGTTACAGCGGTTCCTGCACTTTTCCGCGGCTAAACGTCAACCCATAGGTCTGTCAATCATCGAGGGTGAGGAGAGGGAGGAGGAAGCGGCGGGAGGTCCGAGTCAGATGAAGCACGAGTCTAGCGCCTCGGCGGAGGAGGACATTGTGGAATCGTTCTCAAAAATCTACAGGTCGGTGGCGCGCAACTTGTTGTGATTCATGACCCGGCAAGGCAGCCCCATCGCCTGGGACGCCAGTGGGGCGGTGTACGTGAACAAGGTGAAGATCCCCGATTCCAATATAGTGGACATCGCGCACAGCATAGTGAGAGCGCGAAGGGCGGACCGATTGCCTACCGGCTGGCATCAAGTGATGGCCGCCTTGAAGGACATGAACGTGCCCAAAGAATACGTGAGCAATCCCACGGCGTTGCGTTACTTAGGCGTGGGACTGGACTCGGCATCGAGCCCCTGGGGAGACACGACGACAGCCTCGTCGACACCCCTCTCACCGAGGTTGACGCCGATACCGGACCGCCTGAGACCGCGACCCCCAGCGGCCAGGAGAAGGATAATAACCGAGGAACCCGACCGGGAATCGTCATTGGACAACTGGGAGCCGTTCACACCGTAATAGAGAAGTTGTACTACGACCCGAGCCAGCCCGGTTCCCTCGGTGGGGTGGCCGCCCTGGCCAGAGCCGCGCGCCTACCGAAACGTCGGGTAGCCGACTGGCTGCGCGCCCAGGACACCTACACGCTGCACAAGCCTGCGCGCAAGCGGTTTCCCCGCAACCGCTACGCCGTGTTCGGGCCCCGGGAGCTGTGGCAGGCGGACCTGAACGACATGCGCGGCCTGAGCCGGTACAACGACGGAGTCAACTACCTGCTGACTGTGATAGACGTATTCAGTAAGCGGCTGTTCGCGGTACCACTGAAGAGGAAAAGCGGGCCTGAGGTGGCTGCAGCGTTCGAGAGGATATTCGCTGAGGCGACTCCTCGCTGCCTACAGACCGACAAGGGGACGGAGTTCACCGGGGCCGCGACCAAGAGAGTGTTCAAGAGTCACGGTGTCAACTACTTCACCACGCAGAACCCCGACGTGAAGGCGGCGGTGGTGGAGCAAGTCAACCGCACGCTCAAGACCCGCATGTGGCGCTACCTGACCTACAAAACACGTATCGCTACGTGGACGTGTTGGACAGGCTTGTGGACGCCTACAACCACAGCCCGCACAGGAGCCTGGGTGGCGGTCTGCGACCCGTGGACGCGGACAGCGGCGATGGTCAAACGGTGTACAAGGTATGGCGTCACATGTATGGAAAGGCGATCCGGCGACACAAGCCCAGGTTCAAGCCGGGCGACACGGTGCGCATAGCCAAGGAGAAGGGTACGTTCGCCAAAGGTTACGAGACCAATTGGAGTAAGGAGCTGTTCGTGGTGGACCACGTATACGGGTCGCATCCTCTGCCATTGTACGTGCTGCGCGACCTGAACGGGACGCCGCTGGAAGGGCGCTTCTACGAGCACGAGATGCAAAAGGTGACGATCGCCCCGGACCGCCTGTATCAAATAGATAAAATACTGGACACCGAGGGGCGAGGCTCCAGTAAGCGCTACCTAGTCAAGTGGGCCGGTTACGGAGAGGACTTCAACTCGTGGGTACCCGCAGCGGACGTGCAACAGCTGCGATGACGAGGCACGACCAGTTTTACCTGACGTTGCCCAGTAACAGTTCAATGAAGTACTATCCCAACAACATGGTGACAAACTACACGACCCATCTACCCTCGACCGTTGATCTGTCAGACGGCGAGTGGGAGGTCGCTCTGGCGGAGGCGCACTACCCCTTCTCTTTTCTGACCGTCGGTGAGGGAACCTACATCAAACTAGTGCTGGGAATGAGGGACTCGAAAGGCGGGTTGGCCGTGGTGGACAAGTTGTTAATCAAAGTGGAGCCGGGCAATTACAGTAGTACCGAGGAACTCGTGCACGCAATCAACAACCACCCTCAAATGAAGAGTAACCTGTGCACCTTCTCGTATGACGAGAGGTCCTCCAGGGTGGAATTGATGTCGACGTCTTCAGCCGTTCAGAGCCTCAAACTGAGCCCCAGTTTGGCGCTACAGTTTGGCTACGAAGTGGATACGGATATCGTCAAGCGTCACAGGTCCGTGAGGCCGGCTAACCTCTTCGCCGGTCTGCCATCACACATGTACGTGTATTGCGACCTGGTGGAACCCCAACTGGTGGGCAACGCTGTGGCGCCACTACTTAAGATCCTCAACATCGACATCAGGAATTACACGTACGGTGCCAAGACGACAGTGTATATAATAGACCCGCACTACGTGCCGGTGATTAAAACCTCATTCGAGAGCGTGGAAATCGATTTAAGGGACAACCAAGGGCGACACTTGCCATTCCACTTCGGGACCACGTGCATGAAGCTTCATTTCAGGAAAGAGAGGCAGCGGCAATGAATCCGAGCGATCCCTATCTGGCGTATTACCGCCACCAGCAGGCGGGCCATGGCGTATCCTCCGTATTCAGAGGAGCCGCTTTCCAACGCGGACACGGCATCGGCAGTTTCCTAGGCGGGCTGATGCGTACAGTGGTCCCTTTGATCAGATCCGGCGCATCGGCGCTGGGCAAGGAGGCGCTGAGGTCCGGTGTGGGCTTCTTGGGCGACGTGGCAGCGGGCACAGCCGACCCCCGAGTCGCGGCCAACACCCGGCTCAGAGAGTTTACCGGGTCGCTGAAACGTAAGGCCGATGAAAAACTGGATTGCGTGCTGAGCGGTGGTGGCGCCTATAAGAGGAGGCGTGTACAGCAGGTTACTCCTCAGTCTCTGGCGAAACTCCTCGGAGCGAGGAAGAAGAGCGCTGCGCCCAAGAGGAAAAGGAAGCCCGCAAAACGTGTCGCTAAGAAGAGGAGAAGCAAGAAGAGTGAGAGTACCGTGAAGGACATTTTTGGATAATGGCGTTTCTACATCAGAAGTCGTGCGAGTGTGTCAAGACCGAGTTGGACCTGTTCTCACTACCGCCCACGCAGACCAGTATAGAGAGCGGTAAATGGGTGCAGTACAAGCCCATCTCCTCCCTGACAGACGACTCGCCCGTGGAGTTCATAGTTCCGGGTCACGGGGACGAGTACACGGATCTGTCACAGACGCTACTGCATGTGAAGGCCACCATTAGAACGGCTAATGGAGGCGCTGTAACGGGTGATCAAGTGATAAAAGAGATGGGTCCGATTAACAACTGGCTGCACTCGCTGTTCAGTCAAGTGGACCAGTATCTGAACAACAAACTGGTGTCTCCTCAGAACAACACGTACGCCTATCGCGCCTACCTGGAGAACCTGTTGTCCTATGGCGGTGATGCCAAGACATCGCACCTCACCGCGGAGCTGTTCTAGGAGGACTATGCTGGGTACATGGATAATACTGAGGAGGATAATGCCGGGCTCAAGAACCGGAGGGAGTTTGTCAAGGGCAGCCGGTACGCGGACATGGTCGGACATCTGCACATCGACCTGTGCAACCAGGAGAAGTTCATGTTAAACGGCGTGGAGATGCGCTTTCGCCTGATCAGGTCAAAGAACTCATTCTCCATCATGTCCAAAACCGTGACAGACTACAAAGTGGACATCGCCAAAGTCAACCTGTTTATGCGCCGCTGAAAGATCAACCCGAGCGTGCTGTTGGCTCACAGCAGGACGCTGGAGTCGGGCACAGCCAAATATCCCATTACGCGCGTGGAAGTCAAATCCTTCACGCTACCCTCCGGTATCAGCAGCAAGACTCTGGACAGTGTGTTTCTGGGTCAACTGCCGAAACGCGTTATAGTTGGACTGGTCAGCAATCAGGCGTTCAACGGGGACTACAAGAAGAACCCGTTCAACTTCACCCACAGCCACGTGAACTTCTTCGCGCTGTACATAGATGGTGAGCAAGTGCCATGTAAGCCGCTTCAACCGGATTACACGTTCGGTCAGGAGTTGTGCGTGCTCGCCTACCACACGCTGTACACTGGCACCGGCATCAATTTCTCAGACTGTGGTAACGAAGTCAGTCGCAACGAATACCCCTACGGATACTGCCTGATGGCGCTTGATCTGACACCCGATATGGCGGCCTCTCAATCCAGCCACTGGAACCTGGTGCGCAACGGTAACCTGCGCATAGAGATTGGGTTCTCCGAAGCCTTGGCGGAGGCGTTCAACTGCATAGTGTACGCCGAGTTGGACAACGTCGTGGAGGTGGACCGTCATCGCAACGTCACAGTCGACTTTGGCGGGTAAACGAGTTGCTGCGCGCTCAAGGTCACCGCGGACCGTTAGGTTTTGGCGGGTAAACGAGTTGCCGCGCGCTCAAGGTCACCGCGCGCGGACCGTTAGGTGATGGCGGCGCGCGCACCCAAGGTTAACCCGCTAGGCGCACTCCCGCCAGCGCTCAGTCGAGTTCAGTCAGCCGTACAGGATGGACGTGCCGCCACCGATCTACAACGAGCCGCCGCCAGCGCGCTGTCATCACGGAAGCGTGGTGATGGATATGCAGTGTTTTAAAGACAGTGATAATGACTTTCTACTGAAAGAGGTTTGCGTGGTGGACGTGACTACCGGCACGCTGCTCCTACATCACATCGCCCGCCCGCCCTTCAGTAAGGACCTCCTGACTTCCGAGAAACAGCGCGAGAGCGTCTGGGTCACTCGCCACTGCCACGGCTTGGAGTGGGACCAGGGGGACATCGCGTACGTCGCCCTGCTGGACAAGCTGCGCTCCTGCCTCATCCACTGCCCCCTGGTCTACGTCAAAGGATCGCAGAAGAGGGACTTTGTACAACGCCACCTCATAACCGAGCCCGCCGCCACCACCGCTCAGGACATGGAGGATCTGGGCTGCGGGTCGCTCAACGGTCCGCCCACCTACCGGACCCTGCGCTGTCGCCACCATAAGAGCTCCCACAACCGTTGCGCCCTTCATAACTGCATAGTATTGCGGGACTGGCTCGTGACTAACGACACACTGGACTCGTCCACCTCGAGCTGCCTGTGCTGCTTCCGCCCACGATGAATACCGTCCAGATCAGAGAATGCCTGGTGAGGATCCCCGGACTGAGGAACGTTGCGGTCTACGCCTCTGACCAACTACCGGACGTGCCAGTCAAGCCTCTCACCGCCATCGTGTCCAACACGGTAGCACACACCGAGGGAGGCGAACACTGGGTGGCGTTTTACTGCTCGGAAGAGGACAGACTCGAGTACCTGGACAGCTACGGAAGGCCGCCATACCAGGCCGACTTTCAAATGTTCCTGAGGCGCAATCCTCATCACCGCCACTATGTCTACAACAGGTATCGACTCCAGGGCTACGATACTTCTGTTTGCGGCTACTACTGCCTCACTTACCTGTACTGCCGGGCTGTTCTCCGGGCTGTTCACTCAGCGACTACGTCCAGCTCTTCGACCCTGCCGCTCCCGCCGCCAACGACGCTCTGGTCCGCAGGCTCTTCCACTCCATATTCGCTTAAAACTAATTTGTAAGGTTTTTGTAGTATGTGTATGTAACCTTATTACTGTACAATACATGCCTCATAATGATAAAGCTTGTGTTTTCATTTCTCCTTTCTCCTTACTAAATTTAAAAAAATTAGCAAAACTGAGGCAGCGGGGCTGGACCTCAGGTTTATATACCAGCGGCGCGTGTCACTGGCTGAGCCCCCACCAAGCGGCAGTGAAGGTCGCCAAAGAGGGCGCGTCACGAGACCCCTCGGACATCAGCAAACCGCTGAGTAATTCGCGGGTGCAACCTTGAGCGTCAGCAAACCACTTAGCAACTCCTTCCTGGGCAACTCCTTCAGGGCCGTCCCTGACACGCGCTGCCAATCGCTCCCGGTTGGCGGGGGATTTTTAAGCTCTACGGCTCGGGCCAAACGGCCCACAACGCCTTTCCGAGCCTAACGGCTTGTGACTTTTGAGTGAGCAAAGGGAGGAAATAAACAACTCGGGTTCATGCTGTACATAAAGCTATTATATTTTCATACAAATACTATTTACAATTTTTTCTCTTATAACTAATATATACAACTAGACGGGGAATTCCTCTTCTTCCTCGTCTTCGTCCTGGCGCTGTCCCTCCTCCTCCTCACCGTCCACCTCCATCCGCTGCGGTCGATCTTCTCCTCCTCTTCTGGCTGGTGGTAGCGGCGGGACGTCCTTGTGTCCCCACGGCAGAGTGTGGATGCCGTCGGGGAGGACGCACCGCTTGTCGTCGGTCGGGCTGAGGCTCAGCTTGTCCACTTCCACGGTGTAGACCCGGTGCAAGTGGGACTGGAACCGGACGTTGGTGGTGTGCTTCCGGACCCCGTCAAACAGGCACTCTCTGTAGTCGTCGGGGATGAGGACGTTCTTGACAACGCCCTTCGCAACCCCCTTGGCCCGCTTGAGAGCCTTACTGCCGCCTGTCGCCGCGTCCTCGATGTCCATAAAGTACAGCTTGGACCGCAGGCCGAGGTACTAGTATAAGGACAGGCCGTTACACTCGTCCTTAAACTTTCCGATGACCTTGGCGTTGACGGGGCTGTAGAAGGGGTGGGACCTCGGATAGCCGCTGGTGTCGAAGTCGTCCAGGCGTTCCTTCATCTCGGCGTAGACGTCCTGGGACACGATGTCAAAGACGAAGCTGTCCGTGTCCATGTAGTCCACGGTGAGGCGGTCACCGTAGCGCTCCTTCATCTTGCGCAGGAACTCGTAAATGAGCCACTTGCTCAGCTCCAGAACTGACATGCCTACGTAGACGGGCTTGTCCAACACGATGTTGACCTTGGACAGATGCACCAGGGCCACGTCCTCCGTGTAGTACGTCCGGTCCAGGAAGTTGGATCTGGCGACGTACTTGGAAAACTTCTCCGGGGTGCACACCAGCTTCACGTTGAGGCGCTTCCGTACATTCTCGATGGTCTTGCCGAAGACCGCGTTGTTCATGAGCTTGAAGAAGTCCTGTTCAAACTTCGTTTTGGCCTTCTTCCGCAGCTCGGTGTTCATCAGGATGTACGGTTCCAACCACCGCGACTGGCGAAAGGAGATCGCCCGATGCACCGCGACCAGCTCCAATCCGTTTTGCAGCGCCTGCTGCAAGACCCTGTAGTGACAGATGTAGTGCGTCTTGTCGTCCAGGGTCGTCAACAGTTTGGGGAACTTGCCTATTGGAGGCCGCTTGGTCTCACAGCAGTAGGGAAGGTCCTTGTGCAGGTCGTGTAGGCGCGCGGGGTAGTGGAGGTCCACTTCCAAGATGTAGCCTCGATCGGCCTCCGCGTCCAGCGCCGCGACGTCCAACGCCTGGATTTCCTCACGGCTGAGCCACTCGAAGTCTCCGGTCGGCAGGCACTGGGACATGGCCCAGCCGTACAGGTTGTTTGCGTCCAGGTACAGGAGGAAGCGCGTGGGCTCGTCCGGGCGGTAGTCCGGGCACCTGTCGTGGTTGGCCTTGGCGTAGCGGGTGATGGCCTGAGAGATGCCTCCCCGGATCCCCTGCTCCACGAACAGGTACATGTCGAAGTCCTGCAGCGTGTCCAGCTCCACACCGCAGGTCTTGAGCATTACGTCCCAGGCGTAGGACGGTAGGGTGTAATAGTGGGCGGGGTCCAGCCCGTACTCTGCCAGCGAGGTGTCGCGGAACTGCTCAAAGACATCGGTGAGCAGGGCGATGTCGCACCGCAGGTACTTGTCGGCATAGTCCTTGAGGTGCCGACACTCGAAGGCTCGCCACACGTTGAGGGCGTGCTCGTACTCCTCGTCCTTGATGTCCTCCAGGGTCATGGAGTTCCTGAACGCCTCCTTGGGCGGCAACTCCCTGGTCCTTTACAACGTGTCGTAGGACGTAACGAAGTCGTAGGGGAACACGCCCTTCCTACGCACCAGGTCGAACAGCCGGTCGTCGGGGAAGCGCTTCCTCGTCTCGCGCATCCTGTCCGTGGGAAGTCCCGCCGCCAGGTTGGCCAGGCTCATGGACAAGAACCTGTAGGTGTCCAGGAAGCGCACCGCGAAACTGCTCTGTCGTTGGTTGTCCTCGGGCTGACCAAAGTGGAATCGCTTGGTAAAAGCGATGTACCGCTCCTCCGTGTGGGCCAACACGTCCACGTCGCCGGGGTCGATGGCTAGCTCGCGCACTACGAAGTGGGCGTCGTAGTTGGACAGGTTGTGGAAGTAGCAGTTGATGTGTCGCTACTCCCGGTACCTGAGGTTGCACGAGCGGTGGGCGGCTCCTCGGAACTCGTAGGGCGGGGCGTGATTGTGGTCCCGCACCTTGACGTCCTGGTCCGTGAACTCCTTCCCGCAGAGGTAGCAGTGAGTCGCCACCAGGTACTCGTCCATCTCCTGACGGGTCAGAGAAGGGTACAGAGCTCTCATGCTGAATAGGAACTCCCACAGCGCCAGCACGTCCATCTTGAGCCTCTCCATGAAGACCTTGGACGCGTCAGCCCCGAAGTAGACGCGGGGCTCAAACTCCTCCAGGCCGAGCGAGTCCACGATCTGGTAGGCGAAGGCGTACGGGACGTGCAGTTGCAGGGGCCTCGTGCCGGGCGGCGCTTCCGCAGGGTCGGCGGCGACGGGCTGCAGAGCACACTCGAAGTCCGCGTAGATGCAGAACCTCTCCCGCCTAGTGTACTCGGGGTGGGCGAAGCGGATCTGCTGCTTCTTCGACAAGTCCAGGCGAAGGGGAGCCTTGGCGGTGCAGTATCGCATGTGCTCCTCCAGACGCTCGGCACCGGACAGTTGCAGCTTGTCAGGCCGGTTGTCGAAGTAAGCGAAACATCGCTTACACACGTGGATGGTGTGACCGTGAGACGTCAGCTGGGATCGCACCAGCCTGCTGACGTTCGTGATGTAGGCGTAGTGACTGTCCCCGCCAGTGGTCACGTACAGCAGGTCCCGGTGATCCTCCAACTCCCGCTTGCAGATCTTCAGCGGGAACACGCGGTCCTGGAACTTCGGCGATCCGTCAGGGCGTCTCCCCACCATGGCGCGCTCGATCCCGTACACGTTAACGCTGATGGGGTTCCTCCTCTCGAAGACTTTAATATCCTTCACGGCCACGGGGAAGCGTAGGCCGACCCAGTCGTAGCGTGCCATGACGTCCGGTGTGTACGATGCGGGCCTCTCCGGGTGTTGCGCGACGAACTTGGCCAGGACGGCATACGCGAAGCACATGTCATCGACGTTTTGTACGTTGATAACGGCGTGCGTGTCGCAGATGGTCCTGGGAAGCTGGACGAACCGGGCTCCGCGTTCTCCCAACGGGGTGTAGAGGTTGACGCGGATCTCCAGGTCGCGTATCCGGAGATAGCTCCACCCGCTGCCCACTAGCAGGCACTGCTCCTTCTCTTCCTCCAGCTTGTGGAAGGACGCCGACAGGAAGTCCTCCAAGTTGGACGCGGCGGTGAGAGGCACGTTCTTCGTCTTGAAGGCTCGCAGACAGGTGGCCCCGTGAACGTTGGCGAATTCACACTCCAGGAACATGTTCACCTTGATGTTCGGGTGTCGGGTCCTGACGTCGGCCAGCAGTTCCAGGACGCTGTCGAACAGCAGCACCAGCGCGTCCTCCACGGCCAAGAAGTCCTCCATGGGTCGGGACAGGCCGAAGGTCAGGAGGCGACCGCGGAACGCCCGTTGGATGGGGCGGAACGTGTGTAGTCCGCCACCACCCACCATCCCGTCGGGTGCCGTGCTTGGTCCGGGCTGAGGCTCGTGGCTGGGTCCGGGCTGAGGCTCGGAGCTGGGTCGGGGCTCGGGTGACAGAGTGGGCAGGTGCGGCATCTCGTCCACAACGAGGTTCCTCACGATGGGGCAGTTGTGGGCCTCGTGCTGGTCCCGGTTGTAGCGCCGGGTGAAGCCTCGGTCGCAGTAGGCGCACGCGAACCTCATGCCGTGGTGGACGCTCTCCATGTGCCGCTGGAGGTACGCTGCCCTGCAGAAAAGGGCGCCGCAATCGGGACAGCGGACCTCGTTGGCGTGCACCAGCTGCAGGTGACGCCGGAGCAGGTCCCCGCGGGAGAATCGCCGCCCGCACGCGTCGCACTCGGGCCGTGGGTCTCTGAAGGGTGGCGTTGCGGAGGAGGAGGAGGAAGTTGAAGCAGACGGGCTCGCACCGTGGACCGCTTCCATTTGGTGGCGAAGATCCTCGGGACCCGCCAGGGCGACGGAGCACAACGGGCACAGACGGCCTGCGAACAGGAAAACAAGTCCTATTAGTTACCCTATAAACACAAGGATGAGGAACTATACAGTGGACTGGTGACCTCTTGTTTTCCCCTAGAGTCTGTTTCCTCATCTCAATCACCAGTTACCCAAACCTGTTAAATACAAGGATGAGGAGATGGCGGTGAGGAACATGCAGAGGGCTGGCAACCTCTTGTTTACCTCTCGAGTCTGTTTTCTCGTCTTAATTGTCAGTTTACCCAGTCAGGGCCGTTTACTCTCTCATAAAAACAAGTCATTAGTTATCAAAGTCCACGGGCTTGTCGTGACGTCATGGGTGAGGACACCAGGAAACAGCATACTTAATAAATCTACTGGCGGCTTCTTATTTAAACTAAAACTGTACCTGGCGCTTGGTCGTGAGGAGTGGGAGGATGAACTGCAGCGAGGTGACGTCGCAAGTTGTCGCTTCGCCCGAAGCGTCTGCCGCAGACGTGACAATCGTAATGGCGATCGTTGTGGGCAGATGCTACGTGGCGGGTCAGGTTTCTTGCAACCCCGAAACTGCGCCCGCAAACCTCACACAGATGAACAGCAATCTGCAACATCGGGTATCTGTACTCTCCATCCGTCACAAAGGCGCAGTTGCCATCAACATTTCGATTGGAAAGTAAAAACAAAACAAAAAAACTACTTTTATTTTGCTCAAACTTTTTAAAATAAAAAAGAGTGGTAGTGAATCTATTTTGCTTTTTAGGTTCGGCTTATTAATTTTAATCGTTATAAAACACGACTGTTTCAAGGTCATTACAATTCCACTCATCTCCATCTGAAAGGAAACGACAAGACCCCGTGTACTGGGATATGTAAAAGATGAAATATTAATGTTAACTAATTAGGTTTTAGGGCATCGAAAACTGGTTGATGAAAAAGTAAATTACATGTTACTTACATTTTAAGATATCCAAAGACAAGGCTCTGCACAGTCACACAAATACTCGTAGCGAAAACACCTAGCTCCTCACAGGACGAGTTGCCACTAGATACTGAAGTAGCTTGGGAAAGTAGCGCGCTTAAATAGACCGGTTGATGACGCCGTGGAACTTTCCATCACACTCCGGAGGAGCTTCGCAGTGGAATGTAAGCGGTAAACAGTTCCCGGAACCGCTGATGAGTAAACAGGCTGGGACAGTCACGTAGGCCCTGGCACGCGCCTTGACACGTGACATGCTCATACATAGCACTCCAGTCAGGAGGAGGCCTCATGCGACGCACTTGCCGGAACCTTCTAGAACGGAGGGGTCTTGAAAGCCGCTAATGAGTAAACAGGCTGGGACAGTCACGTAGGCCCTAGCACGCACCTCGACACGTGACATCGCGGAGCCGCTTGCAGGTTGGTTTAGTCAAGCCGGCATACAACGTGTAACGAAGTCACATCAAATTCGGTTGGCAAACAGCCGAGATCCCATAAGGAAAACGCGTTCAAAAATTAATAGCGAGCCCGTTTAACGGTGGATTTTCAATTTTCTTTAAGCGATGGTTTTCTTAGGTCACGGCCCGACATGTGGTGAGGTTTCGTCAAAATCGGTTGGTAAACAGCTGAGATCCCATAAGGAAAACGCGGTTAAAAATAATAGCGGCCTTGTTTAATGGTAGATCTATGGGGTTCTTACGTCATTCGCTTCCTTGGGGATAGGCCTACACTCTGGAAAAAGTCCCGTGGGAATCGGTGGATAAATAGGTTAGTTATTAATTTTCGAAAGTTTTTTCCTCATGTTCAAGGTCATCACGAAAAGTGCCGTTGGCGGCCGGGGGGGGGGGCTGACGTCACCGGGGGGGGCTGACGTCACGGGGGGGGGGCTTCTCACTTGCTCCTCACCGCGCCTGTGCTGGTTCTGAATCGGCCATTGCCCCCTACTCTTAATTTTAACTGTGATATGTGTGCTCTTTTTATTACACTCGGATCGCTATATAGTTGAGCTAAAACACTTACAGGTCTAAGAAAATACCTAATTGTGTAGGGTCCCACAAATTTTACATCCATCTTAGCTTGGTAACGCTTTACTTTGTTACTCTGTCTTTGGAATTTTATAAAAACTTTGGTACCTACAGCAAATGGGTGCTTTGTATCAGCATATCTTTGCCTATTTACAGCTTGGGTATTCCTATTAACAGCTCGTTTACAGTTTTTTATAACTCTGCCGAATACTTCCTTAACTTGTTTTTGTGACATTTTTGAATCAATAATATCCCCTAACCTCCATAAATTGCTTAAATTTTGATTGGGCTGGTGCTTAAACATAAGCTCAAAACTAGTGTAACCTATGCTTTCATTTTTACAACATTTTATACTGGTTTGAATGTGTTTTACAGAAGTATGCCAGCTAGTCTGACTATTGTGATGGTACATTCTAAGTTGATTTTTAACTGTACGTAAATAACGCTCAGACTTGTTACTTTGAGGATTGTATGGTACTATTTTATAATGACTTATTGAATTTTCAAACATAAATTTCTTAAATAACACACTCGTAAAACATGGTCCGTTATCTGAAACTAATTTTTGACAT
The DNA here is from genome assembly GCA_963675035.1 of Allygus modestus. Classification (NCBI taxonomy): domain Eukaryota; kingdom Metazoa; phylum Arthropoda; class Insecta; order Hemiptera; family Cicadellidae; genus Allygus; species Allygus modestus. Next base: position 311,612,560 of record OY776111.1, read on the forward strand.
GGGCTGAAATTATTAAAGACTACTTCCTGTAACTTATTTATAACAGTTTGTGATGTTGCATTTCTTATTGGTACTAACCATACATACTTAAAATATTTGTCTTCTGCAATTAATATTTGCTTATGACCTCCTTTTGATGTGACTAATGGACCTGTTAAATCTACATACACTTTTTCCATTGCACGCTTAGGCTGACCTGATATTAATTCACCTTTATACTGTTTCCTTACTGGTTTACATTTAAAACAGATTTCACAGCGCTTAACTTTGTCTCTAATTAATTTAATAAGATTAGGTCTGTAAAAATGCTCTATTACTCGGGACACAGTTCTGTTTTGACCTTGATGACCGCCAAAGTTACTACAGTGGTAATAATTAAACAATAAATCAACTAGGCTCTCTGGTACATAAATTTTACCTTTACAATGGGTTGTTCGCTTATACATCAATACCTGATTTTTACATAAAAGTTACTCTTGTTTGTCATATTTTTAATGCTTTCAAAAATCTCTGAGCACTCATGATCAGATCGCTGGTGTTCAGATATTTGTACAAAGGCTAACGGAATATTAGTAACTATATTTAAAACTGGTTTTTACATATTTTCGTGAGACACAACTAGATTTCCTACATGCTTTACACTTGATTACATTCATAACTCTTGGGTCTTCTTCTACATTTACAATTTCCACCTGCTTCTTACTTATGTTTAATCTGGACAAACAGTCAGCTACTGGGTTTTCCTTGCTTTTTACTTTCTCCCCCTATACATAGTATATGGAGAAAGTATTGTTTTCGTAAAAATTTTCGAATTTGAGTTGTCAGTGGAAATATTCGTTTTGGTGCTCCCTGAACCCAAAAAAGTGATTTTTACGTGATGTCTGTCTGTGTGTGTGTGTGTGTGTGTGTCCGTGTGTGTGTGTGTGTGTGTGTGTGTGTGTGTGTGTGTGTGTGTGTGTGTGTGTGTGTGTCTGTGTGGATGTGTACAGAGCTAGAGCCCTAACCTATAGGCCGATTTTTATAAAATTTGGCGTGTAGGTACTAATCTACGATATATCCAGGCATTTTTTTAATTTTTTTGAATTTTTGATTTTTAAGGGTAATTATCCCCCAAAAACCGCCAAAAAACATGAAAAATCCAAATTTCTCAAAAACGGCTCTAACGATTTTGATTAAACTTTCGTGGTTTGTAGAACTTTAGGTTTCCAACAAAATGACACCACCCGCATTTCTGGAAAAATGCGGGTTCAGAAATTACAGGACTTAAAACATCAAAAATTCAGTTTTTTGGATTTTTCATAAAAAATCATAAATGTTAAAAAAGATTACTATTCACCATTAAAAAGAGCTCAAAAAACTAAATAAATTAGTATTTTAAATTACTATTCTACGATTGCTAGTTGCGGAGAAAATTGAAATTTTCATTTAGCGGTAAACACAGTACGTTGTCCAATGTTATTCTTATGGGGAATACAAAAATAACTATTTCTCTCTTATTTACTGATCAACTTCATTTGATATGCAGGTCAAGTTAGCATTGACCAACAGATGATGTTCGAAATGTGTTGCTATTTAACCCTGGGGGGGGCAAGGGGGCATTTCCCCTCTCAAAACTACTGTGTGAAGCAACGGACTCTATAGTGCCTCCAAAAAAGCAATTTGGGTGGATATTTCTATAAACAACTATTTTAGACAATTTTCTGTACATTTATCTATACTTCATATTCTATATTTAGTAAATAACAAATATTTTTGTCATTAAAGTTTGGCTAAAAGGGAGAAAGTATGTGTCAGTTTCCTGATACCGTTTATTACAATTACTACTTTAAATGGTAAGGCTAAAGTCTGCTCGACCCAACGTCCAAGCTTACCCAAACTGTGACGATTTTGAAGAAGCCAAAAAGAGCGTGATTATCTGTTATTAAATAAAATGGTTGTAACTCTAGATACATATAAAATCGTTTAATACTTAACACCACTGCAAGTGCCTTCTTTTCATAAATGGTCAAATTTCTCTCCGCCTCAGTAAACGTTTTGCTATAATAAGCGATTGGTAGCTTATCTCCCTGTTATTACATTGCATGATTACACTTCCGGCAGATACCTAGGAAGCGTCTGTAAATAGATAAAATGGCCTCTGCAAATTGGGTATCCCTAATACTGGTGGATTCGTTACAATTTTCTTTAATTTTATAAAGCTATTGTTACACTGCTCGTTCCATAAAACTTGGTTCGCTTTATCCTTAAATCGTTAAGTGGTGCTGCTAACATTGCATAGTCTTTTTATACTTACTAAAGTATGAACACATACCAATAAATCTAGATACCTCTTTTGCATTCTTTGGTGTGCTAAAATTACGTATCGATTCAGTTCTGGATGGATCTATGGTAATGCGGTTTTTACTTATAATGTTGCCTAATAACTAACCTCTGTGTGGAACAGTTTTACTTTCTTAGGATTAACAGTCAAATTGTGCTCGCTTAGCCTGTCTATTACTTCTGACAAATGTTTCATATGTTCCTCTTTCGTCTTTGAAAACACTAACAAATCGTCTACAAAATTTAAAATATAATTAAACTTTTTGTCTCTAAAAACCCTATCTAAGTAAGAACTCAATAATCCGGATCCACAATGCATACCAAATTGTAAGCGGTTAAATTCATACAATGATACACCATTACTAAAAGCTGTTAAATGTTTGGATCGTTCAGTCAATTCTATTTGATAAAAACTATTTGATAAGTCTATTACAGAGAAATATGCAGCATTTTGCAAGTACAAATAAAATTCGTCCATATTTCCCATGGAATGGTTTACTCTTACAATTTTCTCATTTAACTTAGCAAAGTTAATTACTAGCCTGCTAGTCTTATCTGGTTTAGCTACTAAAAATGAAGGACTACTGTAGTTACTTATTGATGGCCTTATTATATTTTGTTTTAACAAGTCATTTAAGATACCTTTCATTGCACTCGTCTTTGTTGGATGTACAGGGTATGGTCTAATATTCACAACCTCATTATCATTTAGTTTAATATCGTATTGAAAGTCAGACGCCCTTCCAATTTTTGTGGTGAAAACATCTGGATATCTTTTAACGAAATTTTCTACATCACTCGACATGTCTTTACACCCTATGTCTAAAATACTATCTGATTTAATTACATTTTTCAAACTGCATTCCTTGCTTTGTACATGACTCATAGTAATTTTAACTTGTGGGTTGAAACTGGAATAACACACGTTCTGCTTTAGATCTAATAACATTCCTGATTCTCTGATAAAACAACTCACTAAGATTAAATAACACGCTAAATCCTTTAAAATTGAAAATGTAACATTCCATGAGAAACCTCTTATTTTTATTTTAACTACACATGTTCCAATTATTTTAATGACACTTTGATTTGCTCCTATACAAGTTGCATTTATTTTTTCTATTTACTTATCTAAATTCTTACTGCTTAATTTATTGAACAATGTTTCGCTTATGGCATTTAAACTAGCCCCTGTGTCCAAAAGTGCTGACACGTGGTGCGGTGCTTTGTTGCCGTAAGTGGTGAGTTGAACTTCGATCGTCGGTAGATCCATTGTTCGGCATACTCTCTGCATACCTAAACGATACATAATACGATTTTGTGTCCTTCTTATTTTATTCAAAGCCTTTTTGTCTGAGTTTACTTTATAAACACTCTTACCATTATATTGATTTACATTTTGCTTATGATTTCGGGAAAACCTATTTGAGTTTATACATTGCACATTTTTATTCATACTGACATTATTTACATTTAAAAGGTTTTCCCTACTACTTAGTTTTTTGGGTTGCGGTACCACTGTCTAGCAATGTGTCCCTTCCTACCACATGTGTAACATGTTTTTACATTTGATGGAGTACCTACACCATTCCTCTGCACATTCCCTACTACTGGATTACGAACAACATTTGACATCTCCTGTGCACGTAAGTAATTACTAGCCTTCACGTTTTGATTGTGTATGCAAGCTAACTCGAATTCTTTTAGTGTTTGCAATTTACCAAGACCTCATAAATTTATTATACATCTCGTATACAAACCTTTGTTTAACAATTCTACTAGCTCTGTTTCTTGATACGTGCAATTTTGACCGGGGTTGGCACTACTGGTGCAGGTCAGGTTAGTCTACTACTACTTCGTGTCCGTGGTTTTATGTGAATATCCAACTTAATTTGTAAATTTAAAGACTTATAGTGTGTTATCTGGACTTCAAGACCGCTCCTTGGAGTAAACATAAGATAGTAACGTCGGGCGGGCCGTTGGACTAAGTATTATTAGTAGTTTTGTGGTCACGGTCGCAACGTGGTCGGTAGGGCGGCAGGTACGCGTGTGTCAGTCGAATATTGGTTGCGTTTTATTTTGAAATCGCCGCAAAGTGACAGTGCGAATGACTGAAGCAACGATTGAGAAGTATTTTTCACCTGTGTCTCGTACTTCGAAGCGTCCTAGGCAGAATTCATCGCCGGAAAGTGTAGCCCCTCACTTCGACTGCAACAGCATCATGGCCGATGAACACGATAAGGTGGGTGAGCTGACAAAGTTTCAACTGATGACCGAACTAACGGCAGTAATTAGTACTTTGCTGGATAATAAACTTTCGAATGTTGCTACTAAAAGTGATCTTACTACACTAAATGAAAAGGTGTCAAAAATTGATATCGAAAATGAAGCACAAAAGGCGGAGATACATAACCTTAAATGTCAGAACAATGTGATTTTAAATAAGCTGTTAGATTTGGAGAGCAGATAACGAAGAAATAATTTGATTTTTAAGGGGCTAAAGTTCAATAGTAGCAGTAAAGATTACAAATATATTGTGGGCCAGTTCATAAGAGAAAAGTTCGGCAGTGACCAAGTTTGGATAAACCGAGCGCACCCCCTTGGCAATCAGCGCGACGCAATAATAGCCCATATCCCGAATGATGCGGACATCGACTACATAATGAGCCGGGTTAAGGACTTAAAAGGTACGGGATTTTCGGTGTTCCGTGATCTCCCTCAGGAAGTACGAATTAAACGGTCGCGGTTGGCAGCTGTAAGGGCCGAAGTGGAAAGAGTGGCGGGTCGGAGCAAAATGCCCTTAGTGTTCGATCATCTAACCATAAACCGCTGCAGATTTACATGGGAGGATGGGCGACTTATGGCGGGACAACAGTACGGTGTGCAGCAGCTAAACTCAATGTTCAAACACGATTTTTCGGATTTTATGGCCGAATTATCCCAGCAACCTACGAGGAGGGCGAGAGAGAGTAGCGACGACGGCGGAGCTGAACAATCCCAGCGGTCGTGGGCGGCGGTGGCGGCAACCAACTCTGGCAGGACGAGGAGGACCACAACAGCGGCATAAATTCACACGGACAACGGCGAGGTGACGGCGGAGGCGACGATGGCGCGGGTGACAGCGACAGCGTCCACCACCCCAAGCCCGCAGGGCTGAGGAGGGAACGCCATCCCTTCAACTCGTGGGCTCCAGGCTACGGACGGTGTTGAGTTGGGCGGTACAGGTGTTTTGAAAGTTTTATTTTACAATGTGTGCGGTGTTAAAGAGAAGATTGATGATTCTGATTTTTTTGAATTTATAAGTAGATATGATATCATTTTGTTATTAGAAACATTTGTTTCAGAGAATGATTGGGGTGAAATAGTACATAAATTCATTAGTTTTAAAGTAAAGGTTACTTTTGCGATAAGAACTTCTCATTTTGGCAGAAGTATGGGCGGTATAATAGTTTTAATAAACCACAATTCAACCTTTGCAAGCAAGCTTTCCTAGTAGATGTGAAATGGCGGGGAGGCATACTATTCGGCGCTTTTTCCCCATGTTATTCTTATGGGGATCAGTTTTTGCGCCGACGCCCGATCCTGCCTATACTAATAAGCCACAAGTTTCCTTGTTAGCCTATACTAATGTCCAACCCTTGCCTATATTAAATATATTTTCCCAATCCCCATCCCTCCTCTATATTTTTTAAAATTAATTTTCAAATTCAGGCTAAAAAACTATCTTTAGTGTTTATGGTCCGATTTGTTTAAAACTTGGATATGTTATTGTCGTAGGCAAGTGTTTTAATAAATTCCACTTACATTTCCCAAATTCACTATTACGGTCAAATTAAAAAATTTTGAAAAATACTGCCGCCAACTTCTTTATTTACTGTCCGATTTGTCTGCAATTTGGATATGTTATTGGTGTTTTAATAAATTCCCCCTAATTCCAAACTGCCAATTTTGACCCTAAAATTCATTTTAATACATCCTTTGCAAAAATCCACGAGTTCTGGCTACTTGGGAACCCGAGCCATTTGACATATAATAAATCACCCTTCCTCCTAATTACCTTCTCTACCAAATACATGTCTTTATATTTAGTCTTTAACAATTCTTCTGTATAAAATCCTCCTTTGATTATATTGCCATTCTCATCTTTCAAAATATAAGTCACAGGCTTTGTTTTCTTAACTTCTGCTATTGTAAAAAGCTCTCCTGTCCAGTTAGGGGTATAACCTTTACTAAATACATGTTTATATTTAGATATCCTTACACTATCCCCCACCTTATATCTTGGCTTGTGCTTTAAGATTTTAACTTGTACTTTAGATGCTAACCTTTCATGTACATCTTTAGAGTTCTTAGCACTTACTTGGTTAGGCTTCATGCCTATGGATCTATGTACTTTATTATTATATATCCTTATTAACTTTGGAAGTAAATCCAACCACTTGTAACTCCCTTGTGCACTAAACTCTCTATACAACCAATTCTTTAAAGTTCTCTGGAACCTTTCCACAATAGCCGCCTTAGTTGTAGAGTAAGTGTGGTAGTGATTAATATTTAGAATTTTCATTAGTTTGGTAAAATGTTCATTAAAAAATTCTTTTCCGTTATCAGATTGAATATTTTTAACTCCCTTTGGGAGAATAGTTTTTATAGCTTCTGTGACTACTAATCCAGTTTTATTCTTTAGTGGAGCAGCATAAGCTTTTTTAGAAAATGTGTCTATTAAAGTTAAAATATATTTATTCCCAGAATTCTCTCTAGCATAATTCCGCATATCTATTAAATCTATTTGAACAGTTTCGTTTATACCCAACACCTTAAAAGACCTTCTAACAAAGTTCTTTCTCGCGGGCTTATGCAATTCGTAAGCAATTTTTTCCATTTTTTATTCTTTATTTTTAATGTTAACGTATCTGCCAGTCTCTGTCGTTTCAAAAACACCTCCATTGCTACCAACTAACATACCATCACTCATTCTTTGATATACATAGTTTTTTGGCAAATATGCCTCTCCATCTAAAGTCTTAAATCCGCTTAAAGATGTAGGGTCTGCAACCAACAATTTAGGATTGTACATCATCAAATCGATTTCATTATTGTCTTGCATAAATTTATTAGTTTTATTGTTAAACCTTAATGCGTGTGATTTTAAACAAATATCAAATTTAATATTGTCTTGTCTAAAAGTTTTAATATTATCGTCATACCTCAAAACCTGCGACATTAAACAAACATCACTCCTATCTTTGCCTTCAGGTACATTCTTTATTAATTTGTCCTCTGCATCCCACATATCTCTATCTAATGTTAATACATTATAATATTTATCCCCCTGTTTTATTATGCTTTTCTCACCTTTTGTTAATATTTGCTTAACAACAGCCACATCATTTGGCAATGTCCCAGGTAAAATGTTTGTTAATTGCTTATTTTTACCATCAAATTTAAGACCGTCTAAAGTCACAGTCTGATGTTTTGTAACACAATCGTTCTCATCAACAGCGGGTTTAACACGAACTAGCCTTTTATTATTAAAATTCCAAAAGTTTAGATCCATTTTTGGTACTTGAGAGACGTTTACAACATCATCGCTTTCTTTACCAGCCAACAAATTACTTATTTTTCGCTTTTTGGCATTCCAAACATTTCCCTCCGATTCCAAAAATTCATAATTATTTTTGTCTTGTACAAAGACACCATCTTTTCTTATTAAAGTTTGCTCTAATGTGGGCACATCGGTTGCGCTTTCACCTCGTTTAACATTAGTAATTTTGCGTTTATTAGCGTTCCAATTATTATTCTTGGATTCTAAAAACTTATATTTAGTATTACCTTGTACAAAAGCATCACCTTTCCTGGTTAACGTCTGCCCCAAAGTCGATACATCATCAGTAAACTCCCCACCTTTAACACTACTAATTTTATAATTTAAAGCATTCCAACCATCATCTTTTAGATTTAAAGTAGTTTCTTTAAAACTTCTAGCTTCTGGTTTACTATACGGGTTATATACGCGATAAAATTTATCTATCATCTTTTTATTTAATAAACAATTCCACTTTCCCTCAATTCTTCTATGATAGAATCTATCTCATTATCCACTCCAGAATTTCCCGCCAATCGGCTTAACCAAAGCAGTCTTAACCTATCTACAAGCTCATTAGGATCATCCCAATAAACATAGTCTATTTTATTACCAGTTACCTGCCTTAAACCTTCACCAACAGTCTTAAACAGGGGTTTAATTATATTAAGATATTTAGTGTGTTTATTACTTGACATCGCCGCACCTGTTTTATAACCCTTTAAATGTGCATTTGTAGCTTCCAAAATCTCTTTATAATTTTGCAAATCAGCCTGACTATAGTTTACGGGTTCTTTTAAAGTTAACAATTCCCACAATCCCTTTGTCCCTTTATAAATTGTTTCTCCAACTGTAACATCGTCATTGGCAATTTGAACTTCCTGATTCCCAATAAAAAATTTATTTCCTTCTCGCCTAATACCATATGTGGTGTCTGTCATACTACTTCTACTAAGGTAATTTCCTAAATAGTCTGATGCTAAAAGACCAAAATCTAATTTGTGTGGTGTTATCTGGGTTATTCTTGGTATTCTAGACGGGGTCTTTTCTAAAATCATTGGGAGAACTGGCCTCTCTGTTTTTGTGGCTAAATTTTTTAATTCTTGCAAAGGCTCTATTAACGGTTGGAATGTTTGGAACCTCTCTTCAGCCTCTAGAAATTTACCACGTTTTAACGCCCTATATTTTTCTCTTATTTGTTTTGCAGACTCTACCAATTCTTGTTGAATATTTGTTTTCATTTTATTTACATTTTATTTATCTCATTTGTCAAAGGATTATACTCAAACACCTTATCGTGTATTATTAGGCAATATGCAGATGTGTTTGAAGGGACATTTTCTGCAGTTTCAATTTCTAATTTAATATCTACAACCCCCTCTTTCACCGATTCATTCTGCCTAGAACAATCTATTACAATTAGAGGATATTTCTTTATAAAGTCAGCTCTGTTAAACATAGGATCGGGGACGGTGTTGTAGTAACTCTCCCTAAACCTCACAAACATCTCATAAGCTTTAGAGGCATCTCCATTTTCAAAGTCGAGATTTAAATCACTATAAGGATAATATTCAGAGTTTAAAAACACTTTGAGATTTTTCAATTTACAGTGATCAAATTCATCAGTTCTTTTTCGTGCACTGTTGTCCCTACCTGTTTGGAAACCAAATATAACATACCTGGGCTTCTCCAAACTCGAAGACGTCTTAACTGACCATGTGTGTCTCTTGGTTTCGGGGTATGATGGGAGTTCGTGTAGCTCCAAACTTCTAAATGCAATTTGCAAATTTTTATTTTGCAATAACATCTTTTGTAATTGAAGCTTCTCCCCATCAGATGGCACCACATGCGGCATCACCCACTGAATCGATTTAAGTGTAATTTTAGGAATAGGATCGACACCAGTTGGAGCATTAGATGTTGTTAATATACAATTTAAGTCGTTTTTGGATCTTTTCAACACCAATTCTTGTTTAACATTTACTAAAACCTTATTAAAATCCTCAAACACACCCATTAACAGCTCTAACGGGACACAAGTACTAAACTTGCCACTTTTATGGAACTCCTTTAAATTTTCATCAGAATCAAATGCTACATTTGACAATTTAGTTGTTTTATTGTAAGAGCACAATATTTTCATAAGACTGGAAATTCCCGGATTTCTTACAATATCTATTTCTTTACCAGCAACTTCGTATCTAATTTCGTCAAATAAGAATGCAAATGCATTATTTATAAAATGTCCTTTATCATGATTCTCTATTTCTCCTTTAATATACAGATAACTCCTACATGGGAGTGTTAGTAAATCTTGATTATTTATGCATATTCGAATTTCATCGGAATTATTTATTGCCAAAGTGTTGTGTGGAACATAGGAGTGATTTGTAATTTTAACCAGGCTATCATCATATTGGAATTTTCCTGCAACGTCTAGAAAATCTTCCATTTTTATTAATAGAAAATTTTAACTTCAACCCAATTGATCGCAGAAACCTGGCATTTTGCACACTCAGCCCGTTCTTGTAAATTCTCATATCTTTTTTATATGACAAGTAATTGTAGTTTCTTCTTTATTAAAGTCAATTGGCTTGTCGTGTTGATCTGCAAATGTAATGCTAACAACATCTAAACTTCTCTTATTGACAGGGAAGTATATAATATTTCTGGGAACCTCAATAATTTTGTAGCCCGGAGGAGCTTCTGGGTAAAAACTGTGTATGGTGTGTGATTTGTCACCATTTAAATAAGACCCATTCGCAATATTACATTTTACTCTAATCACATTTACATTATTTATGTTGATTTTATTTACGGATTTAAACGCAATATCTGGAGTAGAAAATCCTTTAAATCCCAATAATTCAGACCCTAAACACGGTTTTGTAAAATCAAACACATGGCCAGAATGTAATGTGGCTTTCATAGTTTTATTATCGGCTATAAGTACAAAATCTGGGAGTTGCTTTTGAATTTCCTTCGCAAGCTCAAACACTTCGTATGTACCTTCAACAATTTCAATTACATTTGGAGCTTTGTGATCGTAATAATACACATCCTCACCCTCGTCTATAGTTAATTTTGTGTCTTTAAGTTTATTTAATTTTGGAACTAGCCCTTTGTAAAATATAAGTTTGACTTTTGTATTAATTAATGCTACTTTATTTTGTATAATAACTTCAACTTTACCATCTAATGCCCGGTTTAATTCGTCAATTGTGACCTCCCCTTTTGGGGTTGTAATTTTGTGCATTTTGTAATATGTCAAAGTATTTAGAGGTTTTTTAACATTAAATATAGAATTATAACTTTGAAAATCTACCAGTCCAATTACATAATCACCATTTAATTCTATAGGAGGAAAGAACACCGACTTCAACTCTGGCTCTGTGCCCGTAAATGTTATAGTAAATGAATCCATTTTTATAAACTAAAATTTTTCAGAAATGATAAACATAAAATTCCACAAATGGAACTGTTTAAATCTTGTATTTGATCAGTTGTATAGTAGATTTTAGATGGTACAAAATATTCAATTACCTCTTTTGGAGGCTGTATTCCGAAAGGGTCAAAATATATTACAACATCTTTATTTTTACGATATGCTGTCCAATGTGTGCCCCTGTCACTGTCTAAATTAATAATTCCACATTCTCTTACTTTTGGCCTTAGATGTTTTAGCTCGTTTTTTAGGTACACTCCTCGAAAGTGAGGCACGTCTCTTGCTGCCTCTAACAGCTGAAAGTTGTCCATCTTTTTTATTAAATTTTAATCCCATTCCCATTTTTGCCTTAGCCTTCATCAAATTTGTCACTGCATAAGCTGCTGCTTTTTCGGCCAGACTGGCGTCCTTTGCCGAAACTCTAGTCCAAGCCTGGTCCGCTAATCTCATATCTGCCTTGTTCCGGGCGGCTGTATCAGGATTATTCATGTAGAATATGTCGTGCTCTTTACAATAAGAGTCTAGCTTATTTTTTGGAGGTACATTTTTGGCTAAATTTTCACGTATATTAGTTGCTGGACCACAATATGAATACGACGGGATGTGGAGGGGGAAAGGAAGGTTGTTTATAAGGGTATTTAACAAGCCACGGCCTCTATATGGCTTTAAGAATAATCCCTTACCTTGGACCGTTTTACACTTTCTCTTTGCCATTTTTATTATATAAAAAAATTATTCAACAAATTTAACACATAAAGAAAATACACCATTATATAAAAAATGTCATTTATTCAACAAAAGAACAAATTTAAAATTGCACATAAAGAAAATACACCAAAGAAGTTGGGCCTATTTCCTAATAATATTCGCTGTCTTATAATAGGGCCCAGTGGTTCGGGGAAGACTGTTGTAATTTATAACTTAATTGTAAAAAAACAAGGATTAAAGTTTACAAATTTATATATAATATCCAAATCTTTAGAACAAGAAAAATATAAAAAAATAATTGAAATATTCCGTCTGTGTGATGAAGTTAAATTACACACATATTCAAACTGTGAAATCACACCAAATGATGTAGAATCACACTCAATAGTTGTATTTGACGACATAAATAGTCCAAATATCACACAATTTTTCTCAATGGGCAGACACAAAAATATTAACAGTTTTTACTTGTGTCAATCTTACAGTAAAGTACACAAACATTTACGTGACAATGTTAATTTTCTAATATTATTTAAAGAAGACGATTTAAATTTAAAACATGTGTATAACAATCATGTGGGAAATGATTTTTCATTTAACCAATTTAGAAATCTCTGCCATCAATGCTGGGATAGGTCTAAATATGGCTTTTTTGTAATAGACAAGGAAAGGCCAAAGAATAATGGCAAATACAGATTTATGTTTGACCAATTTTATAGTGACCAAGGGCAAGGGTGTTGATGCCATCTAGAATAAACCTCTTGTCGTCATCAAAAGAGAGTACCTTTTTGTTCATCGTTAATGTTTGCAGATGGTGGTTTGTGGATTTAATTCTTGTAACATTCTCGTAGTAATCTTCTACGGTTGCAAGACAGTGTAAGTAGTGTTGGTGTCTTAAGAGATGTTTAACTGTAGCGCCGTCAGCTCCTTTTGCCTTTTTAACCTCTAGCTCATTTTGCTTTTCTTTTTCATATAACCACTGTAGAGGAATGAAAGAGTATAATTTTGGCCTTAAACCACAATATTCATACATAATTTGACCATTTAATTCGTCTTTAAACTTGCCCGTAACTTTTTTGTTTTTATCAGAGTATAAGAAATGGTCTTTACTATATGCAGAGGTGTCGAAACGGTCCAAGTCACATTGTATTTCCTTGTAAAAGTCCTCTGTTACTATAGAATAAAGAAGGCTGTCTGTGTCTGTCATTAAGAACTTTTTATTCTTAAATTTTGACATATAATTATAGTGGAAATCATACATTATTACTTTGCTGATATCCAAAATGGTCATTCCTAAATATATTGGTTTATCAAACTTTACAATTAATTTATTTAAATGCACGGCGTGCAAGTTGTTATCAAACTTTTTGCTGCAGTCAAATCTTGGCTTTGTAACATACTTTGTTAACTTAGACTCGTCTACAAGATGTATATCACGAAACTTGCGTTGGTTCATAATTGTTCGACCAAAGAGACTGTTATTTAACAGTTTGTAAAAGTCTTTTTCAAAATCATGTTCAGCTTTTTGTCGCTTTTCAATATTAAAATTAATATAGGGCGCGAGCCATTTTGATTGTCTGAATTTTAAGATTCTGTGGTATTTTGTAACTACCAAACCCAGTTCTTCGTATTTTTTTAGTGCTTTATAATGCAAAATATATTTGGTTTTGTCATTTAAATTTGGTATTAATTTTCCATTCATTTTTTCTGGTGCGAGCGGGTAGTCATTATGCAAATCGTGTAAACTTTTATCGTATTTTAAATCAACTTCCAAAATAAATCCAAAGTTTTCATTTTGACTGTATTTATAATCTTTCTCATTTGTCCATCTAAAGCCATCAACAGGCAACGACTCGCACATTGCTGTAGAGTATAGCGAGTTGCAGTCTAAGTATACAAGATAGGTGCTTTCTTGATTTGGGTCATAATGTTCGCCCATGTACTTATTGTTGGCTTTAGCATAGCGCGTGGAAATCATGCTTACACCGCCTCTAATGGCATGTTCTATAAACAAATGCATGTCAATGTCTTGAAATAATTCTAATTTTATGCCGGTCATTCTAAGACATGCCTCCCATGTTAGTCCAGGCAGTGAGTACATGTGGACAGGGTCGAGTTTATAATCCTTTAAACACAAGTCCCTAAATGTCTCAAACACATCAGCCAATAACAACACATCTGTTTTAAGGTATAAATCGTGATATTCTTTTAAATTCTTTATATTAAAATGATTCCATACGTTTTTAGCATGTTCATATTGTGCAGGAGATATACATTCTTTAGTTAGACTGCTGTAAAATGCCTCTATGGGTGGGAGGGGCTCTAAAAACTTTTCTGGTCCTGTCATGTATTCGTACGGAAATTCGCCCTTACATTGTAGTAGTGGATTGTCTATAAATCTAAACGTATTTAAATTGGAAGCTAATTTGCTTAAGGGAAGAGACAGAAAGTTGTAGGAATCCAAAAATACCAAATCATCAACAGAGAACGAAATATATTTTTCCATGTCTTTGGCTATGCAATTCAATTTCCGATTGAATTTTCCCAAGTGTTGCATTATTAAATGACCGTCATAGTTTTTAAGATTGTGGAAGAATACTGGAATTTTCTTGGTTACTTTATAGTTTAAATTGCAAGCGTTGTGGGAGGGTCCTCGGAACTCGCCTGTTAGGTGGCAGTGGTCGCGCACTTTATCACACAGTAACGGCTGTTGGCATATGTGGCAGTGTGTAGAGTTTTGGAAGGATGCCTCTTGCTCTGCAGTCATTACAAGGGGAACATATACTTCCATCTGACTTTTAATAAAGTCATAAGTTTTAAATAACTTTTCGAAAAATACATCCATCACATTTTCACCGCTGTACAACTCTTCGTAAATAATTTTAGAGTCTCTCACCACAACATAAGCAAATCCAGAAGGAGTGTGTTTGCCGCAGTTTATAAAACATTCGAAATCTGCATAAATCACAAAGGGAGCTTTAAGTTGATATTTGTAATTCGTAAATTGTAGTGTATCTTTTTCAGACATTTGTACTCTTTGAGCATCAAAGGTTTTACAGTGTGTTGTGTGACGTTCCAATATATCTTTGGTGCCAAAATGTTGCAAACAGAACTTGCAAAAATATTTCTTATGGTCGTGTTTTGTAGAATTAAACATTAACTTATCAAAATCACGAATTAAACAGTAATGTGATTTCCGACCTTGTTGTAGAAGCAGCAGGTTGACGTGCGTGTTACTATTTAGTTTAGTTATTCTCAGTGGATATATTAATTGTCCTTCAATTCCATATACGTTAACACTTATGTTGTTTTGTTTTTCAAATTTATCAATGTCGGATATTTTTACTGGATATTTTATGTTTGTCATATTCAACTGGCCTATGTGGGGTTCGTAGTAAAATACTCGATTTGCATTTTCTTTACGATTCCTTGGATTCAGGCTTGCTAAAACACTCCACACGAAACATTTATTATCACTATTTTTAATGTTTAAAACAGCGTGTTTTGATTTTATATTTTCTGGCGTGGGTATGTATGAGTTGGGAGTTAGGGGCTTATATTTGTAAACATGCAGCTGCCAGTATTTAGTGTGGTCATATATCCATCCACTGCCTTGGGCTTGATACTTGTGCATGGAGGTATCGATCTTAAAAAGTGCTTCTTTAATTTGAGTCTTTAATTGTGCTTTCTCAATTGATAAATTAGTTAAACTTCGAAAATCAGCAATACATTCTTTGTCAATGATTAAATCACCATTATTGTCCGCCGAGTGTTTGATGAACTTTACCCTCCTAATAAGAATCCATTTGATAGGTAAAGGACATGATTGAAGGGTGTTTAATATATCCACGGACTCGCCGTTAAAAATATACAACTTGTAAGGTCGTTTGTCACATCGTAGGTGGTGGCGTTTCTTGTCACGAGTGATGACTCTCTTACACACATTACAACTATTGTGTTTTTCTAGCATATGTGCTTTAAAATGATTGTTATTATCAAATATTTGATGGCATTTTTTACAAATTTTAGGAATAACTTTGTGAATGTTACGATAGTGTCTGATTAAATTGCTTCTGTTGGAGCAGGGCGTGGAGCACTGTGCACAGGTCAACATTTTTTTTTGGAATGAGGGTGGTGATTTTGGGGCTTCTATATATAACCCTGGTTGAAAATTTTAAAATTTTATCTTCTTTAAATAATAAAAACATATTTTTTAACTCTAAAATAAGACATTTTTGCAGTTTAATTACTGCAAAAATTGAAAAAATTTCCAATTTGGTCATGCAATATTATTTTTTTCATACACATTTTAGGTATTAATACACATTCAAGAGATATATATGGGTATCAAAGTGTTGAAAGTGGCTTTAAAACATATATTGTTTTATTTTTAATATTGAATTTGGAAATGGTGAATTAGAGATTTACAAATATTAGGCTATTTCACAATTATAGTGATGGATTAACAGTTGTCCCTAAAGACATCACCTACACCATTGCTAACACTCACACAGAGTCCTAGGTGGAGAGGCCGTGGCGCGGAGACGCGGAGAGGCGCGGTGAGCCGAGTGTGGTAACGTCCGGTGGTCGTTGGTGACGAGTGTGGTGACGTCATCTAGTGCTGGTGGTCGCTGGAGTGTGGTGACGTCCGGTGGTCGCTGGTGGCGTGGTGGCGTCATCCGGTGCTGGTGGTGGAGGTCACTGTTGTTGTGTGTTGTCGGTGGCACCTTATATACACATCAGATTTTCAATTTAACCAGGAAATTGCGTTGGCTGGACTTTCTAAGTGGAAATTCTGGTCAATGTGACGCGTGCTTGCGCATGACTGACTTAGTGTGTTAGTATGTCAGCGTGTGCAGGCAGCGGATCGTTGCGTGAGCAAGCGGCGGATGTTTTAATCAGTTGGCAGTTCGACCGTAGTTGGGATTAAAACACTACGACAATCAAGAAGTTGGCGGCAGTATTTTTGGGGGAATTTATTAAAACACCAATAACATATCCAAATTGCAGACAAATCGGACAGTAAATAAAGAAGTTGGCGGCAGTATTTTTCAAAATTTTTTAATTTGACCGTAATAGTGAATTTGGGAAATGTAAGTGGAATTTATTAAAACACTTGCCTAGGACAATAACATATCCAAATTGCAGACAAATCGGACCATAAACACCAAAGATAGTTTTTTAGCCTGAATTTGAAAATTAATTTTAAAAAAATATAGAGGAGGGATGGGGATTGGGAAAATATATTTAATATAGGCAAGGGTTGGACATTAGTATAGGCTAACAAGGAAACTTGTGTAAGGCAGGATCGGGCGTCGGCGCAAAAACTGATCCCCATAAGAATAACATGGGGAAAAAGCGCCGAATAGTATGCCTCCCCGCCATTTCACATCTACTTTTCCTTCATAGATACGGATTATTTTTCTTTGGTTCAATTTTGTAATAGTGATGGTAATAATAAGATTGTTTTTCTACCGGTTTATTTAAATTATAATTTTTGGAACAGGGATTTTGAATACTTTTCGGAATTTTTGAGAGGTTGTAATCACGAAAATTTAATAATAATAGGTGATTTAAACGGGAGAATAGGGATTGAACAAGCTTTTGCAGAAGGGTTTTTAAGTGAAATAAATGACAGTTTTAGTGATTGCAGAAAATCAAAAGACAAAGTTGTAAACAATAGAGGCAGGCTTATTTTAGAGTTGATGGAACTCACGGGGTTGATAATTTTGAATGGCAGATGTGAGGATGACAAAGAAGGGGAGTTTACTTTTGTGGGTTCTATGGGTTGTTCCGTTATAGATTTGATAGCAATATCCGCTAACTGTTTAAAAATCGTCAATAGTTTTAAAGTATTAAATCAGGTGGGTTCGGATCACCTCCCAATCGAATTGTTTTTATCAGTGCGTAGTTCTGCTATCAATAACAGTAGGGATCAGCTCCTCCCCCTCTTGCCTAAATTAAAATGGACATACAAGGATACTTTATTCGGATAAGTTAAATAACAATAAAAGATTACTTGAACTGCCCCGAGAAACCCCTCAGGATAATGTGGACGATGTCATTCAGATAGTTAACGAATCAGCTTCTCATAACAATAAAGGTGTATGTAATCAAAATTCAAAATTCAGAAATAAACAGCCGTGGTTTGACTCTCATTGTTTTGCGGCAAGAAAGCGAAAATTTGAATTGTTAAATGATTTCCGTGAATCAAACTCATTGGTCACTAAATCTGAATATATTGAGGCAGTCTAGTTTTTCAAATTCCTATGTAAAGTAAAAAAGAATCAGTATTATGAACAAATTATCATAAATTTAACGCATGCAGCCGATGCTAAAAGGTGTTGGCAAGCAATCAATAGTTTTAAGTGCAAACCCAAAACATTAATTGGCAATATTAAAGGTGAGGAATTTTTACGGCACTTTCAAAATTTATTGAACCCACCTTTGGTATCAGCTGGCGTCAGTTATGCGGCCCCGTTGATAAGGAACGAGGCGATGGACGCTGAATTCACTATGAATGAACTGAAGGCGGTTTTGTCTACAGTTAAAAATAACAAAGCTCCTGGGTTTGGCCGAGTGCCTTATGAATTTTTTAAAAACGCATCAGATTTATTTTTAAGTAAACTCTTAACTATTTATAATGTTATGTACAAAAAAGGTGAGGTAGCGAATAGTTTTAAGAGATCTATAATTTTTCCGCTATTTAAAAAAGGTGACGTGAATTCAGTTGCAAACTACAGGGGTTTGTCTTTTATTGATTGTATCGGAAAAGTTTTTTCAAGTCTGCTTAATAGGAGAATTGGGGACTGGGTAAAGGAAAATAATGTCATTACTGAATATCAGGCGGGATTTAGGAAACAGTATTCCACGGTGGATAATATTTTCAACTTGACCACTATGGTTCAACTTAGGCTGGCTGAGAAAAAACCAAATTTATTTTGTTTTTTTTGTTGATTTTAGCTCTGCATTCGACACAATAGACAGATGGGCGATATTTTTTAAATTATCGTGTTTAGGCGTTCCATCCAAAATGATAAATATTTTAACAGATTTATATGATGGCACCAACGTTCGAGTTTGGTGTACTGAGGGTGTGACGGAGAGTTTTGACACTAAAATTGGTTTAAAACAAGGATGCATTTGTTCGCCCACTTTATTTTCCTTATTCATAAATGATTTGCCGGACATGCTAGAAGGTGGTTGTGTATTTGGTGGAAAAAAAATTAATGTATTAATGTATGCTGACGATATTGCGATGCTGGCTCCTACTGCAACGGTTCTGCAACAAATGATAACGCGACTGGAAGACCATTATGATTTGTGGAATCTTCAAGTAAATTTAAATAAATCAAAAATAATGGTGTTTAGAAAAGGGGGAAAGTTGAAAAACAATCAAAGGTGGTGGTATAAAAATAATCCAATTGAGGTAGTAAATGAATACAAGTATCTGGGGGTTTTATTAACACCAACCTTATCATGGGACCGACATCTTGGGGAAAAAGGCATGGTTGCAAAATTAGCAGTTAATTCTGTGTGGGACAAACTGCTTAGTAATAGCAAAGTTCCACTGAGTATAAAATTTTCGTGTTATAATGCAATTATTCGGGCAATTCTTTGTTACGCAGGTCAAATTTGGGGTTTTTTGGAAAACGATAAATTAGAAGCTGTTCAAAGGATTTTTATTAAAAGAATTTTTCGACTCCCATACAACACTCCTAACTATACGATTTATCTTGAATCAGGTTTTGAAAAGCTACATTTGTTCACTCTCAAAATGAATATTAACTATATTACGAAAGTATTACGCTTGCCAAGGAAACGGCTTCCGAGAGTTTTGCTTAGTGAAATTTTAAATAAAAATGTGTATTGGCATCGAGAATGGAAACGATTGGCAGGTCAGGTAGGTTTATCTATAGTTTTCAATCAGGAAGCAGTGGAAGGGGACAGAGCGAGTGTTGTGGAGTCGCAGTTGATAAGAGTGACTAACGCACTGCGGGCAGCCTGGCATGCGGAATGTGTAGGTAGAGCGCGCACGTCCTTTTATCACAGGCAAAATCTATTGCTTGATTATGACCTTGGGGCCAGAGGCTTCATAAATAATGAATTTGACATTAAAATAATTTCCTGGATCATAAAGTGCCGAGGGGAGTTGATCAATTCAAATTATAAACCGTGGATGAATAGCCAAAACTATTTATGTACTTTATGTAATTTACAAGAAGATGAAACAGTTTTTCACTTTGTTGCTCGGTGCCCAATATTGAGGCATATCATAAACAATTGCATGGGTAAAAATGAATTGGATTTTGAAGAATTTAAAGGTTATTTAAATGGGAGGGATTGGCGAAAGTTAGGCGTTTATTTAAAATTGGCTTGGGGATATAGGTGGGAACTTGTGCAAGAATTTAACATAGGTTAGGTGAATTTTCTTCGCATTTATTATTATTTATGTATAAATAGTAATATATATTTGTGTGTGTATATGCTTTAATTTCTAAAACTATTTTTATTTCTGTCATAGATTCTGTACAAATGTAGATGCATAAATATCAGCGCAAAATTGTAGTGAAAAATATATATTTTTGGAACAAATGGTCCATTCAGGGCATTAAATTATAAAGGTATTTGGTTCATTTGAACGTTGGAGGCTTCTAATTTGCCTTTTGTAAAACATTTTTGTTTGTTTTTGTTTTCCATTTGTTTAGTACTGCTGCCTGTTCTTTGTACAAATGACTCTTCCTTTGTTTTAAATAGGTTAAACATATGTATATTTTTTTGTTTTTATTTTGTTATCGGGTTTTCAGGAGTGTAGAAAAAAGCTATTTTATTACGAGCATGGACGTTATAATTATGCCAACCCAACAGACGGTCATTGTTGACCATTGTTGTGCAGCTGTTGACTGACTATGTAATGTTTCTTTTGATATGTGAAAATAAAGCTTTTTATTATTATTATTATTATTATTATTGATACGTGCAATTTAACAAATTGGTAAATTCCTTAACACGATGCACATACATATGTAAAGGTTCATTTACTCATTTCCTCATTCATTTCCTGCGGTTTTGTTACATACATTCTCACTAAGTTTTCCCTGGTTCAGACTGGAACAAAATTTTTAAAAATTTCTGATTTTAACACTTCTAGACCTAGCGTCTTACAACTTAATACCACATCTTGCAAGGGGTTTTCTGTTATATTGTAATCTGACAGAGAAAGATTACAAATGCGTGAATGTACGAGTACAAATACTAATGATTTCATCAGTTTACTTGTATTTAAAAATACGAGAAAATTTGAATTGACTTATTATAAAACTGAGGAGCTTTGTAAAGGTCCGCAAGCATACGTTAATGTATCTACAAAAATATGTTACAGATTTAAAAGATAAGATACAACAGACAAAATTTGAAGTACCAGCTATCATACTAATCATTATAATATTGTAAAGCTGAAAGTTTGTGAGTTTGTTTGTTTGTTTGTTTATTAGTTTGTGGCTCAATCATGCTCTAACTACTAAACCGTTTGAGCTGATATCGTAAGAAGATTTCTAATATCCTAAAGTAACATATAGGCCTATTTACGTTTTAAAATTCCTTTATGGTATAGACCCAATGGCTACTAAACTTCCCACCTTAATCTTATGGGCATTAACATTTACTGGATCAGATTATAACTAAAACAGGTGTTCTGCATTTTATATTTTGAGTCATATAGGGGATAAAAATCCCTCAAGTGAAACACAGATAAATCCCAGCTGACATTTTAAAGACAACCATAGTCAAAAGCTTACTACGAAAACCAATTCAACTACTGAATATCAAACATTAAAATTAGTTTTAATAATTATTATTAATTCAAAATAAAATACAAATGCTGTGTTAAAACATCCATTTAGTATCCCAAATCACTCCTTCAAAATTTCATTAAGAAATGTTTTACAGTTATTTAGTATTTCGATAACACACCCACCCACACACACACACACCCACACACGGCCACTGAAACTTCTTCATCAATACAGTGATTCACTTCGTTCATCAATTAATCGGCAAAGGAAATTTTTGTGGTACCGATTTCTTGGATGTGCAGTATTTTAGAATTATAAAACTTAGCACACTTATTTAGTACTATTAAGAGATGTGTTGAATTAAATAGTTTTATATTTGCGCGTGTAGGGCTATGCCCTTTTGGCTTTCAAAGTTTACATGTTATCTTTATGGGAACATGCGTTTTGCTTTTCGTATTTGTTTGTATTTTTCATTTTCATTAGTAAGCTGCTGTGTTATTCAAATAAATATGTAGGACAACAGCAAGAACAGATAATTCATAAATAAAACATTTTACTGACTACTGGAATGGTAACGCAATTTTCTTATCGGTTTTAACTCCACATCAAACAAATTAAACCTCTTTGTGAGGGAAGGGAGGATGAGAGACGTGGTGAAGATGAGGTGGAGAGGTTTCGGGCATAAATAAAAAGGCTACTGATTATTGGAATGGTAACACCTTTCTCTTATCCGTTTTAGCACTACATTAAAAAAATTCAACCTGTTTGTGAGTAGGTGAGGATGAGTGACGGGGAGAGGATGAGGTGGAGGAGTTTAAGGCATAAATAAATAGGCTATTGGTTACTGGAATGGTGACACCCTTCTCTTAACCGTTTTACCTCCACAACAGCAAGAACAGATAATTAATAAATAACAAATTTTACTGACTACTTAAAGGGTAACACTATTCCCTTATCCGATTCAACTCCACAACGGCAAGAACAGATAGCTTAGGACTAATGTAAATACAAAATATTACTGACTACTGGAGTGGTAACACCCTTCTCTTATCCGTTTTATCACTACATTAAAATGACTTAAACCTGTTTATGAGGTGGTGGGAGGATGAGTGACGGGGATAGGATGAGGTGGAGAGGTTTCGGGGCATAAATAAAAAGGCTACTGATTACTAGAATGGTAAAGCACTCCTGATATCCGTTTTGACTCCACATTATACGGGGAGAGAATGAGGTGGAAAGGTTTCAGGCATAAATAAAAACGCTACTGACTACTGGAATGGTAACGCCCCTCTCTTATCTGTTTTAACTCTACATTTAAAATACTAGGTATACGCTCATTCATCCCGTAAGAGGATGAACGAAGACTGAATTTTTAAAGATATGTAGGCAGGTACTGGATTGGTAACACTCTTCTGTTATCCGTTTTAACTCCACAACAGCAAGAACAGATAATTAATAAAGCAAACATTTTACTAATGGAATGGAAACACCAT
Organism: Allygus modestus; assembly: GCA_963675035.1. Lineage (NCBI taxonomy): Eukaryota > Metazoa > Arthropoda > Insecta > Hemiptera > Cicadellidae > Allygus > Allygus modestus. The sequence continues at coordinate 311,635,900 of OY776111.1, forward strand.
TCCCATATCCGTTTTAACTCCACAACGGTATGAACAGATAATTTAGGACTAATGTAAATAAAAAATACTACTGACTACTGGAGTGGTAACACCCTTCTCATATCCGTTTTAACACTACAGTACCTGGGGGCCGAGCTTTGCTCGGGGGGAGGCCAGTCAGTCAGTTTAGAGGACTTGGAGTAATATTTCATAACTTTCCCCTACTGATAATCAGATTTGTATAACTCATTTGCCTCTTTTCTACATTTTTAAGGTCCCTCCAGTTGTTATTTAAAACTCAATGCCCCTTTGATGTATTTTACTACTCTATATATGTAATCTTCACTCAAATCTTTTAATCTCTGTTCTCAGGAAACCACATGTTAATAATCATATACAACATGAGTATTACTTTGATAGTTCCCTGGTTGATTATGAACAGCTGATAAAATTATTTTGTGTTGATTTAAAACTCCTTAAGCCCAATGTTAATTTTTTTAACTTTTCATTTTAGAGTTTTTACATTATTTGATTTTTCCTGGGGATGAGGCCTGTCTAGAACTTATTTTTATCCCAGAAATTAGTTATTTTGAACGTTTGAAGGAAATCGTTGGAGCCGTTTTTGAGATCAGTGTCGCAAGCAAGCAAGCAAACATACAAGCAAACCTTACTCATATTAGAGTATAGTACCTGGGGGGCCGAGCTTTGCTCGGCGGAAGACCAGTCAGTTTGTTTAGATGACTCGGAGTAATATTTCACCACTTCCCCCTACTGATAATCAGATTTGTATTATTCATTTGCCTCTTTTATACATTTTTAAGGTTCCTCCAGTTGTTATTTATAGCTCAATGTCCCGTTGATCTATTTTACAACTCTATATATGTAATCTTAACTCAAATCTTTTAATTTATGCTCTCAGGAAACCACATGTTAATAATCATAAACAACATGAGTATTACTTTGATAGTTCCCTGGTTGATTATGAACAGCTGATAAAATTATTTTGTGTTGATTTAAAACTCCTTAAGCCCAATGTTAATTTTTTTAACTTTTCATTTTAGTTTTTTTACATTATTTGATTTTTCCTGGGGATGAGGCCTGTCTAGAACTTATTTTTATCCCAGAAATTAGTTATTTCGAACATTTGAAGGAAATCGTTGGAGCCGTTTTTGAGATCAGTGTCGCAAGCAAGCAAGCAAGCAAACCTTACTCATATTAGAGTATAGGATGATACTTGGGGGCCGAGCTTTGCTCGGGGGAAGGCCAGTCAGTTTGTTTAGATGACTTGGAGCATATTTCACCACTTCCCCCTACTGATAATCAGAATTGTATAACTCATTTGCCTCTGTTCTACATTTTTAAGGTTCCTCCAGTTGTTATTTATAGCTCAATGTCTCTTTGATTTATTTTACTACTCTATATATGTAATCTTCTCTCAAATCTTTTAATTTCTGCTCTCAGGAAACCACGTGTTAATAATCATAAACAACATGAGTTCCATGTGGTTCCATCAAATCAGATAATAAAACCTTTGAATGAAGATTACATGTAGAGTGGTCATATCCAGAATGACTCAAAGGTACATTATAATAACAACTGTTGTGACCTCAAAAATGCTCGTTAGTAGGGTACATGGTGAAAAACTACTTTAAGTCATAAACAAGATTGACCTTTCCCTAGCAAAGCTCAGCCCCAGGTAGTACTTAAACTATCTGAGTATAACTTTGAGAGTTCAATGAAAGATTTTGAACAGCTGTTATGACTCTTTTGCTTTTATTTTAGTCTCCAAAAGCCCAATGTGATTTTTTAAATTTTCCATAGTGGCTTTTTACATTATTTGATTTTTTTGGGGGATGGGACATGTCTAGAACTTATTTTTAACCCAGATATCAGGTTTTACAACACAAGTAGTTGGAAGGACACATTAGTTATTTTTCAAGAAAATCGTTGGAGCCGTATTTGAGATCAGAGTTGCAAGCAATCAACCAAGCAAGCGAGCATGCAACCCTTACTCATATTATAGTGTAGGATAGGATTGAGTCAAAATAATTCAGCATTTGTATTTATTGACTATAAGATATTTTTACTCTTAGGCACATAGAATGTACACGAGACAGGGACAATGATTCTGGATTCTAGCATGTTTGAAGTTCTGCATACAGACGACCAGGGCTGAATTTAGGGTCTGTACAGGCTCTGGTCTACACCCTAAATACAAGTTCGGGCCCTTACCAACACGGCCAACTTTCCTGTTTAATTTATATAATATAACCTACGCTTATATCAGGCTCTACAGATGGCGTTGTGCAATTACTTAAATTTCAAATTTCCAAAATCCTTATTGCTGCCTAGTGTATATTAACGTTGTCATGGCAAGATATTATTAAGTGATTTCCATTATCTAAATACATAAAACAAAGTCGGGATTGTATGTTAGTTACTTAGTTTCATCAAACAGCTGTTATAAGGATGATATCTAAACATACTTGAAAAGCATACAAACATATGTTTATTATAGAAATAATAAATCTATTCGAATAGCAACTCATTTTCAATACCGAAGCAAGCTCTATATAAAAATGGGCAAGTGAGCGTAGCTAACGAGCTCATCCTGGAGGCGAGTGAGTGAAGCGAACGAGCTCATCTTGAAAAAGAACGAAAATCTTTGACATAAAACAAATTCAGTGACATTACGACAGAATAATGTCTGTCTGACCAGCTAGTAGTACTCAACCCGAACGCTGACCCAAACTCCCGAACGCTTACCCAAGGATCATCTTTCCTCCATAAATTTAACAAGGCAACTTTTAAAGCCAGTGAGGTGGAGCTCTAAGGTCGGGGTTAAAAAAAATAACAATTTTTGTATGATTGAAAATTTTCTAAAATTACTAAAAAAGGTGTAAATAATAACATAGACAATTTTCCTGTGCGGTAGAGGTCTATGGTTGAGTAGGGCGGCGTATCAAACGTGGGGACATCTTTCAGGAGATGCTGCTTTAACAAAATAAATCCAACGAAACATACGTTAAAATTAAACGTTGGGAGTGATAGTAAAGGCAGAGCCCTGAGGTAAGAACAAAGAGGTATCCATAATATTTTGGTACCCATCAACGTAGTATATAGGTCTGGAGCAGTTTTGTGGAGCCGCTTTCGAAATCTTTGGATTTTTTATTTGGTGGTTTATATTAGGTTTCTAATAAAATACACCACCTGATTTTTTAGAAAAATTTGGGTTCAGAAATTACAGGGCTTAAGAGATCCCAAACTTCAGTTTTTTTACCTTTCTTAGTACCATAAACTTTAAATATTTTTAGCAGGTTTCAACAGTTTTATCTCATTGCATAAAAAGCTCTAAAAGATGAAAAATTAGTACTCCAATCCACACACGGTTAAATTAGTATTGCGATAGTAGGCTATTCGGCTAATGGTTGTGGAGAATATTTCAATTTCCATCCAGCAGTAAACTAAGTATATTGTCCGATGTTATTCTTATAAGAAATAAAAAACATATATCTCTTGTATACTGATTAATTTTATTAAAACTTGGTGTGTTAGCATTGACCAATAGAGAATATTCGCCCTAGGACAACCTTAAAACTGGTCTATACCAGTTTGGATGCTGACATTGGGTACAGCAAATGAAATTGTCATTACATATGAAGTTTTTTGGATGTTCATTATGACAAACTTACCTTTCACCTTTGGTCCCTCCACTTGCAGCGGCTCGGGGCGGAAACTCAGGGGTTGGTCCCCAACCTGAGAATGTATGGTCCCTGGCTGTTGTAAATGGATACCCCATCCGTTGAGTTGGCCAGTTGGAGGACAGAGCGGGTTCACATTGAGCCTGATCACAGCTGTCACAAGGCACGGGAGTTGGTACTCTGAAAGGCCAATTTGGCTGCCTGTCCCATCCCACCCTTTCCTTTCCTGCTATATCCTAACGTTCTGGTAACCTGCGCAAAATTCCCGTTTGTGGAAAACGTGTCTATAGTAGCTATGCTGGGGTTTCCTAATCCAGCAACAATGAATAGAGAATATGCGGAATACGTTTCCATCGAACCCTGGAGGGTGAGGTGGAGCAATTAACCTCTTAAAACCACTGTGTGTACCTAGAAAATTAGATTAAACTGATTGCGTTTATTTAGTCACAGGTCCTAGCTATGGCCATCAGGCCTGTTCACGCTTTTTTATGACTCGTCCAATGACTAATATATTTTTGGAACCGGATGGTTTTCGACGAGTTTTAAATATATCACCTGAGGAAAAAGTTGCCAATGATTATTAGACCTATTAATTTCCAGCTCCAAAATCAGGGGGTTAAACATACAGAAATATACTTGTTTTAAACCCATTTAATGTAAAAAAGGTATTCAATAATTTATTTATATAACAGTATCTTATAAAATTCATACCTTAAATTTAAAAATGTTTACATCATTAATATATGTTAGTTTGAATTTAAATACACAAGCTACTGAAATCGCAGCACGAGAGGTTTAAAAGCAAAATCCAACATCTACATTAATGACAATTTTTCAGGAGGGCAATCTATCTACAATGTAATTAGTTGAACAATGTAGACGGTTGGGATTACGGAGTTTTGATATCTTGATTGTTTATGAAAATCGATATTAACCACAGAAAATGCAAACAAATATAAACTGTAACCAGACTATTTTACTGACCGGTAGATTAAAAACTTTAATCCCATGTCATTAGGTGACAGTGGGGCTTATTTGGTACATTACAAGTAATAATGATAGTTTGCACGTATGATCGTTTAGTAAGTCTGCCATCAAGTAATTTATTCACAATGTAAAAAAAACTACTACAGGTCTACAACACTCTTGATTATCAATCACAGTCAGCCGTGTTACGGAGTTATACTGTCCCAGTAATTCAAATATTCCAAAACCTATTGTATAAATTTATCATCACTAGTCCAAACACTTAGATTTTACATCGAAGTTTTCCAGTAAAAAATAAACTGATAATAAATCTAAATAGATACAAGCATTGTTTTAAACACGACAAAACACCGTTAATTTACATAACACTCACATTTTAAACTATTTCGAAATAAAAAAATTGATGGAACAAAACATAACCAAATCTATAGTTGAAATATGTTTACATTTGAGTGATGCATATTATGTTTATAAACAAATATGCAGTGTTTCCACTCTACGGTAAAAATATGCCACGCACTGATACAAAAAATTTCACTTTATCCCAGACTCTCCTTTATAGTATCCCTCGTAACATCCCACACTTTCCCACTGATTTGTTATTGCAACACAATTAATGTTAAATATTATATGATTTTTGAATAATGTATTAGTAAAATATTTATACCGTTAGATAGAGCTTATTTAGATCTACTAATTACCTTTAGGTATTTTACATTTTAGTACCTCAAAGGATTTTGAGCAATGCGACATAGGTTAATTAAATGATACGGTGAATTAACTAAATTAAATAATTTATTTACGTGAGAAGTACTAATATGCACATATTTAGTATGCATCTAATATGCATCTTTAGTATTTACATGGTAGTACTAAAGAGTACGAAGTAGGTACTAAATAATGGCAAATAGTTTGCTTGTTAATTCCAACATGGCTCGGCCAGCGAAATTGACATGATTCAGTGTTCGTTCTGTGACGTTTATAAAATCATAATAGGTGCGGACAGCGAGGTTAAAAAATGGGAAACCCGCAACTGCCAGTACGGCGAGAAAGTCCACTAGAAGTGCTACCGCTAAGGTGCTCTGGTCGTAAGTTGTAAGCAAACTAGCAGACGTATGCCGATTTCAAAAAAATCCTACTTTATCCCACAATCCCATTTTATCCCACAAGCAGTCAAAATATCCCATATAGGGGATACAAATCCCTCAAGTGAAACACAGATAAATCCCAGCTGACATTTTAAATACAACCATAGTCAATAGCTTACTACGAAAACCAATTCAACTACTGAATATCAAACATTAAAATTAGTTTTAATAATTATTATTAATCCAAAATAAAATACAAATGCTGTGTTAAAACATCCCTTTGGTATCCCAATGGACTCCTTCAAAATTTCATTAAGAAATGTTTTACAGTTATTTAGTATTTCAATAACACACCCACACACACACACACCCACACACGGCCACTGAAACTTCTTCATCAATACAGTGATTCACTTCGTTCATCAATTACCTGTTGGCAAGCGTGGGGGAGGATTGGGAATGAGAGGGGTAGAAATGAGCGCACTAGAACCCACCAGATATTAAACTAAATTCTCTATTATTTGATTGATTTTCAATCATTGGGCGGTCTCTAGTTTAGCAACATTGCACCAGAGAAGCTTCCGATAGCCATCACTTGGGCGCTACAATCAATCCTAAACCTTATTGAAATAGAATTAGATGAGTACACTCTGTCATCCAGTAAGTGTATGAGCTCAGCTGTCATTACGAAAAATTGTTTCAAATCACCAATAACTCATGAGAACTCAATTGTTGTTTCGACTTTACAGTGTATTTCACATAATTGTACAAAATCCTTGAAGAACAGTGAGGTCTGAAATTAGGAAGTCAGTCAGACCAAGCAGAATCAGAGTATTTACTCGCCCCCTTGGGCTCAAGCGGTGGGGGGGCACGGCCGAAAAATAAATGCAACATTCAGAGAGGACAATGATATCTGTCAGTCCAGGTGATCTTGAAATAGTAATATGAACGTTTGTATTACTGGGAGCTACGCCCCCAGACCCCCCATTGTTATCGTAGCTTTATTTTATATTTAACAATTGTATAAATACGGAACTTAAGGAATAATAAGGTTTAAATTGGTTTTTAGTGAATTTCCCCTATAGGGAAGAAGCTATTACCGTAGTCGGCATGGTAAGACCTAGGCCCGGGACCAAGATAAATTTTTGTTTTGAGGTCCTCAGATGCCAAAAACACAAAACTGTATATATATGTCCGTGTGTGCGATAACTCTCGTAAAAGTGATCCGATTTTGATGAAATTTGGAACAGACATGTAAAGCAACATTTATGACTTTGAGTTCGAAAACCAGACTGATCGACTTATGCGAAGGGGTATTTTTAGGGGGGGTTTGTACCCCAAAAATGGGTTTTTTGAGTTTTTTACATATAATTTTTGTACAAGTCAAATTTTAGTTTTTTCAGTTGGAATCAGCTTAAAAATACGCACAATTTGGTGTTTTTATAATTGCTCTACGTCAAATTGGTTACAGAGATATTGAAAGTGCTAAACACAATACGTTGTCCAACGTTATTGTTATGGAGAATAAGAAAAATTGTATATCTCGCTTATTTATAAACTTATCCTGATGAAACTTGGTATATTACTTTATATCGTTGTGGTCTATTGATATTTGCACTAAAAAACATTTTTTGGCCGATAGTTCCCGTAGCAGCAAACCTGCGTACTCAGCCCCTATGTTATTCTTATTCAGAATAAGTAACGTGTTATTCCCCTTAATTATGAACATAAATTAAGATAGTTTGTTATGTAGCTGTACCTAGTTGAGTTATATTGATATTTGTATAATCCCACATTTTTTATGTTCTTTGCTTCAGCAAACCTGCATAATCAGCCGCCATGTTATTCTTATGGAGAATAATTAAAATGTCATAAATCGTTTATGTATGAATGTATACTGATGAAACTTGGTATGTGGCTTTATGTGGTATTAAGATACTATGTATGCATTGGAAATTTGCTGAGTTCGCAGGTTTGCTGCTATGGGGGTGTTAAATCCTTAACATTTCAATCACATTTGAAATCCTTCAATCAACACACAGTAAGTATAACTGCTCCGTCCATCGGAAGGGCCACACCACCCAGTTACGACCTTTTTGTAATACTTTAAAAATAATGTTAAAATACAAACATATAAGTCATTTGGAGGACAATGACGCCCAGAATCCGTCAGTCAGTCAGGTCAGATAAATTAGTCCGACCAAGAACTATTGATTTAGTTATTTGTACTTTGGTCTCACTGCGGGGCTGTGCCCCCCACGTCCCCCGTTTTTATAGTAAGTTGTTTTGTACGCTTAAACATTGAAAAGGTTAAAATCACGTTCTCTAAGCCGATTACTTCATAGTTACTTGTCCTCAGACTCTCTTTCTTATAATTATAAATATCATAATATTTTGACATTTGTTATGGTAAAAGGGGTACACAACTCTGGGTAACAGCTTCCAATTCTAATACTGAAATTATTCAGAGATACCAATGGAAAATGCTGAAAAGTTACAAGTGCCATCGTAATTAACCGAGTTCTCCACAGCGACACTAAAACTCCATCCGTCCGAGAAGAAATTTCCAAATTAAGTGAAAGATATCAAAGTAAACTGGAAGACAATCAAACCTATCTTGCATAAAACCTTTTGGACAATAGTGAAGCTACATTTCGACTAAAAAGACATCATGTTCTGGGTTTTTGTACCCACTTCTTGTAAAAGTTATGTTTACAGTTTACTGTTCCTATTCCTATGTTAGTGCGCACAATGGTGTGTAACTATCTCATGTTATAGCATTTACATCAAATGTGCTTATTGTTCATGTTAAGCAGATTGTAAATAAAAATTGTTATAAAAAAAACTTCGGGGGATGCCTAGAACGTTACCAAATTTGGTCGGCGTTGGAGCACACCTATTACATCATGAGTTCATAGTGGTTGCACAACATAGACAAATATGTTAACAATCCTTTAAAGGCAGTCCCACACTTCTCGTAAACTCGCCCGAACATTCAACCGAACTACGAACTTTTTAATACATACGGGAATATACGTGACGAGATGTTCAACATTCGGGAGAATATTCGGACAAATGTTCAGGCTTGTTCGCGAGAAGTAAGGGACCACCTTAACCTTAGTATCTTTTTGTTTATTTTATATGTCTGTTTCTTGAATTCAGCTGACATTATGCCTGAACACTTATATTCTTTCAAACAAACAGGTTTTTGGAGGTTAACGAGTGCATGAGGGCAAATTATTGTTTACACACTATCACACATTTTATTTTCACATTAACACAGTTTTTCATGTTACACTTATAAATTTGGTGTATGCATATTTTTGATACTTTTATCATTACTGTGAGTTACTTTATTAATTTTGAACTGTGAGTTACTTTGTATTTTGGGCTTAGTAATTATTTATTTTATTTGTTTACAAAACATACACAAATAGTTCTATAATGTAATTTGAAATCATAAGAAGATAGCTTTATTAACTGTAAACGATAATGGTCTATTAAACATGTTATTATATTATCAAAGCTAGATTATTCAGTTACAATTGTATTTTGAATCTAATAATAATATGACTTAAGTCTGCCATTATTATAAATTTATCACGCTATATTTGAGGAGTTTTATACCTGCAAACACTGTTTAAAAAGCAGAAACACTTGTGTATACGAATTTGTAAGATTAGAAGTTCCTGTTACGTAATGTAACAACTAACTGAATATGTGAATTATGTTTCAGAAGCAATACTAAGGTCCACCACAAAAAAGCAACATGCAGAGAACAAAGGAAATTGAAATGTTAATTGCCAGGTATATGACTGATATTGCAGCTCTAGAAGGGAGGGAAGAAGATTTGATGAGACAAACTGATATTTTAGAAAATTTGATTCCTAATGTTCTAGTATCGTATATGGGGAAAGGTATTCAAACTAGACAAGATAAACCAATTCCAGAACATGAAATTGACACAGAAGTAAGAGAAAAATTGGAACATCTTAAAGGAGTTTTAAAAGAGCTACAAGAAGTCGTAGGGCTGGTCAAAGAAGAAAAAATTATAATGAGAAAAAGAATTGAAGAGCTGAATTTACTTTTGGTTAATCAATCAGAAAAAATGAAAGATACTGATTCAGCGGGACTGGTACTGGCACGAGCGCCCGAGAAAACAAAAGCTGGTAAAGTTGATGAAAACAAAACAAAAGATCTCAAAAATGAAGGGTTTGAAAATCAACCAGTGACTTTTAAGGAGTCATTACCATCTGAAAACACTGATTGGAAAAAACGTTATGAAGAGTTACAAAAACAAGTATCTAATCTTACTGAAAATTTAAATAGTTCCTCAAAAAAACTCAAAGAGAGTGAAGGTAATATAAAGAATTTAGGAGAAGAGTATCCTAAGTTGAAAAATGAATTAAAAATGACAATGATTTCACTGGAAAAGAAGAGTGACTCTTTAATATCAGCAATAGTTAATAGTAAAGAACAAGAAAACCCCTCAAGAATAAACTCGCAAACAGATCTTGTAGGTAAAAGCCCTCAATCTACACAATACAAGGTTTGTAAAACCCCTTTTTATTGCTAGTTTTTAGATTAAAAGTTATTATATTACTGATTTAAACATCATTATTCAGCAGTAGGAAAATGAATTCAGAAACAAAAGTTAAGTTTGAAAGTTGGTCCAATATGAAAGCACATTTTCAACTGGTCAGAAGTTAATTTTGTCAAATATCATACTTTTTTCATCCGTCTAAGATTGATGATTGGTTAAAGATGAGCATCCAGTTTAGCATCATACAGTGTCCCTACCTCCCACAGTTCCCATAAAAATCAAATAAATTCAAATCCCTATATTCTAAATCTTGTTTTAGGGAGCAGATTTCTAATTAAGTCAACTATTTGTTTAAAAACAATATAATAACTATAGCTGCTGGCCACATGCTCACACGTGTAAACTAAAGGTAAAATGTAATTCATTTGTAGTTGGTGAGGTGAACAATGGTGGTAATATTTATATTCACACCTTCTTTTTCGGGGGAGCCTTTAAGGCGAGTGAATTCACCTTGATGAAGTGAATGTTGTTTTATTTTTACATTCAAAATGGGAAAAAGTGTTACAAATTTAAATAGTTTATTCCAATTTAAGCTAAGCTTATATTAGCCATCAAATAGATTTCATCTGCTAAGCTCATTCGTCTTAAAAATTGTGTTTTTGTCTAGTCAAGGCTCATTCGCCTGTCTATATACCATCTGAACTTCTCTGTTCTTCCATTTATAAATCTCATAATAAAAATAAGAAATCCATAATTATCTTAGCTTACATCACTCCTTATAGCTATCGTCATCAATATCAAAGCCTTTCTAAGATATGAAATGAATTATCTAATTTACTGCTCTTTCCCTTTTAAAAGCAATAGCGTAAATAAATATGTTACTGTATGGTTAGGTTTATAAATCCAGCTAAACTTTAACAAAATTAAAATTGCATAGGCTATTATATTTTTACTATAAAAGCCTGTACTGAAATTCTGCTTCTTTTTCCTTAAATTATATTTTTTCCCATGTAATTATGGAGGACCACAAATTCCTGCATCTATTGAGTACCTCACGATGAAAATCCCTCCAATAATAGTTCATGTATGGTAGATCGAATGAAGTTTTTTCTTTTTTTCTTGATCACTAAATGCAACAATCTTTACGGGTTTTATTTTGATTTTGTTTACTGTTATTTGCAGTACTGCCCAAGGTTATTTCATGGTTTAATTCACATAACCATTCGCTTCAAGTGATTGCGTGGTGTGTTTGAATACCGGCGTGATTGGTGACAAGAAAAGATACTGTCTTCTTGCCTATGAAAAAGGAGTCATACAATGAAAAATGTCATTGGTGATGGTTTTTGCCATGTGAAATTCAAAAGAAACAATTGAGTATCCCCAAAGAAAATCTTCACTTCTGCTGTAAAAACCAAAATGAAGAGGTGTCTGTGATCTCAGAGACAAATTTTCCGCCGAATTTCTTGTCATAAGAAATTTGAGGAAGAATGTATCAGCCGAAAAAAATAAAAATATATTTTAGCAGTTGCCAACTTTGATGATACAATGCCCCTCACCATGAAAATAAACGTTATCAGGAAACTGACACATACTTTCTCCCTTTTAGCCCAACTTTTATGAATAAATTACTTTTTATTTACTAAATATAGAATACAAAACACGGTCGAATGTACAGAAAATCTTGTAAACAAGTTGTTTTAAACAACATCCACCCAAATCCCTGCTTTGGAGGCACTACAGAATCCATTGTTAAACTCGTCGCTTTAAGAGGGGAAATGCCCCCTATTCCCCTCTATTCCCCAGGGTTATTAAGAGCAGAGGCAACATATTTCGAATTACCTCTGTTTGTCAATGGTACATAGACAAGCATATCAAGTTTGAATGAAATTGATCAGTAAATAAGAGAGAAATAGTAATTTTTGTATTCCACATAAGAATAACATTGGACAACGTACTGCGTTTACCACTAAATGAAAATTTCAATTTTCTCCGAAACCAGCAATCGTAGAGTAGTAATTCAAAATACTAAATTATTTAGTTTTTTGAGCTTTTTTTAATGGTGAATAGTAATATTTGTTTTTATTTATGTCTTTTTATGAAAAATCAAAAAAACTGAATTTTGGATGTTTAAGTCCTGTAATTTCTGAACCCGAATATTTAAAGGAATGCGGGTGGTGTCATTTTGTTGGAAAACTAAAGTTCTACAAACTACTGAAGTTTAATCAAAATCGTTGGAGCTGTTTTTGAGAAATTTTGATTTTTCATGTTTTTTGGCGGTTTTTGGGGGATGATTACCCTTAAAAACAAAAAATTCAAAAAATGAAAAAAAACACCTGGAGATATCGTGGATTAGTACCTACATACCAAATTTCATAAAAATCGGCTTGGTTGGGGATCTAGGTCTGTACACACACACACACACACACACACACACACACACACACACACACACACACACACACACACACACAGACACACACACACACACACACACACACACACACACACACACACACACACACACACACACACACACACACACACACACACACACACACACACACACACACACACACACCACACACACACATACAGACATCATGTAAAAACCACTTTTTGGGTTCACGGAGCACCATAACGAACATTTCCACTAACAACTCAAATTCGAAAGTTTTGACGAAAAAAATACTTTCTCCATATACCATGTATAGAGGGAGAAAGTAAAAGGACACTTCATTTTGATTTTGACGGAGAAGTTAATATTTTCATGGGGGCTACTCGATTGGTTCTTTTGGATTTCACGTAGCAAAAACCACCACCAAACACATTTTTTATACTTATGACTACCTATTTCTTAGGCAATATGACATTATATTTATCGTCACCAATCACGCCGGTATTCAGACACACCACGTAGTCACTACAGAGGAATGTTTGTGTGAATTAAACCATGAACAAAGCTGCAAATATCAGTAGACAAAATCGAAATAAAAAATTACAGATTGTTGCATTTCGTGATTAAGAAAGAAAAACACATGATTTTACCTATCATATATCACCTATTATTAGTATTAGTTCTATCATAGGGTACTCAATAGATGCGAAATTGGCCAGTTGGAGGGCAGAGCGGGTCCGCCTTTTTGAGCCTGATCACAGCTGTCACAGGAGCACGGGAGTTGGACCTCTGAAAGGTCAATTTGGCTGCCTGTCTCATCCCAACCTTTCCTTTCCAGCTATATCCTATCGTTCCGGTAACCTGCGCAAAATTTAACCTTGAAGGCAGCTATGCTGGGGTTTCCTAATCCAGCAACAATCAATGAATGAATAAATAGATGCGAAATAGTGTGTTCTACAATTCTTATAAGATCAGTTGTTCCTGTCGGGTGGTTGGGCTTTTAAATAATTGCGAAAAACTAACAAAATCCAAAATTGTGATTTTATTTGGGTCCCGTGACTGACGTGTTGTAGGAGAAATCGGAAAAACTTCAAATCCTATTACTTCTATGTAAAAACAAGATTTAAACGATTTCCAGCCTTTCAGGAATTATTTCCAGGCTCGAGCCATTTTTGACCTAATATTACTGGCCTAATTGCTATTACACAAAAAAGGCTTAATTTTTCAGTCAAGGCTTTAATTAAAAATATACTTTATTAGCAATCTAATAAATATTATACCGTTAAAAATGATTATTATCATTATAATAGTAATATTTCAATCAATAATCAACCACACTGTGGTATTAAGTTTGTTTACAAAAAATAAAATGTAATTTTATTTGAATAATTTAGCCTTAATAATATATACTGTATAATATGAAGTTTTATGTGCTGCACTCGGGGATGCAAGTTATAAGTTCGTCTCTAAAATCAATGCTTACATATAAACGGTATCAGGAAACTGACACATACTTTCTCCATTTTAGCCAAACTTCAATGACAAAATTATTTTTTATTTACTAAATATAGAGTATGAAGTACAGATAAATGTACAGAAAATTTTCTAAAATAGTTGTTTTCAGAAATATCCACCCAAATCCCTTTTTGGGTGGCACTATATAATCTATTGCTACACACAGTGCTTTTGAGAGGGGAAATGCCCCTTTGTCCCCCTCAGGGTTAAATGGTAACATACTTCGAACATCCTCTGTTGGTCAATGCTAACTTGACCTGCATATCAAGATTTAATGAAATTTATCACTAAATAAGAGAGAAATAGTTATTTTGTATTCCCCATAAGAATAACATTGGACAACGTACTGCGTTTAGCACTAAATGAAAATTTCAATTTTCTCTGCAACCAGCAATCATAGAATAAAATTTTTAAATACTTAATTATTTAGTTTTGAGCCCTTTTTAATGGTTAATAGTAATATTTTTTTATATTTATGATTTTTATGAAAAATTAAACAAACAGAATTTTGGATGCCTTAAGTCCTGTAATTTCTGAACCCGAATTTTTACAGAAATGCGGGTGGTGTCATTTTATTGGCAACCTAAAGCTCTACAAATCACTAAACTTTAATCAAAGTCGTTTGAGCTAATTTTTGAAATTTGGATTTTTAATTTTTTTGGCGATTTTTGGGGGATAATTACCTTTAAAAATAAAAATTCAAAAAATGGGTAAAAACCTCGAAATATTGAGGATTAGTACCTACATACCAAATTTCATAAAAATCGGTCCAATGGTTAGGGCTCTAGCTCTGTACACATCCATACAGGCACACACACACACACACACACCCTTAACCATTAACCTTATTTATTGTCTGACTGTTGGGACATTCAAATCTTGATGAAGAGTTCTGTTGGACACATACCAAGGTGTTTTTCTAATCTGCCTTAAAACTTTCGACTGATACCTTTGAATTATTTCGACATTTGAGTTGCTCGCCAAACCCCACAGCTGAACTCCATAAGACCAAACTGGTTTCAAAATAGTTTTATATAATAACAGTTTGTTTTCTAATCTGAGTTTTGATCTATGTCCAAGTAGCCAATTAATTTTGGTTGTTTTCAAATTTAATTGCTGTCTTTTTGTCCAGATATGAGTTTTTCATGTCAGTTTACTATCGAGATGCATGCCCAAGTATTTGACTTCTATCACTTAAGGTAGTTGAATATTGTTCATTGTCACTGGAGGACAAATATTTCGGTTGAAAGTAAATGTTATGTGTCCTGACTTAGTTTCATTGAATTTTACTCTCCAAACTCTTAACCAATTTAAAATGTCATCTAAACTCTGGTGTAAATGGTCGGAGGCTTGTACAGAATAATTATGAACTGACAAAACCGCAGTGTCATTGGCAAAGGTTGCAATATGCGTAAGCTAATTTTCTGGTAGATCTGCTGTATACAGTACATATAAAAATGGCCCAAGCACACTTCCTTGTGGAATTACAAACTATATTACATTTATCGGTGTGAGAATGTCTTGGTATTTAATTTGGAAAGATCTATTAGAGATATAAGATATGAAAGAGAGAGTGAGGCAAAAACTTTTTAATTTTGAATAACAATCCAGTGTGCCAGACCTTGTCAAATGCCTGACTGACATCCAAACATGAAGGCGAACAATATCTTTTGTTTTCTAGACACTGTCGCACCGTCTCAACCACTCTGTGAACTTGTTCAATTGTGCCATGTTTTTGGCTAAAACCAAATTGATGGCTAGGTACTAACACAATTTCAGCGATTAAATCACGTAGCCGTTTAAGGAAAAGCTTTTCAAATAACTTTCAAATGATCGGTAATAGGCACATTGACCTGTATGAGGTGAGTTGGTTAGGTGGTTTTCCTGGTTTTGGAATGACAATCAGCTGGGCTCATTTAAACTGTACTGCTACGTGTTCCACTCTTAAAATTGCGTTGAATTTTATAAAAATCAACTGCGTTGTAAGTCTATAAAAATAGGGATACGATCATTCCTGGCGTGTAAGGATAATTGAAACACATGATCAAACTTAACTCGAGTCTCATAAAAAATTCAATATCTGATTTGATTAACATCATCAGAATTCATCCCGTTATCATTTTACTGCCGCCAGAATCCGGGTTTTATGTCTATATAGCTATAGTTTTATTCACTTCTCCACTAAGAACTACTTATCGCGATAGATGAGGGGGTATCGCACTGGCTCTTGGAGCGTAAGTTTGCAGGTTCGGATCCGTCGCCGATCTAACATTTTATCCGTAGAAAAACAATCATACATTTATCACTTGTTTTTATCAAAGTAAATGTTGTATGAATCAGTAAATTTATTTATTTTTTAAATAAATTGAAGATTTGAGGCATGGTTTGTTGTTAGGATTGGCATGGGTGCGGTATCTTAGAACAAAGAGAGTATTTTGGGCTAAGCAGTGACTTTAGCGGTGTTATTAATTTAACTTTTAAGAGAACAGCGAGTTTCATAAATGAACTAATGTTAACTAATGTTAACAATTTCTATAGGCCAAGTCAAAATATCCTTAAGGATTAACAATAAGTCGTCAGGTCCAGTTATTTAGATGACAAATTGAGATTTCAATATATTGTTTCCGTAGCCTGTAGCTTACAGTTTTTTTTTAAATAAATAAATTACAGTGTGCTTACTTAAAAATTGAATTTAAACTTTAAAATTGACAAGTATTTTCTCTTCAGTTTTGTAAATATTCAGCAATAGATAAATAAATAAATAACAATAAGACAATAAGTACAAATAGATATAAAGATAATAATAACAATTATAAATTACATTAATTCTGTAAGGGCCTCCTTAACTAAGTAACGAGTGATAAAGTGCTGTGCTTAAAAATAGTTAACAGTCCACAGCAATAACACCAGAAAAAAATACAAATAAAATATATACATTTATTTCAATAACTTGCGGCAGGCGGTTCTGGGCGGGTTAAGTTTTCATGCCCACCGGAGGGCGACAGGCCAGGCAGGAGAGGGGGCCCAGATCCAACGAGGCAGGCTGAAGTGGAGGGGGCTGACCCCCTGGAAATCCCTCTCCGCCGACGCACATGATGACGAGTGGGTGGAAGTGGTCTCCCTCAAGGACCCCATCGGACGACAACGGCCCGCTTAGCAACTCATGGTGGTGAACTTAAAACTGCAGAAACTCAGACAAAAAAACGAAACATTTAGTAACAAGGCGAACAACACCAACCACAACTTGACGCTTTGGCAGCCGCTCAATCTAAGCCTTTTCGGCCGCATTGCATAACGGAAATTGCCCCGGGGTCGACAAGAAGACGCCCAGGGACTCTGCACATTGCATACATCTGTGCAATCGGAGACGTCAGACCGTAGACACAACAAATCAGTACTATAGCAAAACTATAAACTAAAAGAGACGTGACACTCGCCGGTGGAACGTAGTCACGGCTCAACCTCCCCCCCAAAAGAGGACACTCCTCTCCAAAGAGACAAACAAAGCCTCTCCCCATTCCTGATGACACGACACCAGAACAGGACTCGAGTGTCTAGGGTGGGGAACGCCGAGGGACTCCCAAACTGGGGGAATACTTACCCCCAGCGTTTGCTTTGGCCAGAGCTGGACAATTTACTAGGGGAAACATCTCCGCAGAACACTGGGGACAGAAGAGTTGATCAGGTTCTCTGGCCCAGTGCACTTCCCACCCAGACACACGAGAAACCCAGAATGTCCTACGGGAGAGCTCCCCGGAAGGGCTTCAGGTGTGAAATGTGGGCTTTCCGGAAAACTGCTCCAGTCCGCGTGTATCCCAGCTACGCCGTAACAGGAGTTAGGAATATCAGGATACGGTGGGGACCTGACCACCAATGACACAACTTTGCAGCTCTCTTGTCAACTGGCTGGATGAGCCTTGCAAATTACCAAGTCCCCCACCTGGAAAGGGTTTTCTATTCTACCGCGGTTGTGCTTCCTCCGGACCAATTCACTAGCTCTTATCAAGTTTCTCCTGGCTACTTGCCAAGTCGCCTTGACATTAGCCGCGCCAGGAGGTGGCAGAAGGTCGCCAATTCCCCACACATTCGCTAACGTGTTGTTAGGCGGATAGCCTAAGAACAGCTCGAAAGGGACCGCCTTGTGACTCTCATGATGGACAGTATTGAAAGCAAATTGGAGCCAGGGGAGCTCCTGATCCCAGGTGGTCTGCTTGTCAGCATCGAAAGCTTTGAGAGTGGAATGAAGATTTCGATTGAACCTTTCAGCGTGAGAAGGCTGTGGGTAGTACGGTGATGTGGTCACATGGCGGATACCGTGCCCAAAGGACATCTTCTTAAACAGATGGGAAACAAATTGGGTTCCGTTGTCGGAAACAATGGTGGCGGGTACACCAAAGTGTTGGAACAGGTGGGTACGAAGTACTTGCACGGTGAGCCTTGCGGTGGCATTCTTTAAGGGAAATGCCAGCAAAACTTGGAGAAGGCATCCACACAAACAAGCATGATTTTGTTTCCTGACTTGCTACGTGAGAGACGCCAAACATAGTCAATGAAAACCTTCTCCAAAGGTCTCTCCGCCACCTCAGATGACAATAATCCAAACTTGGGATTCTGAGCGGGCTTGCTAAGCGAGCACGTTTGGCAACAACGCTCCCACGCAGCAATGTCCCGGTCCATACCCTTCCAAATGAAAAGTTCTCTAACCTTAGCGATGGTCTTATGGATCCCTAAGTGCCCACCCACAGGGGAAGAATGAAAGTACTCAAAGACCATCGGAATCAGATGACTTGACAGCACAACTTTTGGTTTGCCTCGCTGCCGAGCTCGGCAGCAAAAGCCACCCTGGGACAGAAAATAAGGGGGGTTGTCTCCCTCATTTTGAAGCTCACCTATGATTTTCGCCAGCTCGGGATCCTTTAGTTGATGAGGTATGAAATCCGAGAAGGCAAGGGGAAAATCCAAGTGCACGGCACACCCCATCTGCTCCGGATCAGAAGGATGGTCGTCGGGTGAGTGGTACATCCTAGATAAGGTGTCGGCAATCACCTTTTGTGTGCCTCAGACATGTTGCACTTGAAATTTAAGGGACGATATTTGGACAACCCAACGACCAATTATCCCAAGCTGGCGGGGATGGGCGAGGAGCTACGAGAGTGATTGGTTGTCGGTTTCCAACAAAAATGATTTATGTTCTAAAAATCTCCTAAATTTATTAATACCAAAAATTACAGCCAAACACTCAAGTTCGTACACAGAAGAGCTTTTCTTTTCGCAGGGATTCAAAGTGCGTGAGGCATACGCAGTTGGCTGCCTAACCCCATCCACCTCTTGTGACAACACAGCCGCAATCGCGTCGGATGAAGCATCTGTTTGCAGGACAAACCTTTGGTTGAAATCTGGCATAGCCAGCACAGGAGGCTGCATGATGGCCTCTTTGAGAAAATCGAAAGACGTCTGCTGCGCTTTACCCCACACAAACTTGGCTCCCTTCTTGCGAAGTTCATTGAGAGGGGTCGCCAATACCGCAACGTTAGGGATGAAGCGTCGGTAGAAACCTACCATGCCAATAAATCTGGCAATACCCATGGCATCCCTGGGAGGAGGGAACTCCCTGTTGGCCTGGGTCCTAGCTGGATCGATCCAGACGCCCTTAGAAGAAACAAGATGACCAAGAAGGAAATCTCAGCCTGAGCAAAACTAACTTTGTCGGGATTTACAGTAAGGCAAGCCCTACGCAATCTACTCATGACTTCCTCCAGATGAGTCAGGTGGTCTTCGAAACTCTCACTGTACACCAGAAGATCGTCGAAGTAATTGAAAACAAATTTGAATTTGACGTCATGAAAGATGGAATCAAGGAGTCTGGTGAGAGTCTGGGCCCCCAGAGCTAGACCAATCGGAACTCGTGTGAATTGATATAGATTCCACGGAACACAGAAAGCAGTGAGAGGTCGGTACTAAGGTTTCAAAGGAATCTGGTGATAAGCCTGGTTTAAATCAAAAACAGAAAAATACTTGGCCTTACCGAACCAATAGAACGCCAAATGCAAATCGGGGAGAGGCACAGAGTCAATTTCAATTTGCGCATTTAATTTGCAATAATCCAGGACCATCTGAGACTTGCCATTGGGCTTAGGGACACGAAATGCTGGACTTGCGTAACTTGAGTGGGAAGGCTCAATAACCCCATTTTGAAGAAGTTTATCAATGATGGTACGAAGAGTCTACATCTTTGGTGGAGCTAATTTGTATGAATGAGAACGTACGGGGCGGGTGTCGGTCAGGCGAATTTCATATTCTAAAAGATTGGTGACTCCCAGCTTCGGCGTGAGCACTTCAGGAAAACGAATACACAGCGCTCTAATCGCTTTAGCCTCACCAGGAGTCAGATGACCTAATGGATCGTTCTTCGGCTCGCTGGTTGAATCAGGCTCCACCACAGCGGCACCACCGTTAATGTCATCAGCAAAAGGAATCAACACCTGCCTCGCAAATCGGAAGAAACACTGGCCTCTACCTAAGTTCAAAATCAGGCCAGTGTGCTTAATAAAATCCGCTCCCAAAATGACAGGAAAACAAAGGTCCCTAGCTACCCGAAAGCTCCACACCCAAGAAAAATGTTCAATTTTGAATTTAAAGCGGGCTTCATTGATGATGGAAAGCTAAGAATTAGACGCAGTATAGCAGATAGGGGAACTTCGCTCAACCTGCTTGATTAGCCCAGAAGTTTCTAAGTTTTCAAAAAGGGACAAGGATATGAGACAACGGGCTGACCCAGAGTCCACAAGGGCCTTCTGCACCATGTCACCTAGCAAGACGTTGAGTCGTGGGCAGGTTGAGCGCACCGCCTTCACACCCATAGATGCAAGGCCCTTCATCCCCCGCAGCAGAGGCTCGGAAACAGCAACAGCACTCCCAGATGGGGAGGCCAAAGAAACAGTGCTAGGAATAATTTTTAACTTTGACTTTTTTAACACAGCTCTACTCGAAACATTAGATACTTTATTGCCCTTACGCTTGGCTGAAAAATCACAGGAAGGATGGGGCAACCTTTCCTCCTGTGAGTAACTCAGTTTTTTGGCCTGGGGCCATTATTCTCTCTCTGGCGGCAATTCCGCCGGATATGACCTGGTAGTCCACAACCAAAACAGACAACGGGCTGCCTCTGCCACTGCGGAGGTTCGGGGCCCTGTCCCACGGGTGCTACAACGGGGCGGAGACCAACCTGGGGATGATGCCCCTCAGCTTGGCTCCTCTGAAGATCAGCGTCCTAGACGCTCCTAGAAAGGATAGCGAGTTTGTCCAGGACCGCAAAAGATGAGCTCCCACTCACCGATCCCAAGTCTCAAGACCCGCTCCACCGTACAAATTTCACCCATATACTGGCTGAGAGCTTTGGCATTGTGTTGAGGACGGAACACCCTCTCCACCTTCAACTTTTCCATAACGTGTCGGGGCAAGAAATGATCCAAGGATTCCTTGAGAAAATCATCGAAACTTACACCTCTGCGCAAGAAATCCAGTAGCCTATCGCCCAAAGGCTTCAAGCAGTACGGAGCAATGAGCTCCATCAAGGTTGAATCGGACATGCCAGGAACTCACGCATGCGCAACACACTCTCAAGAAAACCGAGTAGGCCGTCCGCATCCAGGCCATCTACGGGTCGAAAATCACTCAGAACTGAAGCGAGAGGATGGGGCAACCTGGCAAAAGCATGTGAAAGATGTGGACCACTGCTGGTCTGAGCACACGCTTGGATAGGATCACGCAACCCCGACGTGGCTGCGCGGGAAGGGGAAGCCAAAGCAAAGGTGGGCAGCCGAAGCAGTGCACTCAGACTTGGCTGTTCCCGAGAGGATCCCCCTGGAGCCACAACTTCAACATTTTCAGCCGAATGCTTCAAAACCTCAGAAGGAGGGGGGCTTAGAATCGTCTCCAGACTCGGCACACTCTCGGTGCCCTCAAACATTCTTACTGTCTCCTTGACAGAATTCCCTGCCAAAATGGTATCAATGATCCCTTGTAATTCAAGAATCCTAGTATCTACCCAATCCTTGTCCTCCTCTTGGATCTCAGAGTTGCTGCCTAACAATTTTAATCGGTTTTGCCAATGTGTCAGTTGGGTGAGTGAAGCAACCTTAGCTGAGCCAGTAGGCAAAGCACTCCAACTATTGATCTCGCCACTTAATTCTTAAATTCTTTCTTTACAAGAGTCAAGTTCTTCGCTCAGATCTAGTGACTCAGGCCAAGCCTGTGGGGTTCCGGCAACCTTCCTAAATTGCCCCCTCAACGTGCGCACATCGGCACCAGGAGTCTCCCCTCGGGATCGCACCTCGTACACCAACTCCGGCTTCCGTAAATGTTCAGGGACAATGGATGCCATCCCTGCTCTCAACCAGTATGCCTTACTCTACACAAAACAAAATTTCACAAGAAACACTACAAAACTTAACCTCCTAAGATTCCTGGACAGAAATGCCTATCCGCCCGATGAGGTCCCAAAAAAGAAGAACCTCCCCATTCATACCGCCTATAACGCAGAAATTGAACAAAGATTCGCACACACATATATACACCGACACATACACTAAACAACAACACCTAACACTTGTCTGTTGGGGTTAGCACACAAAAAAGATTTAATTTTGAGTGTCGGCCATGCTTTAGAAAATTCTTGCTCCCTAAAGTTCGGAAGAAAGACATTAACCAGATTCCACTCGGTGCCTTCGCTAAGGGCGAGCTCCTAATTGAAAAAAACAAGGAGAGTGTCTACCCCCACCAGAACAATAATTTTCCAGAGTCGGCTAGCACAAAAAAACACCCGAGAATGCAATCCATCCACGGTCCTTCCAAAACAATTCAGAATGTGGCCAGTGATCGGGTCTCCTAGTCCCTCAGTCATGAAACGGTGAGGTCCACAACCAAGGGCCAGGACCACAACCACTAAACCACGCTCTGCTACAATCTGAACCGCGCCCCCGCGCCCGCACCCAAGTGTACTATGAGCGGGAAGCGTGCTCCCATGGACGCGGGGCGAGGGGCGGCTCACAACCCTACCTAAATAACCAGGAAGACTGTGGAGGAAAA
Source organism: Allygus modestus (assembly GCA_963675035.1). Lineage (NCBI taxonomy): Eukaryota > Metazoa > Arthropoda > Insecta > Hemiptera > Cicadellidae > Allygus > Allygus modestus. The sequence goes on from OY776111.1 coordinate 311,659,195, forward strand.
ATTCAATAAAACTCACCATTTGAGAGTCACAACTGTAATAACAAAAACAACAGCAATACATATAAATTCAAAATAATCTCGTTCTCAGAGTACTTGTTAACTCCTACCTGTCCTTCGAGCTTACAGTTTTTTTTTTTTTTAATAAATAAATTACAGTGTGCTTACTTAAAAATTGAATTTAAAATTTAAAATTGACAAGTATTTTCTCTTCAGTTTTGTAAATATTCAGCAATAGATAAACAAATAAATAACAATAAGACAATAAGTACAAACAGATATAACGATAATAATAACAATTATAAATAACATTAATTCTGTAGGGGCCTCCTTAACTAAGTAACGAGCGATAAAGTGCTGTTCTTAAAAATAGTTAACAGTCCACAGCAATAACACCAGAAAAAAATAAATACAAATAAAATATATACATTTATTTCAATAACTTGCGGCAGGTGGTTCTGGGCGGGTCAAGTTTTCATGCCCACCGGAGGGCAACAGGCCAGGCAGGAGAGGGGGCCCAGATCCAACGAGGCAGGCTGAAGTGGAGGGGGCTGACCCCCTGGAAATCCCTCTCCGCCGACGCACATGATGACGAGTGGGTGGAAGTGGTCTCCCTCCGGGACCCCATCGGACGAAAACGGCCCGCTTAGCAACTCATGGTGGTGAACTTAAAACTGCAGAAACTCAGACAAAAAAACGAAACATTTAGTAACAAGGCGAACAACACCAACCCCAACTTGACGCTTTGGCAGCCGCTCAATCTATGCCTTTTCGGCCACATTGCACAACGGAAATTGCCACAGGGTCGACAAGAAGACGCCCAGGGACTCTGCACATTGCATACATCTCTGCAATCGGAGACGTCAGACCGTAGACACAACAAATCAGTACTATAACAAAACTATAAACTAAAAGAGACGTGACACTCGCCGGTGGAACTAACACGGCTAACTAACACTAACTTGATTGCGAGCCTTTCTCGGATTGAAATGCGTGTAAAACCTATTTTGTTCATTGATATTTTGATTGCTTTTCTGTCATCATCCGCACTGGTCATCTTTGGAGCACGTATCGACTATTACTGCTGAACTAGCGTCGAAGGTTCTGGAACGAGGCAAAGTGCAGACTTACGCATTGCCCAACATATGCTCAACTATATTAATGAAATTGTGGGAGGTTAGGATGTTGTTGTATCTGCAGTCAATGTGCATACCGTAACTCTTCATTACTTCTTTAGCCTTATTTACAATATTTATACTGATGGGGACATTTTCTCTAAAGTAACACATGTCAAATCCTTCTTCCTTTGCATTATTCAAGGCTTGTTTGAAATTTATTTTTTGAGTTTGAATGCACTTGTATTTGCAAACTTCATACTTCTCTAGAAGGGTTTCCGTCATCATTACACAAAAGACATGTTTCAGGTTCGAATCTTCAGGAAGCACTAACAGTTTAGGTGTCTGTTCAGTCAACATTTGATTTATAGATCGCTTTTCCTTTTCCAATTCCATATTCTCTGCCTTTAACTTCGTGTGACTGGTTACAAACTGCGATTGACTTTTATGATTTGAATGTTGGATTCCAAAGAATGATTTATAGTCTGCAACAACTGATGGTTCTCAGTTCTGAGTTTATACTGGCCATGCTTTCTAATGGAGGGTAATACTTGTAATCTATCATTTGAATGATTTAACTTCTGGTTTCGTGGAGCTCAAAATAAGAGAGTACAATCCAGATTCATTGATGAATGTAGACTGAAGATGGCTGTAGATTGATGAATGTATGATAATGATATTGGAAGTTAAATGGGGGTGAATTGACACACCCTGCTTCGCTGAATATTTTCAAAGAATTACACTTATCTTCATCATCAAAATTAACCCGCACTGCCTTTTTTATATCTTGATAACCTGGTATTTGGGCCACGTCTTTACACTTGAACCAAGTATTATTACTGTCAAACAGTTCAGCAACTTGCTGATTATTAAATACATAGGAAGTTAAGTGGGGCATTTTATAGGTTATGTCAAAAAGCGCGGGGACCTCTGACAGTACAGCACACACGGAAGCACAGCAACACTGTTACATAACCACAACTGTGAAGTATAGGCCTAGAATGAACTACGAGCAATGTGTGTCGGCACAAAGGGGTGCAGGATTCGTTCACTTATATTTACCGTGTTTTTTTGACATATTAATTTAACCACTCGTTACTGGCAGACTGTCACCGAAGGTCGTTTCTCGGAACTCCACCATTATTCCGATTCCTGGAATTTGACGCAGGTGTTCACGCAAAAACTCACCCTCTGTCGGAGAATGTGAATAATAACATAATGAGAGTCGAGGGTTCGGGGAAAGGTCTTTTTTTGGTGATTGCCGCCGGGCAATTAATCTCATTCGCTGTCTGGGAATCCGGAGAAGAGTACTTTGTCCCATGATTGTTATCATCAATCACTGTCATTGATGATTGAAATGCTGGTCCATACCGGACTCCTATTTGTCAGGCCCTAACTTGATGTGCTAAGGTGGTACTGAGAAGGACCGAGAGGCCCTGAAAAGAGCCGATTTGTATCCGATGAAGGAGGAGGAGGATGCCAATCGAAAAATGTTTATTTTTTATTGTTGAACAATTTTGTGATTTCGTCGGGGTGAAGTTCATCAGTTCGCCGATTCCACCACATGTTGATGAGCATCATGTACTTCTGCTCGTACTCAATAGCCTCAAGGTGCTCCTGTTCTATGGGGTAGATATTCATTTTGTAGTCCATGTCCCGTTACCAATATTCCCATTCCAAGTCGTCCAACGGGCAATGGTTCCACATGCTGTTGATTCCCCGTAGTTTGTAGTGCAGAACATCTTCAAGATCTTGAATAGTTGAGCTCATTTTTTGTTCATGAACGTACTTGAACTTTTTGTCAATACGCCATAGCCTCTTCTTATGGAAATGTTTCAAGGCGCAATGTCATCTTTTTACTATAGAGTTCGTCGCCTTCAACGTAATCGTCATCATCTTCATCAGATAGTGGCATCTTCTTGTTGGTATCAGTTGATGGCTCCTCCTCGATGCAAGCCTCCTCCAACTCGGTGTCGGTGATGTCACAATCCCACTCAATGTTGTACATGATCCTTCTCTCTTCGTATCTGTTGCTCTTTCGAAACTCCAGACTAAACTGAATTTTGAGTCAGGGATGGTAGTGGAGCCGGAGTAGGGGGGGTGGCTGTTGGTTTGGTGCAGTTGAAGCAGCTGTTATGTGCAGGTGTTCGTACAAAAACTCACCCTCTGTCGGAGAACAAATCCACTCTCCTGTAATGGAATTCAGAGAAGGGCCCATTGTTAATGGCCACCTTCTGGATTATAAAATACCCTCCTATAATGAAATTCAGAGAAGGGTCCCTTGTTGGTGATTGCCACCGGGCAATAAATCTCACCCGCTGTCAGAGAATTCGGAGAAGGGTCCTTTGTCCCAAGATCGTTAAAATCAATCATTGTCATGGACGAGATTGCCGCTAGGGGGGGTTGACTCCTCCTGATTGGTGAATTAGACAATAGAGTAAAAAAAGGTCAAGAGTGTGGTGCGGGCTCCTAGGAAAAAAGGTCAAGAGTGCGGTGCGGGCCCCTAGGCAAAAAATTAAGAGTGTGGTGCGGGCCCCTAGGCAAAAGTGTCACAGACTAAACCTCCCGGGGTGGGGAGGGAGGGGTGACTCCTCCTGATAGGTTTGTTAGACACTAGAACGAACAAAAATTATTGGTGGTGGAGGAGTAAAGACTTGAAGACCCTAATCAGGATCAAACACAAGAATGCCCCTCTGCCCTGGATGCTTCCAAACATCCCTACTCTTGAGCTAGGATAAGCTATGACGATTCATTTTAAAGCTTGAGGGCCAAGGACAGTGGGAAAAGCATCAGAAATATCAAAAATTACACCCACTACGCCCCACTGGACTTCAAAGATCCATTGATTTTCTTATGTAAATATCACTACGGTGTTTTCATTAATAAGCAAAATGACCTAATGATCAGCTGTGATTGTCCACTTACGCAAAAACCATATGTTAGGGGCTATGGCCCCTGTAAGCCACTTGTGTACCTTTAAAACTTAATCCGCCAAAATTGAAAGTTGTAAAAAAATTCACCCATCTGAAGAAAATCCAAGTTTTTCAGTCAAAACTACTACGTCTAATATATGGAGCTCCCTACTTCGTAAGCAACAAGACTTTGCACAGTGACTTCAATGTTAAATTTGCACATGAAGTAGCAAAAGAGCAGCATGAAGTAGCTTTACTTGAATTTTCTTATCAAACTCGATGGCCATGTTAACCCTTTCATTCAAGACCTTTTTACTTTGACATTGCCAGGCATCCGTCGAAGGACGCTGGTACTTTTTAATATAAAACCCTACAAATAAAGACAACCCTTAACGCCCATAAAAAATAAGGAAGACTTCTGAGCCTACTTTTATAATTGGTCACATTTCATGTTATTTTTACTGTCATATTGTTAGCAAATTTGCTCGTTGTATATTTATACAGTTGCAAATACAAAATTAAAGAAAAACTATGGTTAGTAAAAAACAATGTAATAAGGCTGAATCAGATAGACTATATACTTTCCTTTTGAAATACTTCAATCAGAAATATAAGTGTTTTCATCTTTTTAAGGGGAAAATAAATTGTGGAAAATTTGTCTTACAATCATGTAAGTTAAAATAACCTCTTATATTATGCATTATTCCTCTATCAACCACATTACCGTTTCTTCCGTAGTTTGCTTATAATGGTAATTGATGAAATTTACTTGTAATAAACATCTGTAAATGGAGTAAACTTTATATATTTCTAATTTCTCTTGCAGAACCCCAATAATTGCAGTGTTCCAAGTGACGGGGAGAAAAATCCTGACTCCTCATACAAATTTAATTATGCGGCAGAATACCGGTATGATTGTACTATACTATGACGAGACATCTCTGTTAAAAGACATTCATGTTTATAACTGATATTTTTTTCCTGTTACATTAACAAAGTTCAGGTTAATCCTATTAAATGTTGTTCCATATTCTGAGAATTGTCACACATTTAACACCATAGTGATGAATACATAGAAATACACTTTACAAGTATTTTTATTTCTTATCCTTTTGACAACAACAATTATAACTTAGGGTACTGGCATTATACAAACCTTTATGTCCAGGAAAATTTCTAAAAGATAACACCTTGCATTGTTAATCTTGATATTTAGTGCTCAAATAAAAACCTTTATAATATTGTTTAGTTCTCTCAACTAAACAATATTATAAAGGTTTTTATTTTGAGCATAATTTTGAGCACATACTTAATTTAAAATTAAAGTACATATTACTATGATATTAATATATCCTCTTTAACCTTTAATTTTTCTTAAATTTAACTTGTTAGATGATTGGAACGAAGTGAAGGAATCCTCATACTAAACTCTGTCTCTATAGATTGGTCCGGGTAAATTACTTTCGTTATTTGAACGGCAGACGATAACTATCGAACGCATTCACAGATTGACTCCAAACTTTGACAGTAGATTTTTAGCGTAAATTTTAGATCGAAGTTTAATTTTGGAAGAATTCTGTTCAGTAATTAACGAAATATCTTAAAATTAAATTTAGTTTTTTCCCCATAAGAAATACATTAGAAGCAGTTTTAGAGGTGCTTGAGTAGTTATATTTTAACCAACTTCTATGCGTCATTCATAGAGTAAGCGAGTCTGAAATACGTGACTAAAAAATTCAAGTAGTGTAACGCTAACTACGTTATGACGGTTTAATGGATTGTCGTGGATTTTTTAGGCTAACGTTTTGATGATTTAATGATTCTAATAAACTGTAAACGGAGAATTAATCTTACATTTTAATAATGAATAGTTTTTATTGAACTATATGCTGATTTGGTTCATGTGGTGAAGGTCTCGAACTGTCAAATAGTCTGTTGGATTACTGGTTTCAAATTGTCAAATTTCAATTTCACGCTTGAGGATGTGTATAGTTTGATTGATTATAATTAATTGATCTACACAGTCCTATTCTAAATATGAAACGTGACTTTAGTTTCTTAATAATAACTAGGTGTACGCTCATTCTTCCCGTAAGAGGATGAACGAAGACTGAATTTTTAATTATATATTTAAATAGACATGTTAAATATTTAGCTTTTGTTAACTTACACCTTGTTTAGCCAAACACTTTTACAGTACTGTAGGTCAACAAATACCTAGACCATATGCAACATATCTAAATAATTATAATTTCTTTATATTGTAATCTGACAGAGAAAGATTACAAATGTGTGAATGTACGAGTACAAATACTAAAGATTTCAACAGATGACTTGTATTTAAAAATACTTAGAGAAAATTTGAATTGATATATTATAAAACTAAGGAGCTTTGCAAAGGCCTGCAAGCGTACGTTACCGTGTCTACTAAAACATGTTACAAATTTAAGAGATAAGAGACAACCGACAAAATTTGAAGTACCAGCTATCATACTAATCATTCTAATATTATAAAGCTGAAAGTTTGTGAGTTTTATTGTTTGTTTGTTTATTAGTTTGTGGCTCAATCACGCTCTAACTACTAAATTGATTGAGCTGATTTGGTAGGAAGGTTGCTAATATCCTAAAGTAACATATAGGCCTATACACGTTTTAAAATTCCTTTATGATTTAGCCCCAATAGCTACTAAACTTCACATGTTAATCTTTTGAGCATTAACATTTACTGGATCAGATTATAAATAAAAAAGGTGTTCTGCATTTTATATTTTGAGTCCATTTATTTGTTTATATTTTGGTTTACATTTTTTTTGCTCCTTTAACCACGAAGGTACCAGTATCACAATAATGCCGGGGAAAGGTAAATAAAGTTTTATTAGTGACCCGATTAACCGATTTATTAGTGGTTAGAAGTCAAGAAACTTAAAACACAAATGTAAAGCTTTACGGTAGGCAGCACTCAGAGCAAAAGAACAGCAACTTCAACGTGAAGAGCAAGCTCAGCATCAGGCTCAATTTGAAAGTAACTGAAATGGTACTATGGCAGAGCAGTGATCTACAGAAACTATTGAGGAAGCTGAAGCTCGCACACGAGCTACTGCTGTAAGGTCTATGTCCAAAGGCAGCAAACGATCACCAGAAATACGTAGGGCGTCTCTAAAATTGCTGCTTTGACACGACTCTTAGTCGGCTAACATATATCTTACTAACGCTATGTAGTGGGCGTGGAAGCCGCGATGGGTAACGCTAGTTATACTATAGTCGAATTAAAGTAGCTTTAGGGTTGACTCTAGTGACACCTGTTAGGGCTAGTGGAAACCCATAGAGCAGTAGCACCTTGCCTGGCCAATGACGGGGAAGCTTTGACAAAACATTGCTTTATAGCATTGATGTATTCAAAATCAATGTTTATAGCAACCAAACATATGTGCCCTAAATTGCCAGTTTGCTTTTTTTTACTGGTCACCATATCTGAGGCGTCTGCTAGAAGGAAATAAATGTTTGTTTTTATTTACTCATGGCAATTAAAGAGAATTCGCAAATGCAAGTTTGTGTAGATTTTAATTCTTCAAATGTTTTGTTAAAATTTGTTAGGTATTTAATGTATATTTCCCGTTGTTTTGGAAAACTGAGTATAGTGATTCCCTTGATGTTTTTTACCTTTTGTTATGTCGTACCTGTCACATATAGATCTAGACATTAATCGGCTAAGGCAATTTTTGTGGTACCGATTTCTCGGATGTGCGGCATCGTAAAGTTATAAAACTTAGCACACTTATTTAGTACTATTAGGAGATGTGTCGAATGTATATAGTTTTGTATTTGGGCGTGTAGGGCTATGCCCTTTTGTCTTTCAAAGTTTCCATGTTATCCTTATGGACACATGCATTTTGCTTTTTGTATTTGTTTATAATTTTCATTTCCATTAATAAGCAGCTGTGTTATTCAAATAAATATGTAGATCAACAGCAAGAACAGATGATTCATAAATAAAACATATTACCAACTACTAGAATGGTAACACAATTTTACTATCGGTTTTAACTCCACATTAAACAAATTAAACCTGTTTGTGAGGGGTGGGAGGATTAGAGACGTGGTGAGGATGAGGTGGAGAGGTTTCGGGCATAGATAAAAAGGCTACTGATTACTGGAATGGTAAAACCTTTCTCTTATCCATTTTAGCACTACATTACAAAAATTAAACCTGTTTGTGAGGGGGTGAGGATGAGTGACTTGGAGAGGTTGAGGTGGAGGAGTTTAAGGCATAAATAAATAGACTATTGATTACTGGAATGGTAACACCCTTCTTTTATCCGTTTTAACTCCACAACAGCAAGAACAGATAATTAATAAATAAAACATTTTACTGACTACTGGAATGGTAACACCATTCCTTTATCCGATTTAACTCCACAACGCAAGAACAGATAGTTTAGGACTAATGTAAATAAACAAATATTACTGACTACTGGAGTGGTAACACCCTTCTCTTATCCGTTTTAACACCACATTAAAAATAATTAAACGTGTTTGTTAGGGGGTGGGAGGATGAGTGACGGGGAGAGGATGAGGTGGAGAGGTTTCAGGCATAAATAAAAACGCTACTGACTATTGGAATGGTAACGCCCCTCTGTTATCTGTTTTAACTCTACATTTAAAATATTACCTGTTGGCAAGGGTGGGCGAGAGGTGGGAATGAGAGGGAGAGAAATGAGCGCACTAAAACCCACCAGATATTACAACTAAATTTTTCAATTATTTGGGCGATTTTCAACCATAAGGCGGTATCTCGTTTAGCAACATTGCACCATAAAAGTTTCCGATAGCTATCACTTGGGCGCTACAATCAATGCTAAAGCTTCTTTAAATATAATTAGATGAGTACACTCTGTCATCCTGTAAGTGTATGAGCTCAGCTGTTATTACGAAAAAAGTTTCAAATTACCAATACCTCATGAGAACTTAATTGTTGTTTCGACTTTACAGTGAATTTGACACAAATTTACAAAGAATTTGAGTAACAATGAGGTCTGAAATAAGTAAGTCAGTCAGACCAAGCAGAATCAGAGTATTTACTCGCCCCCTTGGGCTCAAGCGGGTGGGGGGACACACGCCCTAAACACAGATGCAATATTTAGAGGACAGTGAAGTCTGTCAGTCCAGGTGATCTTGTAATAGTTATTTAAACTTTTGTATTACTGGGGGGCTACGCCCCCTAGACGCCCCCCCATTGTTATTGTAGCTTTATTTAGTTTTTAAAAATTTTATAAATACGGAACTTGAAGAATAATTAGGTTTAAATTGGTTTTGAAATCCTTAACATTTCAATCAAATTTGAAATCCTTCAAACAACACACAGTAAGTATAACTGCTCCACCCATCGGATGGGCCACACCACCCAGAACCGACCTCTTTTAAGCACTTTCAAACTAATGTTAAAATACAAACATATAAATAATTTGGAGGACAATGACGTCCAAAATCCGTCAGTCAGTCAGGTCAGATAAATCAGTCCGACCAAGAACTATTGATTTAGTTATTTGTACTTTGGTCTCACTGCGGGGCTGTGCACCCCAGGCTCCGCGTTTTTATAGTTAGTTGATTTGAACGCTTAAACATTGAAAATGATAAAATCACGTTCTTTAAGCTGATTACATCGAGGATAGTTACTCGTAACCAGACTCACTTATAATTATAAATACTATAATGTTTTGTCATTTCTTATTGAGGGGAGGGGGAGTAGTGGAGAAACAGCAAAGAGGCATCACTTCCGGCGCTTTTTTCCCATGTTATTCTTATGGGGATCAGTTTTTGCACCGACGCCCGATCCTACCCTACACAAATTTTCTTTTTGGCCCCTGCCTTATTTTCCCCCATTTAAAATTTTCATTAATTTTAATACATCCTTTGCAGAAATCCACGAGTTCAAAAATAACTCCACACTAAATAAACAACACATGTAAACAACTTAGAAGTTATTGTATAGTAGTGGATAAACAGCGGTTTAGCATCACTTCCGGCGCTTTTTCCCCATGTTATTCTTATGGGGATCAGTTTTTGGACCGACACCCGATCCCGCCTATAGAGCTCCCGCCTGCTGGCCTATATTAAATATACCCTTGCCTTAAATATATTGTCCCCATCCCCATCCCTCCTCTATATTTTTAAAAATTAATTTTCAAATTCAGGCTAAAAAACTATCTTTGGTGTTTACTGTCCGATTTGTCTGCAATTTGGATATGTTATTGTCCTAGGCAAGTGTTTTAATAAATTTCACTTACATTTCCCAAATTCACCATTTCCAAATGTGTATTAATACCTAAAATGTGTATGTAAAAAATAATATTGCACCACCAAATTGGAAATTTTTTTAATTTTTGCAGTAATTAAACTGCAAAAATGTCTTATTTTAGAGTTAAAAAATATGTTTTTATTATTTAAAAAAGATAAAATTTTAAAATTTTCAACCAAGGATATATATAGAAGCCCCAAAATCACCACCCTCATTCCAACAAAAAATGTTGACCTGTGCACAGTGCTCCACGTCTTACTCCAACAGAAGCAATTTATTACGCCATTATCGACTTGTTCACAAAGTTATTCCTAAAATTTGTAAAATATGTCATCAAATATTTGACAATAGCAATTTTAAAATGCATATGCTAGAGAACCACAATACTTGTAATGTGTGTAAGAGAGTCATCACCCGGAACAAACCCCGCCACCACCTACGATGTGACAAGCGACCCTATAATGTGTTTAAGTTTTACGGCGAGTCCGCGGATATATTAGACACTCTCCAATCTTGTCCTCTACCCATCAAATGGATTCTTATTAGGAGAGTAAAATTCATCAAACACTCAGTGGACAATAATGGTGATTTAATCATTGACAAAGAATGTATTGCTGATTTTCGAAGTTTAACTAATTTATCAATTGAGAAAGCACAGCTAAAGACTCAAATTGAAAATTCACTTTTAAAAATCGATACCTCCATGCACAAGTATCAAGCTCAGGGCAGTGGATGGATATATGACCGCACCAAATACTGGCAGTTGCATGTTTACAAATATAAGCCCCTAACTCCCAAATCATACATCCCCACGCCAGAAAATATAAAATCAAAACATGCTGTTTTAAATATTAAAAACACCGATAATAAATGTTTCACCTGGAGTGTTTTAGCAAGCCTGAATCCAAGGAATCGTAAAGAAAATGCAAATCGAGTAGTTCACTACGAACCCTATGAGGGCCGGTTGAATATGACAAATATAAAATATCCAGTAAAAATATCTGACATTGATAAATTTGAAAAACAAAATAACATAAGTGTTAATGTATATGGAATTGAAGGAAAAACAATATATCCACTGAGAATAACTAAACTAAATGGCAATACGCACGTCAACCTGCTGCTTCTAAAACACGGTCAGAAATCACATTACTGTTTAATTCGTGATTTTGACAAGTTAATGTTGCGGTCTACAAAATATGACCATAAGAAATATTTTTGCAAGTTCTGTTTGCAACATTTTGGCACCAAAGATATATTGGAACGTCACACAACACACTGTAAAACCTTTGATGCTCAAAGAGTACAAATGTCTGAAAAAGATACACTACAATTTACGAATTACAAATATCAACTTAAAGCTCCCTTTGTGATTTATGCAGATTTCGAATGTTTTATAAACTGCGGCAAACACACTCCTTCTGGATTTGCTTATGTTGTGGTGAGAGACTCTAAAATTATTTACGAAGAGTTGTACAGCGGTGAAAATGTGATGGATGTGTTTTTCGAAAAGTTATTTAAAACCTATGACTTTATTAAAAGTCAGATGGAAGTATATGTTCCCCTTGTAATGACTGCAGAGCAAGAGGCTTCCTTCCAAAACTCTAAATACTGCCACATATGCCAACAGCCGTTACTGGGTGATAAAGTGCGCGACCATTGCCATCTAACAGGCGAGTTCCGAGGACCCTCCCACAACGCTTGCAATTTAAACTATAAAGTAACCAAGAAAATTCCAGTATTCTTCCACAACCTTAAAAACTATGATGGTCATTTAATAATGCAACACTTGGGAAAACTCAATCGCAAATTGAATTGCATAGCCAAAGACATGGAAAAATATATATCGTTCTCTGTTGATGATTTGGTATTTTTGGATTCCTACAACTTTCTGTCTCTTCCCTTAAGCAAATTAGCTTCCAATTTAAATACATTTAGATTTATAGACAATCCACTACTACAACGCAAGGGCGAATTTCCATACGAATACATGACAGGACCAGAAAAGTTTTTAGAGACCCTACCACCCATAGAGGCATTTTACAGCAGCCTAACTAAAGAATGTATATCTCCTGCACAATATGAACATGCTAAAAACGTATGGAATCATTTTAATATAAAGAATTTAAAAGAATATCACGATTTATACCTTAAAACAGATGTGTTGTTATTGGCTGATGTGTTTGAGACATTTAGGGACTTGAGTTTAAAGGATTATAAACTCGACCCCGTCCACAAGTACTCACTGCCTGGACTAACATGGGAGGCGTGTCTTAGAATGACTGGCATAAAATTACAGTTATTTAGTGACATTGACATGCATTTGTTTATAGAACACGGCATTAGAGGCGGTGTAAGCATGATTTCCACACGCTACGCTAAAGCCAATAATAAGTACATGGGCGAACATTATGACACAAATCAAGAAAGCACCTATCTTGTATACTTAGACTGCAACTCGCTATACTCTACAGCAATGTGCGAGTCGTTGCCCGTTGATGGCTTTAGATGGACAAATGAGAAAGATTATAAATCCAATCAAAATGAAAACTTTGGATTTATTTTGGAAGTTGATTTAAAATACGATAAAAGTTTACACCATTTGCATAATGACTACCCGCTCGCACCAGAAAAAATGAATGGAAAATTAATACCAAACTTAAATGACAAAACCAAATATATTCTACATTATAAAGCACTAAAAAAATACGAAGAACTGGGTTTGGTAGTTACAAAATACCACAGAATCTTAAAATTCAGACAATCAAAATGGCTCGCCCCCTATATTAATTTTAATATTGAAAAGCGACAAAAAGCTGAACATGATTTTGAAAAAGACTTTTACAAACTGTTAAATAACAGTCTCTTTGGTCGAACAATTATGAACCAACGCAAGTTTCGTGATATACATCTTGTAGACGAGTCTAAGTTAACAAAGTATGTTACAAAGCCAAGATTTGACTGCAGCAAAATGTTCGATAACAAGTTGCATGCTGTGCATTTAAATAAATTAATTGTAAAGTTTGATAAACCAATATATTTAGGAATGACCATTTTGGATATCAGCAAAGTAATCATGTATGATTTCCACTATAATTATATGTCAAAATTTAAGAATAAAAAGTTCTTAATGACAGACACAGACAGCCTTCTTTATTCTATAGTAACAGAGGACTTTTACAAGGAAATACAAAGCGACTTGGACCGTTTTGACACCTCTGCATACAGTAAAGACCATTTCTTATACTCTGATAAAAACAAAAAAGTTACGGGCAAGTTTAAAGACGAATTAAATGGTCAAATTATGTATGAATATTGTGGTTTAAGGCCAAAATTATACTCTTTCATTCCTCTACAGTGGTTATACGAAAAAGAAAAGCAAAATGAGCTAGAGGTTAAGAAGGCAAAAGGAGCTGACGGCGCCACAGTTAAACATCTCTTAAGACACCAACACTACTTACACTGTCTTGCAACCGGAGAAGATTACTACGAGAATGTTACAAGAATTAAATCCACAAACCACCGTCTGCAAACATTAACGATGAACAAAAAGGTACTCTCTTTTGATGATGACAAGAGGTTTATTCTAGATGGCATCAACACCCTTGCCCTTGGTCACTATAAAATTGGTCAAACATAAATCTGTATTTGCCATTATTCTTTGGCCTTTCCTTGTCTATTACAATAAAGCCATATTTAGACCTATCCCAGCACTGATGGCAGAGATTTCTAAATTGGTTAAATGAAAAATCATTTCCCACATGATTGTTATACACATGTTTTAAATTTAAATCGTCTTGTTTAAATAATATTAGGAAATTAACATTGTCACGTAAATGTTTGTTTACTTTACTGTAAGATTGACACAAGTAAAAACTGCTAATATTTTTGTGTCTGCCCATTGAGAAAAATTGTGTGATATTTGGACTATTTATGTCGTCAAATACAACTATTGAGTGTGATTCTACATCATTTGGTGTGATTTCACAGTTTGAATATGTGTGTAATTTAACTTCATCACACAGACGGAATATTTCAATTATTTTTTTATATTTTTCTTGTTCTAAAGATTTGGATATTATATATAAATTTGTAAACTTTAATCCTTGTTTTTTTACAATTAAGTTATAAATTACAACAGTCTTCCCCGAACCACTGGGCCCTATTATAAGACAGCGAATATTATTAGGAAATAGGCCCAACTTCTTTGGTGTATTTTCTTTATGTGCAATTTTAAATTTGTTCTTTTGTTGAATAAATGACATTTTTTATATAATGGTGTATTTTCTTTATGTGCTATGTTTGTTAATTTTTTATATAATAAAAATGGCAAAGAGAAAGTGTAAGAAGGGTAAGGGATTATTCTTAAAGCCATATAGAGACCGTGGCTTGTTAAATACCCTTATAAACAACCTTCCTTTCCCACTCCACCTACCTGGAAATTATAAATGGTGCGGGCCCGGAACTAACGTGCGTGAAAATTTAGCCAGAAATGTACCTCCCAAAAATAAGCTAGACTCTTATTGTAAAGAGCACGACATATTCTACATGAATAATCCTGATACAGCCGCCCGGAACAAGGCAGATATGAGATTAGCGGACCAGGCTTGGACTAGGGTTTCGGCAAAGGACGCCAGTCTGGCCGAAAAAGCAGCAGCTTATGCAGTGACAAATTTGATGAAGGCTAAGGCAAAAATGGGAATGGGATTAAAATTTAATAAAAAAGATGGACAACTTTCAGCTGTTAGAGGCAGCAAGAGACGTGCCTCACTTTCGGGGGGTGTACCTAAAAAACGAGCTAAGAAAACAGACCCCAAAAGTAAGAGAATGTGGAATTATTAATTTAGACAGTGACAGGGGCACACATTGGACAGCATATCGTAAAAATAAAGATGTTGTAATATATTTTGACCCTTTCGGAATACAGCCTCCAAAAGAGGTAATTGAATATTTTGTACCATCTAAAATTTACTATACAACTGATCAAATACAAGATTTAAACAGTTCCATTTGTGGAATTTTATGTTTATCATTTCTGAAAAATTTTAGTTTATAAAAATGGATTCATTTACTATAACATTCACAGGTACAGAGCCAGAGTTGAAGTCGGTGTTCTTTCCTCCTATAGAATTAAATGGTGATTATGTAATTGGGCTGGTAGATTTTCAAAGTTATAATTCTATATTTAATGTTAAAAAACCTCTAAATACTTTGACATATTACAAAATGCACAAAATTACAACCCCAAAAGGGGAGGTTACAATTGACGAATTAAACCGGGCATTAGATGGTAAAGTTGAAGTTATTATACAAAATAAAGTAGCATTAATTAATACAAAAGTCAAACTTATATTTTACAAAGGCCTAGTTCCAAAATTAAATAAACTTAAAGACACAAAATTAACTATAGACGAGGGTGAGGATGTGTATTATTACGATCACAAAGCTCCAAATGTAATTGAAATTGCTGAAGGTACATACGAAGTGTTTGAGCTTGCGAAGGAAATTCAAAAGCAACTCCCAGATTTTGTACTTATAGCCGATAATAAAACTATGAAAGCCACATTACATTCTGGCCATGTGTTTGATTTTACAAAACCGTGTTTAGGGTCTGAATTATTGGGATTTAAAGGATTTTCTACTCCAGATATTGCGTTTAAATCCGTAAATAAAATCAACATAAATAATGTAAATGTGATTAGAGTAAAATGTAATATTGCGAATGGGTCTTATTTAAATGGTGACAAATCACACACCATACACAGTTTTTACCCAGAAGCTCCTCCGGGCTACAAGATTATTGAGGTCCCCAGAAATATTATATACTTCCCTGTAAATAAGAGAAGTTTAGATGTTGTTAGCATTACATTTGCAGATCAACACGACAAGCCAATTGACTTTAATAAAGAAGAAACTACAATTACTTGTCATATAAAAAAGATATGAGAATTTACAAGAACGGGCTGAGTGTGCAAAATGCCAGGTTTCTGCGATCAATTGGGTTGAAGTTAAAATTTTCTATTAATAAAAATGGAAGATTTTCTAGACGTTGCAGGAAAATTCCAATACGATGATAGCCTGGTTAAAATTACAAACCACTCCTATGTTCCACACAACACTTTAGCAATAAATAATTCCGATGAAATTCGAATATGCATAAATAATCAAGATTTACTAACACTCCCATGTAGGAGTTATTTGTATATTAAAGGAGAAATAGAGAATCATGATAAAGGACATTTTATAAATAATGCATTTGCATTCTTATTTGACGAAATTAGATACGAAGTTGCTGGTAAAGAAATAGATATTGTAAGAAATCCGGGAATTTCCAGTCTTATGAAAATATTGTGCTCTTACAATAAAACAACTAAATTGTCAAATGTAGCATTTGATTCTGATGAAAATTTAAAAGAGTTCCATAAAAGCGGCAAGTTTAGTACTTGTGTCCCGTTAGAGCTGTTAATGGGTGTGTTTGAGGATTTTAATAAGGTTTTAGTAAATGTTAAACAAGAATTGGTGTTGAAAAGATCCAAAAACGACTTAAATTGTATATTAACAACATCTAATGCTCCAACTGGTGTCGATCCTATTCCTAAAATTACACTTAAATCGATTCAGTGGGTGATGCCGCACGTGGTACCATCTGATGGGGAGAAGCTTCAATTACAAAAGATGTTATTGCAAAATAAAAATTTGCAAATTGCATTTAGAAGTTTGGAGCTACACGAACTCCCATCATACCCCGAAACCAAGAGACACACATGGTCAGTTAAGACGTCTTCGAGTTTGGAGAAGCCCAGGTATGTTATATTTGGTTTCCAAACAGGTAGGGACAACAGTGCACGAAAAAGAACTGATGAATTTGATCACTGTAAATTGAAAAATATCAAAGTGTTTTTAAACTCTGAATATTATCCTTATAGTGATTTAAATCTCGATTTTGAAAATGGAGATGCCTCTAAAGCTTATGAGATGTTTGTGAGGTTTAGGGAGAGTTACTACAACACCGTCCCCGATCCTATGTTTAACAGAGCTGACTTTATAAATAAATATCCTCTAATTGTAATAGATTGTTCTAGGCAGAATGAATCAATAAAAGAGGGGGTTGTAGATATTAAATTAGAAATTGAAACTGCAGAAAATGTCCCTTCAAACACATCTGCATATTGCCTAATAATACACGATAAGGTGTTTGAGTATAATCCTTTGACAAATGAGATAAATAAAATGTAAATAAAATGAAAACAAATATTCAACAAGAATTGGTAGAGTCTGCAAAACAAATAAGAGAAAAATATAGGGCGTTAAAACGTGGTAAATTTCTAGAGGCTGAAGAGAGGTTCCAAACATTCCAACCGTTAATAGAGCCTTTGCAAGAATTAAAAAATTTAGCCACAAAAACAGAGAGGCCAGTTCTCCCAATGATTTTAGAAAAGACCCCGTCTAGAATACCAAGAATAACACAGATAACACCACACAAATTAGATTTTGGTCTTTTAGCATCAGACTATTTAGGAAATTACCTTAGTAGAAGTAGTATGACAGATACCACATATGGTATTAGGCGAGAAGGAAATAAATTTTTTATTGGGAATCAGGAAGTTCAAATTGCCAATGATGATGTTACAGTTGGAGAAAAAATTTATAAAGGGACAAAGGGATTGTGGGAATTGTTAACTTTAAAAGAACCCATAAACTATAGTCAGGCTGATTTGCAAAATTATAAAGAGATTTTGGAAGCTACAAATGCACATTTAAAGGGTTATAAACCAGGTGCGGCGATGTCAGGTAATAAACACACTAAATATCTTAATATAATTAAACCCCTGTTTAAGACTGTTGGTGAAGGTTTAAGGCAGGTAACTGGTAATAAAATAGACTATGTTTATTGGGACGATCCTAATGAGCTTGTAGATAGGTTAAGACTGCTTTGGTTAAGCCGATTGGCGGGAAATTCTGGAGTGGATAATGAGATAGATTCTATCATAGAAGAATTGAGGGAAAGTGGAATTGTTTATTAAATAAAAAGATGATAGATAAATTTTATCGCGTATATAACCCGTATAGTAAACCAGAAGCTAGAAGTTTTAAAGAAACTACTTTAAATCTAAAAGACGATGGTTGGAATGCTTTAAATTATAAAATTAGTAATGTTAAGGGTGGGGAGTTTACTGATGATGTATCGACTTTGGGGCAGACGTTAACCAGAAAAGGTGATGCTTTTGTACAAGGTAATACTAAATATAAGTTTTTAGAATCCAAGAGTAATAATTGGAACGCTAATAAACGCAAAATTACTAATGTTAAACGAGGTGAAAGCTCAACCGATGTACCCACATTAGAGCAAACTTTAATAAGAAAAGATGGTGTCTTTGTACAAGACAAAAATAATTATGAATTTTTGGAATCGGAGAATGGTATTTGGAATGCCAAAAAGCGAAAAATAAGTAATTTGTTGGCTGGTAAAGAAAGCGATGATGTTGTAAACGTCTCTCAAGTACCAAAAATGGATCTAAACTTTTGGGATTTTAATAATAAAAGGCTAGTTCGTGTTAAACCCGCTGTTGATGAGAACGATTGTGTTACAAAACATCAGACTGTGACTTTAGACGGTTTTAAATTTGATGGTAAAATTAAGCAATTAACAAACATTTTACCTGGAACATTGCCAAATGATGTGGCTGTTGTTAAGCAAATATTAACAAAAGGTGAGAAAAGCATAATAAAACAGGGGGATAAATATTATAATGTATTAACATTAGATAGAGATATGTGGGATGCAGAGGACAAATTAATAAAGAATGTACCTGAAGGCAAAGATAGGGGTGATATTTGTTTAATGTCGCAGGTTTTGAGGTATGACGATAATATTAAAACTTTTAGACAAGACAATATTAAATTTGATATTTGTTTAAAATCACATGCATTAAGGTTTAACAATAAAACTAATAAATTTATGCAAGACAATAATGAAATCGATTTGATGATGTACAATCCTAAATTGTTGGTTGCAGACCCTACATCTTTAAGCGGATTTAAGACTTTAGATGGAGGGGCATATTTGCCAAAAAACTATGTATATCAAAGAATGAGTGATGGTATGTTAATTGGTAGCAATGGAGGTGTTTTTGAAACGACAGAGACTGGCAGATACGTTAACATTAAAAATAAAGAATAAAAAATGGAAAAAATTGCTTACGAATTGCATAAGCCCGCGAGAAAGAACTTTGTTAGAAGGTCTTTTAAGGTGTTGGGTATAAACGAAACTGTTCAAATAGATTTAATAGATATGCGGAATTATGCTAGAGAGAATTCTGGAAATAAATATATTTTAACTTTAATAGACACATTTTCTAAAAAAGCTTATGCTGCTCCACTAAAGAATAAAACTGGATTAGTAGTCACAGAAGCCATAAAAACTATTCTCCCAAAGGGAGTTAAAAATATTCAATCTGATAACGGAAAAGAATTTTTTAATGAACATTTTACCAAACTAATGAAAATTCTAAATATTAATCACTACCACACTTACTCTACAACTAAGGCGGCTATTGTGGAAAGGTTCCAGAGAACTTTAAAGAATTGGTTGTATAGAGAGTTTAGTGCACAAGGGAGTTACAGGTGGTTGGATTTACTTCCAAAGTTAATAAGGATATATAATAATAAAGTACATAGATCCATAGGGATGAAGCCTAACCAAGTAAGTGCTAAGAACTCTAAAGATGTACATGAAAGGTTAGCATCTAAAGTACAAGTTAAAAAGCCAAGATATAAGGTGGGGGATAGTGTAAGGATATCTAAATATAAACATGTATTTAGTAAAGGATATACCCCTAACTGGACGGGAGAGCTTTTTACAATAGCAGAAGTTAAGAAAACAAAGCCTGTGACTTATATTTTGAAAGATGAAAATGGCAATATAATCAAAGGAGGATTTTATACAGAAGAATTGTTAAAGACTAAATATAAAGACATGTATTTGGTAGAGAAGGTAATTAGGAGGAAAGGTGATTTATTATATGTCAAATGGCTCGGGTTCCCAAGTAGCCAGAACTCGTGGATTTCTGCAAAGGATGTGTTAAAATGAATGCAAATTTTAAAATTGGGAAAAATATGGCAAGGGTCAAAACGGAAATTAGGGTGCAAAAATCAGTAAGTTGGCAGTTTTTAATTCGACCGTAATAGTTAATTTGGGATTTATTAATGCATTAGATAAATTTCAGACAAATCCAAAGTTAATTTTTAAATATAGAGGATGGGGAAAATGTATTTAAGGCAAGGGTACTAGTACAGGAAACTTGTGTAAGGCGGGATCGGGTGTCGGCGCAAAAACTGATCCCCATAAGAATAACATGGGAAAAAAGCGCCGAAAGTGGCCCCTCTTTCCTAGTTTCTCTCTACTAGGGGGTACAAAACAATACAGAATATTATGGAGAACAACGAGGTCCACATGAGGCAAACAGTCAGAATATTTTAGCGAATTTCCCCTAAAGAGGAGCTATTGCCGTAGTCGGCATGGTAAGACCTAGGCCCGGGACCATGATAAATTATCGTTTTGAGGTCCCCAGACCCCAAAACACCATTTTTCGAAAATGTATATATATATATATATATATATATATATATACGTATGCGTGAGCAAGATAACTCTCATAAAAATGATCCGATTTTGATGAAATTTAGTATAAACGTGTAAAGCAACGTTTATGACTAAGTTCGAAAACCAGCCTGATCGCTCCATCCGAAGGGATATTTTAGGGGGGTTTTGTACCCCAAAAATGATTTTGTTTTAATTTGTTACATATAATTTTTTAAATAGTCAAATATTAGTTTTCCCCATTGGACTCAGCTTCAAAAAATACTAAATTTTGTATTTTGATCATTCCTCTAAGTCAATTGGTTACCGAGATATTGAAAGTGCTAAACAAAGTACGTTTTCTAATGTTATTTTATGGAGGATAACAACAAAATTATATCTCGCTTATTTATGAACGTATACTAACGAAACTTAGTATATGGCTTCATCTGGTTGAGGTCTATTGATATTTGTACAAAAAAATACTTTTGCCGATAGTTCCCGTAGCAGCAAACCTGCGTACTCAGCCCCCATGTTATTCTTATGGAGAATATGTAAAATGTTATCTCCGTTAACTATGAACATAAATTAATAAAACTTGGTATAAGGCTTTACCTAGTTGAGTTATATTGACATGTGTATAAAAACTCATTTTTTGTGATCCTTGTTTCAGCAAACCTGCATACTCAGCCGCCATGTTATTCTTATGGAGAATAATGAAAATGTCATAAATTGTTTATTGGATTGAGTGAAACGAAATCCTTATACTCAGTTTGGAATTCGAAGTAGTGTGACGCTATCTACATTTTAACGGTTTGATGGATTGTCATGAAATTTTTAGGATAACGTTTTTACGGTTTAATGCTTTAAATAAACTATAATTGGCGAATTATTATTACATTTTAATAATTATCAGTTTTTCATTGAACATTATTTCAGTACATATTTTGAGCTTTGTAGTACCGTGTTGTTTGAACTGTCAAAATACATCAGCTCAGCTGCTGTAATTTTGTTGATTGAAGTTTGTGTTCAGGTCAGAGACTACATTACGAGCGGTTTATTTATTTAATTTGTTCTAAAACTTAGTGGTTCTACCTATCTACACCTTTCTGTTAGAAATTCAAAACGTGTCATTCTTTTGAGTTTAATAATAATTTCATTAATGTTATACCGTAGCAATAATCAAATGTAAATCTTATTTCCTTGCGAGTTCCATACACATAACCTATGTGAAGCACTTTGGTTCAAGTTGGATTTAATACGATTAAAAGTGTTATCGGCGAGAATGCCAACATTATACATCACTACTAAACACAACCATACATCTTAGAGGTTTTGTCTGTGTTCTTTTGTTGATAGTTTGTGTTCGAATAATACTCAGGTTTTGTATATTAGCTTACAGTCGTAGCCATAACATGGATGATTATAGCACAAGGTGTGACTAAAAACGAACTTTTTATGTTATTAATAAACTTTAAATACTGTCTACAAAGTTTTAATCGCCAAAACAGACAGTATCCTTTGACTAATTTAGGTAGGCCAATGATACTGTAGTTTTTCAACCATCCCAAGTTGGTCAATCATCACACTATTTAAATTTTAGCCTAGCTGTAAATTTATTCTAACCATAAGTCTGTCTTGGTAGTCTATACAGTGGGAATGTTATGATAGGCCTAGCTTATATTTATATTTGCGAGTTACTAAATGTCCATTTACTTTTCGTGAGAAAATTAAGTTTGCTGAGGCAAACTGTAGGCCTACTTGGAATGGCCAAACATACTAAAATGAATCCAACAGACCAATCCGTCATATAAACCTTACCTAACCCAAGGTATCTACTTAATGTGATAAGCACCCAGTGCCGTCCTTAGGGCGGCGCGACAGGTGCACCCACACAAGGGCCTTGCACCTATGAAGGCCTCGCACTTGAGGGTTTTTGTATGTGGAAGCTAGAGGTGTCATGGCCATGAATGGGATCAGAAATGTGGACTTTTGATGATTAACTTATCAATTGAACAACTGAAGACAATGTACAAACAGTTAGTGGTACGTACACAATTTGCTAATATTGACATGTTTTAATTTAACTGCAAGTTTTGAAGTACATGAATTAGCCGTTGTATTTAGCCAATAGCGATTATATTTCTCAACGTAGCTAGCAAGTCTGTGTCGGGACTATACAGGGGCGTAATTTTATTTTTATATTACATCAGAATGAGTTTCATGTATTTTTCAGTTTATCCTAGCTATTTTGTCTATATTTTATAACTCATTGATTTTTTTCCAAGAGTGGTAAGAGTGACCTCCGATGGTGAAATGGTATCGTTTGTTTTTTACGACCCATCTTGTACAGCGTGCTGCGGCAGTTAGGTTAGGTTATGTTACGTTATTTTGAAATAACAAATCCTATCTTATCCAACGAGGATGTCTATAGAGGTCTCGTCTGGGATAAAAAATCTCTGCTTACATGCTGACCGCCATTTTGACCCTTTATATCATCCGGTCTCCATGGCAACAAATAAGTTAACCAATTAAATACATTCTTCACAACTTATGTTAGTCTTTATTACTCTTTGGCTAGATGTTTTGTTTACAAAAATGTCCTCCAATGAGGCTTCACTTTTTTAACAAGAGCTCTATAATTATTTAAACTTCGTTATCTTATCCTGAACTGTTGCATACTTATTCATAATTGGTTGAAATAGAAAGTATTGGACCAATAACTTATACGTAGCCTGTTTTATTTTTTCTGAAAGATTTTTTACTGTAGAATTCACAAATAAGGTTAGTGTTTATCAGAAACTTTCCTTTTGGGTACCTACACTTTCATAAATGATGAATGAATGATATGAAGCGATAATATAAAAAACTGAATGAAATTGTTCGATACGGTTTAGCTATTATTTAGGTTATTTGGTTTTGGTTTCGGTTGTGTTCAGTCTCAAAGATGTGAACGATTTTGTCTTGAAATTTGTCCAGATAAGAAACATTGATTCCATTAATACTTAAATATGTATTCTCGGTACGGTATATCAGAAAGCTGTATCCTGGAAACCTTTTAAATTTGTTACGTTTTGTAGTTTTATGTTTTGTAAATAAATCATTTTGTTAATACTGGTAAGGTAACATTTATTTAATTTTTATTTTAAGTTTATTTGACAAAAAAACTAAAAAACAAACATTACGTAGTAGCTAACATACAAACGATAAAATATTTTACTATCGATCTAATCGATATAGGTATCGAAAAACTTTGTCGGCTTTGGTTTATTGTTCTGCTTATGAAAGTGTACCCTTCCATTCTCCTGGAATTTTAATGTTTCGATCACCCTGCATTAGTCAAGAGAATCCTCTCTCCAATCTGGTGTGTTTATTCGTGACGGGTAATTTTGGCTGTTTGACAAATTTTAATAGGCTACATTTTTCACAATCTAATGAAAGTAACTATTCGGATCCTTTCCTTTAAAACCATGACTTTTTTGGTTTCTAATTTTTGTTAATTCACTAGGTACCACTGATGACAAAAATTTAAAGTACCGTAGCCTAGGCTAGGTATGAAAGCCAATATTCGGATCCTTTCCTTTAAAACCATAACTTTTTGGTTTCTAATTTTGTTAATTCACTAGGTACCGCTTACGAATAAAAATTAACGTAGCCTAGGCTAGGAAGGTTTTTTTTAGTGTATAGACCCTATTCAATAACTAAACATAAACGTAACCAAACTTAATTAATGTAAACCGAATTAATGGTTTTTTTATGAATTAAGTAACAAATGCCTGACCGGAATACTCATATTTAGTTCTGAATGCACATCCAAACCTTACCTAATTGGGAGTAGGCCTAAAAGGCAAAAAAATAAATTCTGGTACGTGGATGGTAGGTTTGACGTGTGTTTATTACGTCAAGTAACGTTGAGTTAGGTAGGATATTTAAGATAAGTCTAAGCACCCCCAACCAACCATACCTGTAAATTGTTTTTAAAACTTCAAAATAACTAAATAGACACAG
This sequence comes from Allygus modestus, assembly GCA_963675035.1. Lineage (NCBI taxonomy): Eukaryota > Metazoa > Arthropoda > Insecta > Hemiptera > Cicadellidae > Allygus > Allygus modestus. The sequence continues at coordinate 311,684,101 of OY776111.1, forward strand.
GCTATTACAAATTGTTTGGTGTGCATAAACATCAAAGTAGGTAACGTTGAACAATTGTTTTAAAACCTAATTTCTTTACAATAAAAATAAAGGAACACAACCGATCCGACCCTGGGACCATACCTGAGCTACCACGACATAACGTGAACGCTAAAAGTTACATCTCAAGAAGCAATTAACGCAACTTCTGAATTCAAAATCGATGGTGGGGTTTTGATGTCCGAATACTACTGGCCGCTGAGTGTGTGGAGTAGATATCGGTAAGCGATGAGATAAGACTCCCAGGAATTTCAGAGAAATTGGGAAAACGAGAGTGTACATATTGTATAATTTCAATTTTACTGGTTTCCTGTTATAAGGGACTTAAAGACCCTGAATTTGGAATGGAAGTGATATCATGGCTGTAGTTTCCATTCTAAAAAAAAAAACATGCTACAGTACTGCACATCAGTTCATTGCGCCAAACGTGTGCCCCAGAGCAGACTTACAGAGTGTCGGAGTGTTGGGTTATTAGGCTTACTTTTCCCCCCTTGTGGCAACAGGTTTTTTTTAGCAGGTGTGCGGAATGTTTTCTTTGGTAATAAGAAATATGTTGTGAACAGTAGCAAATAAATAGAAAGCCAAAAAGGTTGTGCTGGTTAATTAACGGAAATGATACAAATATTCTTTTGATAGTTGTTATTAATGCACTTATAACCTAAATTAAATGAAAATAGAGTATAAACACTGATTACAGGCTTAACTGAACTGATTTTAGATGTATAGTATGTATAGGCCTATATGCTGATGACATTTTTAACAAATAGGTATGCCACTTGAGAAGAATATGGAGTAGTGATGTGCAATATGGTCACATTTCGCGATATGGCTGAAGTGGTATCGCGTCACTGTTGAAACGTTGTGTATCATTAGAAGGGTATCTCTTGTATAGTTTTTGTCATATTGTGTCATTTGAGTTTCACTGATTTCCTCTTATAAAAAAGTTAAATGTCCCCAAATATGGAGCAGTAACGTTAGACTAGCTATAGTTTCCATTCTAAATAAAACCTGTTGCCACAAGGGGGGAAAAGTAAGCCTAATAACCCAACACACTGTAAGTCTGCTCTGGGGCACGCGTCTGGCGCAATGAACAGTTGCCTGCAGTACTGTATCATGTTTTTTTTTAGAATCGAAACTACAGCCATGATATCACTTCCATTCCAAATTCAGGGTCTTTAAGTCGCTTATAACAGGAAACTAGTAAACTTCAAATTATACAATTATGTCAAAGATGATACAGTATGAATGACACACATCTTTCAATATGATAATTACATTAAAAGAATAAACCAATCGCTTAGAAACCGGTATATTAAATCCTATAAAAGTATTCAGGATATTTAATTTAAGCATAACCTGTTTCATTAATAGTTTTATTTTGCTAAAAACACATAAAATAACCTGGAAATAAATAATGATATAATTATATTTAGTTAATGGGTATTCAACATTTCTTTTTATGCCATCTTCACACTTTGGTTGAGTCTAGGTGAGCAAACACGACCGGGAGTCAGTAGATGTGTAGGACTAACTTAGTTCGCCTCTGCTCGTGTTATTCTAACTGATTATTTACCATATGAAATTACAATGCGAGTTGCTCACCTAACACATTTGGCTAGAGTGTGAAGTGCATTACTATTGAACTTGATACTATTTATTATTACATGTGTGTGAAAACATTAATTCTTTTTATTAGAGTGCAATTAATATTTTTCTAAAGAAAATACCCCCGTAGCAGCAAACCTGCATACTCAGCGAATTTCCCATCCATATAATATTATCTTAATACCACATAAAGCCACATACCAAGTTTCATCAATATACATTCATAAATAAAAAATGTATGACATTTTAATTACTCTCTATAAGAATAACATGTCGGCTGAGTATGCAGGTTTGCTAAAATAAGGAACACTCTAAATGGGTTTTTATACAAATATCAATATAACTCAACTAGGTCAAGCCACATACCAAGTTCTATTAATTTATGTTCATAATTAAAGGAGATAACACGTTACTTATTCTCCATAAGAATAACATGGGGCTGAGTATGCAGATTTGATGCTATGGGAACTATCGTCCAAAAAATGGGTTTTTGTGCAAATATCAATAGACCACAATGAAATGAAACAATATACCAAGTTTCGTGAGGATAAGTTGATAAATAAGCGAGATATACAATTTTTCTTATCCTCCATAAGAATAGCATTGGACAACGTACTGTGTTTAGCACTTTCAATATCTCAGTAACCAATTGACGTAGAGCAATGATTAAATACTAAATTGTGCGTCTTTTTAAGCTGATTCCAATGGGAAAAAATAAAATTTCACTTTTTCAAAAACTATGTGTATAAAACTCAAAATCCCCATTTTTGGGGTACAAAACCCCCCCAAAATACCCCTTTGGATAGGTCGATATGTCTGGTTTTCGAACTTAAAGTCATAAATGCTTCTTTACATGTTTGTACCACATTTCATCAAAATCGGACCTTTTTTACGAGAGTTATCGCACCCACGGACACACACACACACACACACATATATATATATATATATATATATATATATATATATATATATATATATATATATATACATTTTCAAACGAATGGTGTTTTTTGGGTCTGAGGACCTCAAAACGAAAATTTATCATGGTTTCGGGCCTAGGTCTTACCATGCCGACTACGGTAATAGCTTCTTCCCTATAGGGGAAATTCGCTACTATAATAAAATAAAAAATAATTCATAAAACATAATTTGGCAAAATGTTACACGAAAGTGATTCAGTAAGTTCCGGACGGGTGAAAGAAGCGAAATACGGTAATTTTCCTTCATTTTTTAAGCTTTGTGTGATATGGACATAGACAATCCAGTTTGAATCACTTCGTTAGCAGTAGAAGCATTGAAGTCAGCTAAGAGGTCTTGCTCACTTTGTGAGCTCATCTGATTACAGTAGACACCCTCATAACCGCTCTCGATTTAACCCTCCATTGGATTAACCGCCTTCTTAATTCCAGGAAATAACTCACATCTGCCACCGCAGCCGTATTCCTGATAATGTACCATAAAACGAGTTCGCACGCAGCACGCTGACGTGAGGGGAGTGAATTTCCACATAAAAGTTCTAAAACTCAAAATAAGTGTAAAAACATACATTTGTCCAATTTTTATTGAAATCTGAAAACACCGATTTTTTGGCTGTTCTGATACTCCTGGTTTCATTTACTTGCAAAGCTGGGAATACAATTTTGCGCATTATAAGGTTAGGAGAAGGTCCAGACAGGCTTGAAAGTAGGCGTGAGGTTGCTGGGGATAATAAAAGTACTCTAACAAAGGAATAACAGGCTTTTCTAGTGTAAAACCCCCATAAGACAACGTACTGTGTTTAGCCGATACACATTTTCCTTAATAACTCGGTAAATATTTATGCTAGAATGACGAGAGAGGGCTTAAAACTTTCGCCTTCCTAATTCCCATCTTTTTAAATGCATTAATTTTACATATAGGACATTTATGACCCTTTTTGGGCCTAAAAACTCGAAATTTGAAATATTAATCCCCAAAAAATGTGTTTAGAGTTTTCCGATTGTTTTGCCCAACAAACCTGTCCAACTGATTACAGAAAGGAACGTCCCTACCAAATTTGAAGTAAATCGGGAAAAAAATGTGACCGCTAGAGTTTAAACACACACACACACACACATATATATATATATATATATATATATATATATATACACGGCTATGCCCGGAGAGCCAGTCACTGAAAATATACCCGGGGAATGCAGTCAGTAACACCCCCACATATATTTGGAAAATATGCGATATATACATTTTTGCATTTGCTCAAATATTGTCGTTGGCCATTTCCGATTATATATATGTCATATATATTTCAAAAATAAACACTTTTTATACGTAAAAATTCCTATGCTAAGCCAGTCACCGGCGTTTTTGCCCGGAAGGCCAGTCACGTAAAGTTTGTACTGCTAAGCCAGTCACATATATTGGACTTAAGTGCCCGGGATGTCAGTCACTGAAAATCTGCACTGGGAAGCCAGTCAGTTACACCCTCAAATATATCTTTGCTTATCTGTTGTTTAATTAAAGCGATAAAGCATATTTCACTGATAATGTGTGTGGCATTATATCAAGGGGGTTTTTGAAGCTCCCACGTATTCCATAAATTTTATTTATAACGTCTTATAAATCTTGAAAGTTCTCTCTGCAATTCTAAAAAACTCCAAAATGTAATTTTATTCATAAAAAAAAACAGAAATAATAACAATTAATAATTACTGCAGTACCTATAACCTGCAGTTACATGGCATTTAATAAGAAAACTTTCTAATTACTTCACATAAAATAGTAACCAACCAATACCATCACAGCAACGCGGCTCACAACGCATCGTGGCTGCAGTGGCACGGCGCCGGTGCCGCGCCGGCGCCAGCACCGGCGCCACGGCCAGTGTTACGCGTTCAAAAGTCACCTGTACGTCGCTAATCATTGCCCTTATTTATATCTCACCTACCAGACATAATAAAACTGCACGTGTATGTAATTCTGTACACTATTCAATTCGGCATCTTTGAGGCACCACTCCAAGTGTGTAGGATAATATTCTGTGCGTTTTAATCAACACAAAATCCCAAGAGTTTAAAAAAGATTTTGAAAATGTTTACATTATTTAACGTTTTAGCCTAATAAACCCAATTATAAACGAACTAATTACTGCATAAGTTATTATTTTCTTAAAGCAAATTTAATTACAAAATGAGCGATGCAAAAATTAGCACTCTTCGTCAATTAGGTGTCACTGTATTACCATTTTACGAAAAGCCTACCTAAATCCAACATGGCGGAAGCTCTTTTCCAAAATGGCGACTTTCTGCCACTCCGATTTTTGTCGATTTTCAGTATGATATTGAGGACACTTTTTCTGACATATCGGCATAACTTTAATTTCTATTACCGTTAGTTTGAGGTTTGACCCATTTTACCACTAATATGGAAAGTTTTTTTTTGACAAAATTTTCGAATTTGAGTTGTTAGTGGAACTATTCGTTTTGGTGTTCCCTGAACCCAAAAAAGTGATTTTTACGTGATATCTGTGTGTCTGTCTGTCTGTATGGATGTGTACAGAGCTAGAGCCCAAACAAATGGTCCAATTTTTATGAAATTTGGTATGTAGGTACTAATCCACGATATCTCCAGGCGCTTCTTTCAATTTTTGAATTTTTATTTTTAAGGGTAATTATCCCCCAAAAACCGCCAAAAAACATGAAAAATCAACATTTCCCAAAAACGGCTATAACGATTTTAATTAAACTTTAGCCGTTTGTAGAACTTTAGTTTTCCAACAAAATTACACCACCCGCATTTCTGTAAAAATTCGGGTTCATAAATTACAAGACTTAAAATATCAAAAATCCATTTTTTTTATATTTTTCATAAAAAACATAAATATAAAAAACATTACTATTCACCATTATAAAGAACTCAACAAACTAAATAATTTAGTGTTTTGAATTACTTTTCTATTATTACTGGTTGCAGATAAAATTGAAATTTTCATTTTGCAGTAAACGCAGAAAATAAACCTGGGTGTGAGGGGGGGAGGTGGCCGATAAAGGAGAGAGGGAGAGAGAAATAGGAGAAAAAGATAGGTTATTCGAGAAGTTCACTAATCTCACAAAAATCTAACTATTATACTTTACCAAGTGAGTGTTACTTTAGGAAATGGTTGTTTTTGAACAGCTGTAGTTTAGTTGTTCCTTAAGCTCGTGATGAGATATGGTCGTTTCCCAGAATTTTGAGGAATGTCCTGAAAAAAATAATTCCGCTTTTCTGGTGGGATTTATTTGATATCAATATTATTTCGGGGCAGGATTGTGTACTCGAAACGGTAATCTCTAGTGCAATCGTCATTTACGGCCATGATTACGCGGTGCGATCGTCATTTATGGTCGATAAAACTTAATGTGTGATAATCATTTGCGATCTATATCAAGTGAAACAATCGTCAGTTACGGCCGTGATTACGGTCGTCGTTTACGGCCGGTATTACGTGGTCCAATCGTCTGTTTCGGCGGATAGCGGTGCGGTCGTAATTATTTTTTTATAAAGTGTGGTCCGATCGTCATTTATGGCCAATGGCACATGTTGCGATTATAAATTACGGCAACTATAAGGCGGTTCGGTCATATATTACTATAAGCGTGGTTTCTGTATTTTTATTGGAGGGCAAACATGGTCCTGATCATGACTATTGCGACTTTTCATATATTACAAGAATATTTTCGCCAAATTTTTGGGGGTCAACTGCCCCCTTACCACCCCCGAATTACGCTTGTATCTATTACGTTGATGGTGCATGGTCCGGTATTCTTTTACGGACTATATTACGTTTTGCGATCGTCAATTACGGCCAATGTCATACGGTGCGATTGTCATTTACAGCCGATGTTACGCGATGCGGCAGTTATTTACCTTGGGACTGAAACCAAGAGACATAGGCCTAGGACCCTTTAGATCAGACAATGTGCTTTAAGGGGATTCCAGAGCTACCCCTGAGTTTAGGCAACCACTCATTGGTTAGAAAGAGATGAAACTCTAGATTGATAAGAGACAAAGCTACCTGACGCTGTAGGGGCGGATCCAAGGGGGGCAGTAGGGGCGGTCGCCCCCAAACCTAAGAATTGTTGTGTTTTATTTTATTATTCAGGCATACGATGAAATTTTAAATAAATTTGAATGAAAATGTAAGCATCAGAAGCCTCCCGAAACCCCGTTTTTCGGTTCCGTGAGTCAAATTTTGCCGCTCCCGTCTTCAAAAACATGGATATCCCAGGATCGTGAAGTTGTTACAGTTTTGCGAGTTGACAGACCGATACAGTGTTTTCAACATAGTCTTGGAGGTAAGTTTTAGCAGCAAAGGTTGCTACAATTGTATTCGGTGATTATATTTTACTGGATTTCGCCCGCCTACCGTCGTTTGCTATCAGCGGGGTTTTTTTACAGGGTAGGTTTGATTTTTGTTTAAAACCGCGTAATCCGTTGCTAGGCAATAAATATCCAGTGGCTAGGCTAGAAACAAAAAGTGCCTCGAATTATATGTAATGAAATAAGAGGAAAAAAAGATTAAATTGCGTGCAAACAGAAGCTCATACGCCAAGTATTTTATTTTGTAAAAATGTGGTACGAAATTTAATTTTTCGAGTGGTTGACCCTGGCTATCAGCCTCATTCCTAATTGTATCTTCGCGTAGTATAGTTCAGTGTTGCAGATTTCAAATACGTTTTGTAAATAGTTTTTCGTGTGGGTAAATAGTAAAACAAATTCATATTACTTGTTCTTAAGACGCCTACAGATGACGTAGAGAAAAGTGTAATGCCTAAATATTTAATATTTATTTACGGTCGGGCGAAGTAGAACTAAAGTAATTTTTGTTTAGCTTGTTTATAAAGTTAAGATTTATTTTTTCTTGAGTACAAGGTAATTGATATATTATGTTAACTTACTTTCATTCGTTGTACAAATTCATATAGTTAAAAACAATAATGGGGGTGCCAGGGATAATTTTAGCAGCACAGGTTGCTACAATTGTATTCGGTGATTATATTTTACAGGATTTCGCCCGCCTACCAGGGGTACACAGGGAAGGGGGAGAGGTAACTTTCGGTGACCGCCCCCACCAAACATGACCTCTGGATCCGCCCCTGTGACGCTGGTGTACCCTTAACGCTTAACGCACCACAAAATGAAGCTACCTTGGGCCGCGTTCAGGGTTCAGACATTCGTTCATGGAGTCACTTCGACTCACATCCCCCTTCAAGAGTCGAGGGGGGGGTTAAATCAGCTCAAGCCTATCGGCGCCACATATCTTAATCAGGCCCTGCCCATGTTAATTGTGTTCAGTTTCATAATAAGACTAAAGAAATTTCAAAGTTAGTGACAGCTATTCACTCCTCTTTAGTATATAATTTTGTACGGTATTTTCTTTTATTAATTAAGTTTTGGATACCACAGTTAAAATAATAGTTGTACAATTTTATGAATGTGATTAAAAAACCTGTTTTTTACAACACTGAGTAATATTTGGACCAAAACTCACAATTTGGTATCTAACTTTTCTAAAATATTCTATGAGGGCCCCCGACCTATTTTTTTTGTGGGGGATCCCCTATCCACGGCACTGTTTATCCGGTATTATAATTAATTTATACCCCGCTTTAGGCTTCAACGGATCTGGTCACCTTAGTCCATGTTGCATGTTGTATGAGCTTATGTGTTCCTTACCGTCATATATGTTATTGCGTGTGGTTATATGGTTTAGTATACCGTTGTAGAATAGTGAAGCAGGCGTGTTTCCTCTGTTCTGTGGTAAAATACAATTAGCTGACTAAATGCTCATTAGAAAAAATTTTTGAATTATATAATTAAAGGTTAAGTAACCTGTACCCATAATATAAGAATTACTTTGGAGCACTGACGGACCAAGGGGCGGCGGCATAACCCTAATGACGTACGATGATTTGAAACAGCCTAAACGTGGCATGCTGCAAACGATGATAGGTAAAGTATTTTATGTAATTCAGTACAGTATTTTTTGTGAAATTCAGAAAAAACTGGCTCTTTAAAAGACAGACAGATAAACAAATGACAACACAAATTAAATTTAAATATCTCCACTGCATACAACATTTCACTGCTCAAAGCGATGTAGAAACAAAACTTATTTGATTTCTATCGATAAATACATTCCTTACTTGTAACATCTGGTATTGCTAATAATCTGTCCATCTGCAATTCAAATAACATTGTTCCTCATGTTTATCGTAAAGGCGAAAAACTAACTTTGAGGCCGGCCCGTGCCCTTCAGATTGAAAATATCGAAAAATAAAAACCTTTATACACAACTGGAAATCAGGGCAAATATGTTGATAACTCAATCGACAAAATAGGCTCAGAAATAACGGAGGAGTTATCTTAACAACAATCGGGCTTAGCGTATTAATATATAAGATATAGAATGATAGTAAGCCCAATTCAATAACAATTTCTTGCTGGAATGTCATCAATACTAAAAATGTTAAATTTACCTCACAAAGTTCCTAAATTTAAGCAGCACTAGATTGCCCGAAGATGTCACTGTGTTGACGAAACGCATTCAAGTTAGGAACTGTATTAAAGTAAATCTTAAATTTATAACATAGTTTGATATTTGTTAGTACAATAAATTGAACGGAACTGGTTTTATAAAAGAGAAAGGTAAACTAACCACTATGCCCCAGTCTACTAGATTGACTCTTAATAATTTTAAATATGTGAACTTTCAACTAAAGAGTTCTGTTAGGCCTTGTCATTATGGTATACTTTCCTCATGTTTTATAGTATTGAATAGTTTATTATCATTGAATTCTGTCATTAAAAATTTCAGCAGTCTTATAGAGTATGTTTTATGTTTGATTGTGCAAATGTTGGGATGTCTGTCTACAGAAAGAGAAGTCCCAACATACCTACACTTCTGTCCCTTAAATAAAACTTAAATTGTAAAATGTGTAATGCAAATTATGACGATTCTGAGAACAAATGGAGGGGAAAAATAAAATGAATATGCAATGTAAAATGTACACTATCCATTTTTGTAGGTTTTGAGGTTTTCTGTCCTTTTGTGAGGAAGAATAAATATAAATAATGCAAAAATACAAAATACTTTTAAATTTCAAGATATAAAGGGTAAAAAATTAAACTTAAAATAAGTGCCTAATTTGTACTAACATCTTTTCGTTTTCGTTGTTAGGTAATTTTACTTAAAGAGTACAGTAAAAATATAAAACCTTTTATTACAAGGAGAAGCAAACTCATGCATTTGTATCTTGCTTCATACAAAAAATATAAAAAACTGACAAAATCTGCTTACAGATATAATTAACTTACAATTATAAAGCTACACTACAAAAGTACTCCTAGCTAATTAAAGATATGATTTTAGTATCGTATAGTATTTGTGAGATTATTAACAAAATAATTGAATGCGTGTCCAACGGGATTAAAATCTAAGTACTGTATTTTGTATTTGACAGTCATACAGCAGTTAAACTAGTTTCCTCTCTTCAACTGAGCGCGAATGTGATAAGTAGTTCCACATACCGGCACACTACAGCAGCACCAGTAAGCCGTCTCGGTATGTAAAGGATGCACGGCAAGCCGTACCTGACTGCCTTTCGGGAGGGCTGACTGGCTTTCGGGCAGATGACTGCCACACCGTGTAATATACCAGCGCGGTGACTGACTTACCGGGCGCAGATGAATGTATATATATATATATATATATATATATATATATATATAGGCCTATATATGTCTATAAATATATATATATATATATATACAATTTTGAACGACCCCCCAAAACGTGTTCAGGGGGTCACGTTAGGAACTTCTATGGTGGTCCCGGGCTTAAGTTTCACCGTGCGGGTCATGCTAATAGTTCACTTTCCAAAGGAAATTCACTAAAAATCAGATCACAACAAGTCGATCATATGTTTCCATAGTTAGCGAGTATTCCACAGTTGCATCTTGGTATCTATGTTTTTGTACCCTTTTTTAACTGTCGTTTGACTTTTATAATTTTACTTCTTTAAATTATACAGGCGTTATTTGTTTTAACCGCCCTTTCAGTTGTCGGACCCAGGGCTCCAATGGGTTTTAAATACCTATGGAGGGTGCTTAAGAGGGTGTCTTTTTTACTTTATTTTATTTGCTTAGGCCTATTGGCAAGACTTGTTTGTAAATATATTTTGTATAAATTTAGTTGTACTACAATATCCATTGAGACACCTGTTTTAAGTTATTAAAACGTGTCATTCTAAGATGGAGCTACCAGAACGTTAAAAATAAGGGAGAATCGCGCATTTATGTTATAATTTGTATGGTTTTTAATTCTTTATTTTACACATTTAACGGTAAAATTACCTTCAATTTGTTAGCTCAGTTATTCGTTCCGATGATTTGTTAAGGAAAATATAGCAACAAAGTCACCAAAAAAACACAATTGGAAATAAAGTATCCAATCTTTCATGTTTATAGAAGGGGCCATGCATAAATTATGTCACGCTATATTCAGCCCTTTTGGACCCCCCCCCCCGGATCATGCTCTGTCACGCTGGTCATTACTCCCCTCCTTCCGCCGTCACATCACACTTATTAATTATTAAGTATTGGATTGTGGCGTACGATATTTCGTCACTGTAACTGACGATTTTGCAGGCTTTAACTCCATTAATCGTGACACGTCACGCAGCCCTTAGCCTCCTCCCCCGTGTCACGGTCTGTCATGATGTGCCGCACTCCGGGGAGGCGTGACATAATATATGCACGGCCCCTAAAACGGTTTCCTATCTTACTAAAAAAATGGTTCTGGAATAATAAAATTACTGTTTGAGAATTAAATATGTAAAGCAGTTATTTTTTTTATTTCTCTTTTGCCACGCTTTTTCTTAAACGTAATTTTTTTAAATTCTTTCAAACACTCAGTTTTTCCCTTATAGGATATACTAGCGACCAAGCCTGGCTTTGCACGGGTGCAAATTAAATGTGGGAGGACAACATTTCATTCAAATTTCAGCTTCCTTTATTCTGTAGTTAAGATAATTAGAACATGGGGATAATAAAAGCTTGTGGGTTGGGACCCCAAAAAAATTTCAATTTGTCCATTCTGCTTTGAGTGTTTTAGCCATCATCGTACTGACCTTCGGCTTCATCTGTCCAGTAGTAGGTGCAAGATGGTGTAAACATAGTTAAGTCCCAGTGGGGCGGGGCCCCAAAGGATCTTTGGATTGAGGGAATGTGTGTTTTGATTCTGGTGTATTATCTATTTTCCTAACAAATTTCAGCTCCATCAGTTCAGTCATTGGTGTAAGATGGGTATATTGGTGTCGAGCGGGGCAAAGTATAATATTATCAGGGGTAGGTTTATGGCTGACATTAACCTCTCAGCTATCTTTCTACTGAATTGTACCCCGCAGTCCAGTAGTAGCACCAGTAGTAAGCTGGTTGGAATAGGTATTTTGAATGTCAAGAAGGCAGAGTCCTAAAACATTTGCAGAACAGAATTAGGCTTATGTTTGCCTCTGATATATTAGGTACACTACTACCGCTCAAGAGGATCCCTAATGACCATAGAATTTCCCAGCGAGTCCAGTGGGGCGAAGCCCTAAGGTTTTAATGTAAATGGCTATAAACTTTCCCAGGGTTACCTGGATTACTATGCAATGTTTCATCGTAATTCGATTTAGGCCCTATGGTTAAAGAGCGCTTAAAGTAAATACCTCCGTCGCAGCAAACCTGCATACTCAGCGAATTTCCAAAGGAGATATAATGTCTTATTACTACATAAAGCCACTTACCAATTTTCATAAAAATATATTCACAAATAAGCGATATATGCAATTTTAATTATTCTCCATAGGAATAGCATTGGGGCTGAGTACGCAGGTTTGCTGCAATAAGGAACACAATAAATTGGTTTTTACGCTAATATCAATAGAACTTAACGAGGTGAAGTCGTATACCAATTTTTATTAATTTATGTTCATAATTAAGAGAGACATAGTATTTATTTATTCTCAATATGAATAACATGGGGGGTGAGTACGCAGGTTTGCTGCTACGAGATCCTTTGGCAAAATTTTTTTTTTTTAGCAAATATCAATAGACCACAACCAGATGAAGCCGTATACCAAGTTTCGTCAGTATACGTTAATAAATAAGCGAGATTTAAACTTTGTCTTTTCCTCCATAAGAATAACATTAGACAACGTACTGTGTTTAGCACTTTCAGTATCCAATTGACGTATCACATGACGTATCATCTCGGTAACCAATTGACGTAGAGGAATGATTAAAATACCAAATTGTGTGTTTTTTTAAGCTGAATCCAATGGTAAAAACTAATATTTGACTATTTCAAAAATTATATGTAAACAATTAAAAAAAAACATTTTTGGGGTACAAAACCCCCATAAAATACCCTTTCCGATGGAGCGATTTGGCTGGTTTTCGAACTTAAAGTTATAAATGTTGCTTTACACGTTTATACCAAATTTAATCAAAATCGGATCATCTTTACGAGAGTTATCGTGCTCACGGACATATATATATATATATATATACATACAGTTTCGAACGAATGGTGTTTTTGGGGTCTGGGGACCTCAAAACAAAAAGTTATCATGGTCCCGGACCTAGGTCTTACCATGCCGACTACGGTAATAGCTTCTTCTCTATTGGAGAAATTCGCTAAAAAGAGCTGAATATTTTGAACACAAGTTAACGGAGGGGGAAAATACCTAATTTAATTTTATACGATTGGGATTTATTTATTTAAAAAAACCACACCATTTTTACAGATCGAAACACGCAGTTTTACAAGATGGCTTGTAATATGTTTGGCATGTGATAGGGTTGCCATGATTTTTCGAACCACATACTAAATATTCACGTCGCAGCAAACCTGCATACTCAGCGAATTTTCAATGGAGATATAAGTGTCCTAATACTACATAAAGCCACTTACCAAGTTTCATAACAATATATTCACAAATAAGCGATATATCCAATTTTAATTATACTCCATAAGAATAACATTGGGGCTGAATGCACAGGTTTGCTACAACAAGGATTATAAAATAACCCCGTCGCAGCAAACCTGCATACTCAGCGAATTTCCATGGAGATATCAATGTCTTAATACTACATAAAATCTCAAGTTTCATAAAAATATATTCACAAATAAGTTTCCATTCAAGTAGCTTTTTATTTCCATAATCAACATATGTATGTGCCTTTCAAGTATGTTTACAGCTGCTTGGTGTAACTAACTGAACTTAGATCAAATCAATGGGAACTTTGAAGGCCTGTGGGGCAGAGCTCTTAGGTCAGATTAAAAATTGTCTTTTATAAGAACCTTGTCTTGACATAAACGAACTCAACAACAAATAATTATTCAATTTGGTCCACTTATTCTCAAGTAATGGCATGACCAAGGGAAAAAGAGATCCATTTGAGCGAATTTCCCATATAGGGAAGAAGCTATTACCGTAGTCGGCATGGACCTAGGCCCATGACCATGATAACTTTTCATTTTGAGGTCCCCAGATGCCAAAAACACCATTAGTTAAAAAAATGTATATATATATATATATATATATATATATATATATATATATATATATATATATATACATAAAATCACTCTTACAGTTGGTTTTATGAGTAGTCCATCCCTTGTGGTCCAACTTGTTACTGTATATATTCGTTCAGTTCAAAGACTAAGTCACTGAAAATGATTTATTAATGTGTTTTATAAAATTTCAGATTGATATATAGTTGTATACACTAGTATTTTTTCACTTATAACAGATTTTAAAGAAAAGCTGATACTCTTACAGGTTACCACATCAAGCTGATATAAAAAACCCCAGAGATCCGCCATGTTTAATCGTATAATACATTTAAGAAATCCCATATTTAGATGATACTTCTAAATGTCTCTCTTCAAGTAGATACTGGGGAAACTGTCAAACCGCCATCTTTATAAAACTTAAATTTTCTTGATACAGCAGTGTATATCACAGTTATACAGTTTTAAACCAGCATTGGGTTGATACTACCCAAATATTAACTGCGTACTTGACTTAAAACATTTAGAGAGCAGTGAGCAGTGTCAAGGTGACACGTACGGTTCACAGAGAAAAATGAATAATTGTTGAAACTACCAAAAATATAATAAACTAAACAATCTAATTTGTGTATGGACAACTAATTTCATTGTTTGCTTTGAACATTGTTATTTGCAAAACATATTGCACTGTAAAAAAATGCTGGGGTATTTTAAACACAAAGATGTTGGTTAAACTGATTGTGTGAAAATAGACACTGAAATTGGTTTACTAGAGGCTTGAGTAACCAATTCGCATTCGTGGTAAAACTATGCTGTGTCAATTTGGCATTTGTGACACGAAAGCGTGTTGGTCTTCTAAAATATATTTTAAACACGGTAATTTTGTGTGGAATTGTGGGTAATTAATGTGCGTTGCACCCGGGATTGGCCGTAATTCACAAAAAGCCAGGAAAAATATGCGATTAAGTGTAATTTTGTATATGTTGACGGTAGTTATAGTAAATGAATACAATTTTGTTTATTAAAAATACAAAACAATTATTTAAATAGCACAAATGATCAACGGTGAAAGATAAAAATCTGTATTACACTATTAGTACTATTACATTTAGTCTAAGTTTGGGTAGGGCTTCGGGTATGTAATAAACTAATAAAGCAACTCAAGATTAGGTTTTTAACACTATGATATGTATTTAAATTGGCAGAAAAACTCTTTCAAAAAGGATCCATGAACAAATATTTCCACCTAAAAAGTAGAAGTAGAAGTACATTTTTTAATGTAGTTGCAGTTGCAGATGAATGAAATTATCAACTTATTACTGAGAATAATTATGAATAAATCCTACTGTTGGTACACTGGTGAGGCAAATTTATCGTTCTTTGAACTATCATGATTCGTTGTTTACTCCTATAAGTGATTCTACTCGTGAAAATCACTGGAGTAAAAGTAATACAAGTTGGAGCAAATTCATTTTTTCACTCTATTTATGCATCTAATCTTGCCGTGAAATATGATAAATCATGAGCAAACAAACGAATACAAGTTTATTAATGTTAAAATCATTAGTAGGTATTTGTTTGAGTTACTTTGCCAACTAGTTCGATTTCAGCGAGTAGTTCTTTGCCTCACCAAAATTTGGAAAGAACGGCTCGTAGTTTTGTTCATCAGTGTTACCTCCAGTAATACCAATAGAACTCCTTGACAGCGACAGACGACACCCGGCAGCATTATTTTTGTTAGTTTGTCAGTTTACGTTCTTTGAGTTTTAAATTGCGAATGTGGAACTGCAATGCAGTAGCCAAATACTACTGTTACTACATGTCGTCAAGATGGGTGATAAGGTAAGTGAAGATTTAGCTGTAAAGGTAGTGATCAGTGTTATTGTAGGCTGTAAGTAACCCCTACAACTCCGTGAAGGAAGCGGCGTGCTTGAGTTATTAGGGTGATTGATGTTAGAAGGACATCCTAGGAAAAACAATTTTGTTTGACAAAATAACTTAGGCCTTGTCAATTTTGCCTACTTATCCTCTACTCAATAGATTGCCATGCATACATAGTGTAATCCATCTTACGTTCAAGTAAGGTTATCTGAATTTCAAAGTAGGTATGCCTAGCTCACAAACTTAACTTGGCTCGATTTTGTTGGGGTCATGTATACTCCATAATTACCGATTACAGGCCTAGCCTACTCTCCAAAGCCTGTACGACTCGAGGTTAAATCTCACTTTTGTACTCCTTACATTAAAACTTTGAAGGGGTCTGAGAACTTAATTTGCTAATTTTATACAAACATGTTATAACTCCTCTAGTATTTTGACTGCTCCAGCTTTAGTGAGTTTACTATAGACAAGTTAAGTTTGTGAGCTAGGCGTACCTACTTTGAAATTCAGATAACCTTTCTTAAACGTAAGATGGATTACGCTATGTATGCTTGGCAATCTATTGATTAGAGGATAAGAACCTGTAGGTAATTATGGAGTATACATGACCCCAACAAAATCGAGGTAAATTTACACTTTTCTTATAGATTTTGACCTGAAAAACACGATACAAGTATTATTTTTCTGCGGAAAGACCGTTTTAATGGTGAAAATAGTAAAAAAAACTTGGACGGTTCCAATTTCTTCTGCTGACTAGTGGTTTGAGGGGAGGAACGTTCAAATTGCAACATGGAACTGTCTGCAAGAGATTTCCAATCTAAGAACTTGTTAATAAAGAAAACACATAAATACCGTTTGATCAATCATCATCCACTAGAGATAATCATAATATGTTCTTAAAATAACTATACGTCAGTAAATAACAACTTTTAAGATGAAAATTAACAGTACGAAATTAAATAAACGGTGTTAACGTCCATTTTGTTATTTTTTCTGCTTCGGAGCTGATGTTTCTACTTGGAGCAGATTTGCCAACTCGAACCCTTGAATATTGCTCGACTGCACCTGTATTACCTAACCTAACCTAATTAGGAGTATAATAGGTACCAAAGTATACTTATATTCGGATTGTTGGTTGGTGGGCTTGCCACGGGTACTTATTAGGTTAACTAGCGTTGGGTTAGGTTAGGTGTGGTTTATTTTTGTTCGTTTTGCCATCCAGGTACGGTGGCACTTAACCTAACCCAAGCTAGTTAACCTAATAAGCACCCGTGGCAAGCCCACCAACAAACCATGCCAGTACTAAGTGTACGCTTTAATGTCACATACCGTACGAAGATGTAGCGTTTTTTATTAACCATTCATTTTCGGATCAAGCTTCTTCGCCAGCTCACTTCCTACAGGATGAGCTTACGCGCTCCGCGCTCACTTGCCTCCATGGTGACCTCGTTTGCTGTCACGTACCCTACGAAGATGTAGTGTTTTTTACTAACCATCGCGCTCACTTGCCTCCATGGTGACTTAGTTCGCTACGCTCATTTACTTTCAGAATGAGCTTGTTCACTTTGCTCACTCACCTCTCAACAATTAGTCACTTATAATGGGTAAGGGGTAAATAAAGCACAAAACATAACTTTTTATTAGATACATATTATCTACGACATTTCATTTATATATATTATATACTCTATGGACGTTTTCCTGATAGTCTGTAGAAACTAGAAACATTGAAAGTTGTGTTCTATTCTGTGGTTTGTAAGTATTGTCTGCTTGCATCGAAAATAATAATTTTAAGTAATATTTTCTATAATTAATAATGGTTCCCGTGCAAAATAAATGTTATTTCTGGATTCTAGAGGTAAATATCTTTAAGAAAAATGCAAATTTAACTCAATATAGTTGGGGTCATGTATACTCCATAAGAACCCTGTAATCAAATACCTACTTAATTTTATTGTTAGCTCAAGTAAACAATTCAGGGCTTAAATAAAGTAGTTTCCGGTCCGCCTCCACATATATGAAGACGTGAGTGATGCCAACTTTTTATTATCAACAATAACATAACATAACTAAACTTCTGTCATATTAACACCTCGCTTTGAGAGTAGTTTACATCTCACCTAACCTCAATTTATCGAATAAGAGTCGTGCCGACTGTACTGTTCTGAGTAGGCCTACCGTACCTCCGTAGCTCCTTAACCTATTAAGCCCCTTGTCAACCTGACCAACCAACCATGCCAGAAAGTATACTTGCTGATACGCAACTTGCAACTCGCAATACACAATGACAGTGAGTAAAATTGTTGATGGCAAGACTTATCGCCATATTGCGATATCGCTAGCAAACGAATATTTGCTTAACATAAGATAGAGAAAATATTGATGTTAGTCAAACTGTTAACATTACCCATTACGGAATACACACAGCATAAAGGTGGGAGAATTCTTTTACATACGTAGGGTGGTGGAAACTTTCAAATTAACTTACAGGAGAACATTAATTTTGTGACATTCAAATATCGCATGAAAATATCGAAGTTTTGACAATCGATATATATATCGAATAATTAAACTGTATTCTATTTTTAATAATCAGATGTTTTTAAAAATTTTTAATTAAAATTGTTTATTTACATTTTAAAATAAAGTAAATAAAAATAGAAGTAGAAAGTGATTGTGAGTTTGTGAATTTTACATGTTTCTGTAAACATGTGTTTAATCCAATAGAAAAATGTGTTAGTTTTCTTCAAGACAAAGAACTAATAGGTACCTAATAATCCAAATTGTGATGTGTGTGGAGGCAAAACAAAAAACACTAATACGTGGTGAAAATTCGGTCAAATTTTGATGCAAAAAAAAGGTCAATGACGAACACGATGTAAGAAAGAACGCTTTAGAAAACACTTTTTTCGAAAATGCCAAGTTTGGATTGATTAACATTCTAACTTTAGTTTAATTTTTTGTATACATGTTGTAAATTATGATTTTTTAATAAGAAAAACAAGCACATCAACATCTAAAACCAGCAGGAAAACTATCGCTGATTGGATGTCGTTTTGTAGAGAGCTACATCGACAGAAAATTTGAAGAATAAGAGTAATCGATATATCAACTGTTAAAACTTTTGATATTTTCATTCGTTAGTATGGTAGCCCAGATCCGGAACTGCACACGTTTAAACGTTTAGGTATTTTAGTTCAGAAAAGGTAATTTGTAACTTTTATTTATAGAATGGAACCAGACGAGAAATTCAATGATTTCAACGGTTCACCTACTTACCTCCAACAGCAAGTAGAAAGAAAACTGGACAGAGTGAGAGTGGGAGTGGCAGTTCTACAAGGTAAAATCCAATATAACAATCCGAATAAAAAAAAAAGAAAGTTACAGTCCCCATCTAACCCCATCTAACATACGCTACCGACAGTGAGGTGCCTCCCTCCTATCTTAAGATTTAAATTATAAACCCTTTTTCCAGGCCTATTACAGTGTCAGGGGATATTTAGTTTGCCGGCAAGCTAAGTAGCCAAACAAAAATACCCTTGCTGCAGCAAACCTAATATTTAATACACAAGCAGATTTTGTGTCACGCTGAGATATCAGGATCCACTGTACCGATTGTTATGATTGAAGTATCTATGCAGAAATGTCTCAATGCGTAGGTCTGCAGAAAATCATTAAAATCTACATCGGCCCTCAGGCCCCAAAGGCCTTCAAAGTTGCAATGTTAATCTTATGCAGTGTCTCCAGTTCGGCCAGGGACAAATACCATACAAGTAGTTAAATATTATTGTATTGTAGGTAAAATTATTGCACGTTTGCAAAGACACCTAAAACTTACACGCAAACGTTAAAATAGACAAACATTCAATTTTTTTAAGTAGAACAGCTGTAAATTTCCAAACGAAATAAAGGTTCGAATAAATAAACAAATGCTTAACAAAACTCACGATATTTTACAAAGCCTATGTAGGGTATTTATAAAAATAAATGGCAAAGAATCCAACAAAAAATTGTATTTAGTACTTTTAAAATATGTTCTGAGAGCCTATTTATGTATTTTTAGAATTTAATTCATGAAGTAGTCAGTAATTAGTTCATCATTAGTAATCATTCAATTAATTAGTAGGTCATAATCATGTATAGTTTAGGCTGATCCCAAATTATTATACAATTTACCGTATCGTACGTGACCTATCGTACATGGTACAACGGGCTGAATTATCGTACAAAACGATAATAATCGTACAACTGGAGACACTGATCTTATGGAAGAACAGTAATCATTGAAATTGAGAATTTTATAGCTGTTGAAGGTAACAAAACACAGTACAGAAGAAAGATCAGCTGCTTCAGGCTAACTTTTGGAATGGCAACACAATTTAAAGTCACAACCGTATTTGCTTGAATTTGTGAGCAGCTGGATTTGCTAGTTTGTTATAATATTATAAAGAAGAGATGGTTTTTGTCTGTCTGTCTGATGTTCTGGGTGAACACAAAAACTACTGAACTGACTGGGCTGAAATTTTACATAAAGGTAGATCTTGAACCCATGCAACATATAGGCCTATTCACTTCCTTAAAATCCCCTCGGGGCTAAGCCCCGTGAACGTCCTAAGTTTCAATGTTTACATTTCAGAAGAAAGTAAACATTCAGAAACTGTAATGCGAACAGCTGTGGATACTTCCATTTGACAGCTTTAAAGAGCAGAAGCAAGAACAGCTGTTTCATGCTAACTTAATTGCAGATTGCATTGACTATATATTGGGTAAAGAAAACACCTGTGCGAAGAACGGGTACATCAGCTAGTTCTCCATAAGATTCACATACTGTATTTAGAACTTTCAATATGTCAGTTACCGATTGACATATAGCAATTATTCAAAATGCTAAATTGTTAGCTATTTTAATGGTGTGCAATAAAGTTTCATTGGCTCTTGACAGTGGCGTAACTGATTTTTTGGGCCCCCCCCGCAAACTTATTTTTAGCCCCCATGTAGCATAATCGCACAGTTTCAAAGAATCAATTCGAGATGACCAGCGTGTTGGGCAACTTTTTTTTTATTTTTAAGTGTAAGTATTTTAACTTAAAACGTCATACCTTGTAATACTTTGACTAAAAGAACTACACCAAAACAATTATGTTTTTTGGAATATTTGAAAAAGTATACCGGTAACCTAAAAAAAGTTTAAAGTGTGGGCGGCAAAATGAACATTGCTGTTTTTTTTTTTTTTTAGACGACTTATACAGTGAAAAGCAGCATAACTAATTCAGAATGGCTAAAGTTATTAACATTTATCAAAATTAAGTTGAACTATTTCATCCCAAAATGCGGGCCTGCCAGAGCGCTTACCTCGGCTCGCGGGCCCAGCAGTTACGCCACTGGCTCTTGAACCAAAAGAGACACAGCCACTGGATGCCTTTAGTTGTCCTTGCTTTGTATATGTACTGCCCTCAAAAGTTTTATGGGCTTCTCTTGATGAAGTACCCAATAACTATTGGTATATCATTGCTGACCAGATATATAGTATTGAAAAATATTTTTCAGAATGGCCATTCTGGAAGAGCTAGTAAGCAGTTCAAGTGATCTTCAGCCATATCTTTCAGCCGTGGACCAACAAAAGACAGAGTTCAAGTGATCCCCAGCCAAATCTTTTGACCTGTGCAACAGAAGAAGTGTCTCCCCGTACCTGTTAGAGTTAGATTTAAAGGGCCGTTGAAGCCTTCACGATAAAATCATTGCATTAAACAATGTGTGCAATAAAGTGTTTTATCTTTAAATGTTTAGTATTTTTGAATATACCTATTTACATATAAAGTTGGAAGATCCAGTGATTTAGAATCTTGAAAATTTCATTGTATCTTTTGGTACGGTTGTGAAAAGTGATAACTTTTAATCCAGGTTAATTTTTTCAATTAACCGTTTTTAACGTAACTTAATAGGAATGCTTAATTTATTTACAGATGAAATATTTTTTGCAATATTATATATTAAATATATGAACAAACTATAAAATTTGAATAACCCCTCAAAATTTGTCCAGTTTAAAGATTATGTTTAACAGTTTAAAAATATTTTTTTACTGTTTTGGTCACTCAAGATCAAACCTGTAATGTGAAGACGAATATCTGGTGTAATTTTAAACTATGTAGAGTATAAGTGTTTCAAAAGCAACTTTACGGTGGGTTACCTTTATTAGTATAAATTTTTAAATTTGGACCCATCTTAATGTGATATATAAATTTTTACTGAAACTTGGTGTATAAAATTGTTGGTGGACAGGTGATGTCGAGTTGAATTTGTCTGTGCAATATTTCCCGGTGATTTAACCTTTCTCAAGTGATGTATACCATTACAGACATTTAATTTTGCACAAGAAATAAGCTGTTCACTGTTTTTCTTTACACAGAAAAAATACAAACTTACCTGACAGGTATTTTGGTTAATATTTCACTCAAATTTGTGTAACAAATATAACACAAATGTTATGTGTTGACTTATTATGCTGCGTGTTATTTACAATAAAATGGTTATATTAATACAAATTTGGGTAAGTATTTTAACACAGTATTTCTGTGTTGCTTAATCATAGAGTAATTTTTTCACACACAAAAATGTGTTAAACATTTAACACAGAAGAAATATGTGTTACCGAGTGACACAAGGAATTGTGATGGTTTCCAACTCAGGTAAGTGGGTGAACTTCAACACAAGCAGCTGAGTGTTATTTCGACACAAGAGTGTGTGAGGTCTTACTGGGACATCTTGGTATTAAATTTGGGTCGAATTAACACGATTATTTTTTACAGTGCGAAGGTTAATTTCAAATATAGTTTGGTCAAAAAAAAATTAACAGAGTTTAGCACTCATTAATTTGTTGTTTCTTAAATAAAACTTAAATCATCTCAAATGATTAAATGTTCTCAAATGTTCGGGATAGTTCGCCTCACCATAATTCGTGTTCACCTGTGCTGTTTTTGTCGGGTTTTGGCACAAATCAAAGGAGACGAGCGGAAGTGAATGGGCGAGCATGGTATTGCATTGGTATTGGGCGAGCGTGTACTTGATTAGTTTGTTGTACACATTTGGTTGATTTGGTGCAAGACTCGTTCCAAACATCGAGAGAATCATTCGGCGATAGTGTACTGATACAAAATATTTCGTGCAGCTCCCACACTTCTTGCGACTACCGAACATTTGTAGTTAGGCCAAATGATCAAGCATATTTGCGAGAAGTGTGGGACAGCCTTTATTGATTAGGCCTAACACAAATTATTTTAATTTACCTTCAACCTAACGAGTTTGTTGCACCCATATGTTTAAACATTAGTTTTATAGGCAAACAAATATTTAAATAACAGCAAATAAATTTTAAATCAGCAAAAGAAAATAAACTTTTTTAAGAGTAAAAAATAGCTAAGTCTACAAGAACAAATGTTCCAAATATACTGCTTACAATAGTGACACAGTTCAATGGCTTGTGTTGACCATTCCATTTGAAAAAAACCAAGAAACCTAATGTAATAATTTAGTACCTATTTGTTAAGACATAATTTAAAATACAATACTCAAAAACATAAATGATATATTGTCAATTTTGGTTAGAATACCATCCTCGTGTTTATAAAGACTACCATAAAAACTTATTACCATACGTTCACCCAGTAAAATATATTTAATATACCGAGTAGCCAAATGTTTTCCGCAGGAATATTATTATGACAGATAGTATTGTTAACTTCCCCTCCAACGCTGATCATCCCACTTGTTTTAGAAATATAAATTGCTATTGAAATATTCAGTCTCTTAGAGGTAATAAAGTTTAAATTCATTTGCCTGATAAAAAATTAATACTAAAGTGATCAGGCCTACTTTATAACATTTTAACGTGATTTTGTATAGCAAGTTAATGAAATTGTATTACTTTACTTACTAGCAAAGGAAGTAGCTTAAATAAAACTCAAATTATTGATAAAATTACAAATTTTATTGAATACCTTATATGAATAGAAAAGTAATATAAAAAAAACACTGCATTCTACTGTTGTTTTAATTGATTAAATTTTATGTCATAAATTGCTAACTTTATTATTTTCAAAGCGCCCTCCAGTTCATCCAGGAAACTTCTTCTGCACTGCCACTAAAATCAAAAACCAAAACAGATGTTAAAACTTACCGTATGTTAAATAGATTTAATGCAACATAACAAGCAAAATTAATACACTTGCTTTAGGCGACAGGTATATGTGTCTCTAGTACGAGGCACCATCGCAAACAATTCTTCATATTAACAAATCTGTAAGCAAGTATTCAAATTCAATTATTTCTTTACAAGTTAATAACTATCACACTGTACATTCGGTAAACCGTGCTACACGCATGGATGAAATGGGAATTAGCCTATATTTAAATTAATCTATATATAGTTAAATATTTTCATGCATCATTGCATTCTGGGCGTGACCAAAAGCTTCCGAAACCTCTTAAATGCTCAGAAGTCGTATTCCAGATAACTAAGTAACTTATCCATAATTTCATTAAGAATAACTGAATTGGTTACCTATTTTATTTTCATGCAAGTACATTTGCCATTGGGGTGTGGTCGAGCTAAAGGAAACTTTTAGCACGAGAGTTCAATATTCCCTATACGTAGTTCCCACTGACTTGTCAGAACGAGGGGCGGATCCAGGGAGTCACACTGGTGGGGGGGGGAATGCCAGGGGTTAGGGGGGTTATGGAATCCCCCCCCCCGGGGTAGGGGGTCTGGGAGTCCACCCCCGGAAATTTGTTAAAAACTTCATATCAATAATTTTATCAGCTGACAAAATAGCCGAACGCGTTTTATAGACCAAAGTGTGAGTTATCGGCCTAAAAAGACGACTGTATTGAATTCATGGACCAAAATCAGCTATTTGACCTGTTTTTCGGATTAAAAATGGCAATTTTACCACATTTCATGTTCGCTGTATCTTTTAAACCGTAAACGACAAGTGAACATAGTTTATCGGCCAAAAAAACCGCAACAGTTTATATCCAAAACGCAATTTAAAGGCCAACATGCCAGCGGAAGTCTCAAAGTATGTTATCGTTGAAAACAAAGATTTTACCTAAACTAAGATCGAAACAAATTTGATCGGCCGAGATACGGCGATTTTAAACGATTTTAAGGGACACCCCCGAGACACATATTACCAGCCTAAAATAGCAGTGCTTCCCGAAAGGTGGTCTGCGGACCCCCAGGCCCCAAGACAGAATGTTTCCATTCTTTCTGTAACGGAATATGTAAAATCCCAAAACTTTCTGCAAGCCTAAAGCGATTTTTCATGCGCCTACCGCAACCATTGGAATCATATTATAAAGCCCCTTGTAAAAAACTAATAAGTACGAAAATTATTTAAATAAATCATCTTATTGGAAAACTCCAAATTTTGGCAATCCAAAAGAAAAGTAATTTAATAGCAAAAATTACAACAATAGCCTGATTAGCTTGAACATATTCAACTAATATCTATAATAATAACAATAATATTAATCAGCTAGTACAGTATAATCAACCAATGTCTAAAATACGCACTTACTTCTAAATTAATTTATAGACTGAGATTCAAGGTCTGTAGGCATAATTTGTTGTATTAAAACAAACATTTTTTTTAATAACATATTTGGAAACACAGTTAGTCAACTTGGAGTCCCTTACAACCAAATAATTAATATTTATTTAGTACTTAAGTACTTTCATCTATGTTAGGTATTTTCGTCAAGGACCCTGCATTGGAAATAATTTTTCGTCATACTATGCGGGAACACATGACTTTCGATACTAAAATGCGGCTGGAAACTTGCTGTTTTCATTTAAAATAACATATGTTCCTTTGTTGTCTTTTCCAATCACTTCTTTTCCGATCACTAAAATTAGCTACATGTTAATCTTATGGTGAAAGCCTAGTTTTGCCGTACAGTTCTTTTCCGATCAGTTTTAGAAGTTACAAACGCGACGCAACAGCTGACTTTCATTGTTGTCAAATCATTGGCCACAGTTAACCTCTCATTGATGTTACACGTGTGAAGCACATTATGGCATTGTGTTTTTGTCATTTATAAAATAATGTAACAATGAAAATTGCACCATAAATATCAATTTGAATTTTGATAAAAAATAGCTTCGAAGAAATCTTTTTAAAGCTAAGTAGCCTAGGCTTATGGTTTTTGTTTCATAAAATATGTAAATAGCCTATAGTAAAATAATAATCAGGCCTATGTGTTTTTTGAGTAAAATAAACCTTGATTCTAGAGTAAAATTATTTCTTGGTTTGTAATTAAATGACTTTTTTGTAGTATGACGAAAAGTATCGTTCAATACTCGTCCAAAAAGCTCTTTGCCAGTGCTTGATCTAAATTCCGTGCTCGACTTCGTCTCGCACGTTGACACGATCTCGCACTGGCAAAGAGCGCTTTTCCAGACTAGTAACGAAATATACTATTCCAATAATTTTGCTCGTAGCAGACTTGCATTTAACAGACAATGCCTGGTGATGCATCGCGTAATAGGGTTTTGAATTTTTTTATATAATATTTCTAAACAAACTAAGCAAAAGACGGCTCAATTGGATGGTTGGTAGAATCAAAAACAGACAATGTAACGTCACTGATTGGAGCCGCACGATCATATGATATATCCGAGCGATGCATTGCATAGTAGTTGAACTATGAATATCCCGATTCTCTTTAAATATCGTATCGATTAAATACGTACTGCCGTATCGTATGGCTTGCATAGTGGGATGTGCTGCTGCAAGTCAGAAATATTTAATTACTTAAACTCCCAGATAATCCTGGGTTGCAGTAGAAAAAATTGTTGAATCGGACGGCAAATGAATCGCCCAAAACCAGTATTGTAAGATAATCCTTCTCCTCCGGGACCCTGGATTAACACAACCCAGAAACCCGCTAGTCATAGTCCACACTAAACAATCTGTCCCTGCCACCTTTCCAAAATTGAAATTAATGTTCACAGCAGTTAATCAATACATGAAAATACAATTGTACCAGTCAAAAAACATATCCACCTTCACAAATAAATTTGTTTGAGGAAACTCCAAATGAAAAATATTTTTGGCCAAAACCGGCCAAGTGCAGAATGTATTAGCTATTAGTAATGTATGTCTGATGCAGCCAAAAAATTACTACCTGTTTTACGATCAAAATATAAATAAACGGTATCAGGAAACTGACACATACTTTCTCCCTTTTAGCCCAACTTTAATGAATAAATTACTTTTTATTTACTAAATATAGAATACAAAGCACGGTCGAATGTACAGAAAATCTTGTTAACAAGTTGTTTTAAAAACATTCACCCAAATCCCTGCTTTGGAGGCACGACAGAATCCATTGCTACACTCGTGGTTTTAAGAGGGGAAATGCCCCCTATTCCCCCCCAGGGTTATTAAGGGGCACCATATTTCGAATTTCCTCTGTTGGTCAATGCTAACTTGACAAGCATATCAAGTTTGAATTAAATTTATCAGTAAATAAGGGAGAAATAATAATTTTTGTATTCCCCATAAGAATAACATTGGACAACTTACTGCGTTTACCGCAAAATGAAAATTTCAATTTTCTCCGAAACCAGCAATCGTAGAATAGTAATTCAAAATACTAAATTATTAAGTTTTTTGAGCTCTTTTTAATGGTGAATAGTAATATTTATTTATATTTATTTCTTTTTATGAAAAATCCAAAAAACTGAATTTTTGATGTTTTAAGTCCTGTAATTTCTGAACCTGAATTTTTACAGGAATGCGGTTGGTGTCATTTTGTTTGAAAACATAAGTTCTACAAACGACTAAAGTTTAATCAAAATCGTTAGAGCCGTTTTTGAGAAATTTTGATTTTTCATGTTTTTTGGTGGTTTTTGGGGGATAATTACCCTTAAAAATCAAAAATTCAAAAAAATGAAAAAAACGCCTGGAGATATCGTGGATTAGTACTTACATACCAAATTTCATCAAAATCGGCCCATTGGTTAGGGCTCTAGCTCTGTATACATCCACACAGACACACACACACACACACACACACACACACACACACACGGACACACGGACACACACACACACACACACACACACACACACACAGACAGACATCTCGTAAAAACCACTTTTTTGGGTTCAGGGAGCACCAAAACGAATATTTCCACTAACAACTCAAATTCGAAAATTTTTACGAAAACAATACTTTCTCCATGTACTATGTATAAGGGGAGAAAGTAAAAAGAATTAAAAAATGCTAAACTTAATCACAATGCACTAAAAATTGAACAATCCTCCAATAAATGTGTGGCAGCATGGAATCTTATTAAAAACTCAAGTCAGATTGAATCAAAAAATAATTCCTGTCCTATTTCACTGCAATGTTTAAATAACTATTTCATGGATTCCATCAAACAAACTTTTTCCAGTATACCAAAACCTTCAAATAATTCAGCTCAGTTAATTCAAAATCAAAACAAAACATGTATGAATTTTGTGTGGAGAAATATTTCTTCAGAGGAAGTGTTTCAATTATAAAAACATGAAAAATTCCAAAAGTTTTGATATATATGACATGTCAAATAGCTTTGCAAAGACAACTATTTTTACTTATTTAGAACCTCTAACTTTTTGTTTTTCAATGTGTTTGCAGCAGGGCTACTTTCCTGATGAACTAAAACTGAGTAAAGTCATTCCTGTTTATAAGAGTGGGGATAGCTCGGATCCTAGTAGTTATCGCCCAATCTCGTTAATCCCTGTTCTTGCAAAGATTTTTGAATACATCATCTTCCACCAAGTATATGAGTATTTTGAAAAAAATAAATTGTTTAGTAACTTCCAATTTGGGTTCCGCAAAGGCAAATCTACAATAGATGCAGTTGATACAATAGTAAATCAAATTTTATCCAGTTTTGAAAATAACTCCTTTGCTTGGGCCACATTTTGTGACCTAAGCAAGGCATCTGAATGTGTATCTCATAGAATTCTTCTTGAAAAATTAAAGTTTTACGGGATTGGCGGGAGTGAGCTGAATTTGTTTGTGAGCTATCTTCAAAACCGAAGTCAGTCTGTTTATGTTAATGGTGATTGGTCCAGAACTACAGTAGAACTCCAATTATCCAAATTAATTGGGGATCGGGCCAATTCGGATATGCAGAAATTCGGATAATCAGGTATACCTCGGGAATTAAGCAAAAAACATCACCATACATAAAAAATCAGAATTTTATCGACAAAGTTATTATAAATGTAGTGAACAGAAAGTGAGCAAACTGTATCAAGAATATACGTCATAAAAATTAAATTACACGAGTTAAATTGAATACAGTATATACAGTTGCTCTTTTCAATAGGCCTACATACTGTACATATTTCACTGTTCAATGTTGGTTATTTCACTTGAACATCTCGAGCAAAGTGAGTTTATCACTTAGCGAACGGACAACACGTTTACGTTTTGTACTCATTTTGAACGATAATCTTGGTGAAAGAACAGTAGCGACTGATGATGAGCAGGGCGGGAAGGGGGTAAGACTCATTGTTCCCTGCGAAAATATCGTCCGGAAGGTAACAGCGCAGGCTTTTATTTTAGCGCTCACGGCGCATTATCGCTACACGCACTCCCGCTGTTATTTTCTTGATTTTTATATTTCTATTATTTCACTCAAAATCGATTCGGATAATTGGATATTCAGATAATTGGGGTTCGGATAATTGGATTTCTACTGTACAGAGATTACGTGTGGCATCCCTCAGGGGTCGATTCTTGGTCCCTTACTTTTTCTTATTTCTATTAACGATTTACCTGCAAACCTAAATGCCTTTACATATATGTACGCAGATGACAGTTTTCTTGGAATTCAGATGTTTTTGAGCTCAAAAAGGTAGCTGAATCCACTCTGGAAGAAGCAGCCAATTGGTTCCATGCAAATAATTTATTTTTAAACGATACAAAAACACAACCAGTCATTTTTACTTTTAACCCTTTGCGATCGGAAGGCCAGCACGAGTGGCCACAACGCAGTCGGCAGCCAGTCGGAATTCTTTCCGTACTAACTTGGTTCCGACGGTCGGGCGGCCAGCTGTACTGGCCACGTCCCACTACGCGTCACCTCGGCATTTATCATGGCGGCTCGCTCCCCGCAGCTCGGAATTATTTTCACTGAAAACCTTCAATGTTAGCATAGGGGATTTAAATTTTAATAAAACATCTCTCAATTCGTCTTATCTTTAACGATTGTTCATTATTACTTAGTTAAATATACGGGGGGGAAAAAAACATAACCCCATTCTTACTAATAAATGTTTATACGGGATAAAACAATTTTATTTTAGGCCTAACTATAATATAAGTGTAGGCCTATACGTAAACGTACAAGTGTTCTTATAATCATGTACATTAAAACTTGAAACTTAATTAAAAATACAAATAAACACAACTCTCTCGAGAAAATCACCAAAACACAGTTAAAATCAAATAAAACTGAACCAAAACAATGATGATTATGACAGCACTTGGGCCAGAAAAACAGGTGTTTATTTTAGTTGTTTACACCACAATTCTGACGATATAATGTTGCAAGCCTGCTGATCGTTTAGTTTAACAATTCCTCACTAGGTTGCAGCACTCTACAGGCATTATACCACAGTTGGAATATTACAAACGAAATCATTGTTGTCGGCCAGTCCTGCTGGACGCCCGAGCGTTTGTTGGATTTCATGTTGGCCAGCACCGCTGGCCGTCCGATCGCAAAGGACAACTGCGGTGGAAAAAAATCCGACTTCCGCGCGCTAATGGCGGCGGCCAGTAGAGCTGGCCGCGCGACCGCTGAGGAATAGCAGTAGTAGGGAAAGGGGACTTCTGGCTCACTTGATTGATGGCTTCCGGTCACGTGACCGGAAGCGCTGCGTCATGAAAGACGTCATCTGAGGCTGAGCCAGTGACGTAGGCGGTTTTGTGACGAAATGAGTAAAAGTTCAAAGTTCAAGGTCACGGTGAAGTTTTTTTAAAAAAATCTACCTCGCACTCGTAAAACGATTGTGATTCGATAGTTAATCGATAATAAATATCGAATGAAACAATCGAATGAAGCAATCGAATGATACGAGTGCGAGGTAGTACAATTACAAATATTACTTTATTTTATTTACAATAAGTTATGTTTACAATAATTCATGTTTACAATAGTTCCCCGTTGTTGGTTGTCATCGATGTTGTTGATCCGGACGAGTTGCGGCCATCACTTTGCTTTCTGAAGAAAGACGGTAGATACTTCGATCCCTGCGCAGAGTCCATGTTGTTTTTTGATGCGTAAAGTTCCAAAGATAAATCGTAACCGGACGCAATAAGAAGTCTTAACTCTTCACTAAACACCTCGAGGTCTTGGAAAGTCGCAAGATGAATAGAGTCATAATGAATACACCTAATTTTAATGGACATTTTAATATAATGTTTTACGTTTGTGGAGAGCACTCGATGTTCACCAGTCGAGAGCCGGAGGTGTACTGACTATTCGCTAGCTAACGTTCTGATATGAAACGAAATGGTGGGGGTAAAAGTGTGGTGGGGCGGAGAAGATGGCGGACAGCAGATGGCAGGCGGCAGGTGGCAGGTGGCAGCTGGTGCGAGGCAGATCGTTGCTACTACATTCGCCGCCACAGTAATGCAATCCTTCGCCGTAATTCTTGTATTTTATCTTGTCGGTTCATTTGATACGTTTTACATCTACATATGCAATAGCTGAAACACTTGCACTTACGACAAGCTTTCCCGTCAACTTGATCGCCTGGTATTTTAAAACATTGTAACTCGCAACAATATGTCTTCAAATTGTTATCGAAAAATAAATTGTTCATAGGTGGCACCGACATGTTAGCTGCAGCGTGTGTTAGACAAGACTGAGACTAACTTCACTGCTCCCTCTCTTTTATACCTCTTCATAAGTTAACCCTGAATGAAAGTTCAAGGTCATCCATTTGAATTTAAAAAAAAAGCAACACAGCAGTATATAAAATAATATACTGCTGTGTTGCTGTTTTCTTTATTTTTTTTATATTATTTTTTTATATTTTTTCTTTTCTTTATTAAACAAACATCTTACAATACAATAAACTTAAGTTTAACATTGATGACTAGAAATACAAACAATAAAATACAAACAGAGAAATACAAACAGAGACATTATGTACAAGGATGCATGATGTGCAGAGTGAGTTCCGTTGAGTTGTTGCCGCTTACACCGTGTGATACCAAATACAACGTCCCCGGTTGAATATCTCGCAAATCTTCATTCTGTAGCAGTTGAACAAATCGTTTTGGAAGAAATACTTGAAACTT
This sequence comes from Allygus modestus, assembly GCA_963675035.1. Classification (NCBI taxonomy): domain Eukaryota; kingdom Metazoa; phylum Arthropoda; class Insecta; order Hemiptera; family Cicadellidae; genus Allygus; species Allygus modestus. Next base: position 311,716,580 of record OY776111.1, read on the forward strand.
CGGCTCATCTCCTGAAGTTAAAGGTGCTTCGCTCAATGAAACTAGAATTGCTTCTCCATGTGTGGTTTCCACTTTCTTGATGTTATGAATAATGTAGTGTTTTTGTTCTTTTAATTCTGAACACTTTTTAGTTAGCAGAAGGTCGGATTTTGAATGAGTGTTGAATTGATCAACCAGTGTTTGTAGAAACTGTTGTGATGCCATCTTCGTCAGTGGTGGTTGCGATGTCTTCTGTGATGTTGCCTCTTCGGAGTCTCGAATAATACTCGTGCCGGAGCGGTGTTGGCTCCTCGTATTTATAGGCCCCGCTACCCCCACCACATTCCGGTTCTTTGCTACCCCCACCACATTTCTGCGTTTGTTCCAAGTAAGCAGCCAAACGATATGCGTTGTGCAATGCGCAGTTTAATTGTCCGTGTTTAGGATCTTTTGCAGCAACACAAATATTACCGAGATTAATGTTAAAGTCCTTACCGATGGTTATATCGAAAACATCACCGTGCGTGTACTTTTGTATCCAGTTCCTTTTTTCTAATCCTCTTGTGTATATATGTGAATATTGTTTGCAAAAGTTAAACATAATACTGTGCAGATTACTGTAGCTTATAAATCCTTCATACCAATGTATGTGATGAAAGTAGTTTGTTATCCATTTGTTTGTACTTTTTGCTTTGGCGTTAAGGTTGTTAAAAGAAAAAGGAGCTTCAAACGTGAATGGGTAAACTACAAATGTAAGCAAGTCTAAAATTACTAATTCCTTGATAATAAACCTATCATCATTATTTCGAAATGCTTGAAATTCTATTACACAAGGCTTTACACTCACTTCTTTATCCCCTCCGCTCATCATGGCACCTAGCGATCAACTAAACTGTTTTCCACACCACGGTAGGTTAAATACCAGGCCGTACAGTTGCAGGCGCGTTGGTGTATATTTAACGTAGGCACCGTCCCCAATAGGCCTACCCCACGTGTGTTCTTCTTTACTAAGTCAAACTTTAGTCTTTTTTAACTTCTTCTTCTTGTGTTTCGTTTTCTTCTTCTTCTTGTTTCTCCGTTTCTTCTTCCTGTGTTGTTTCTTCTGTAGCTTCTGTAGCGATTTCTACAAGTGGTTCAAAATCCTTTAACTTTCTCCACATGCAAACTTCATGAGGTATTCTATTAAAAATAGATGTATCCACAGGTCCGTACACGATGGTGCTATCAGGTTGTTTTTCCAAAGTATCGACCAAATATTCTTTAATAATAGCGCTTGCAAATACCAACTGTCTCATGTACCTTGTAATAGGTTCTGTTGCGTAGTTTAAAACGTAGAATTCTTCACGTGACAGTAGAATCTTATTTTCATGTTGAGTCAAGTCTCTAATTCGCACTTGTAGTTGTCCACGATGTTTAACAATATCGATTTCATTGTCACAATCCAAAAGTCGAATATGTGTTTTCCTTCCACACAAACTGTTAGTTAAATAACATTCTATTAAATGTACATGTTTCAAAAATGACTCCCAAGCATTTTGCGAAAATAAAACCTTTTTTGTTCCATGGTGTAGTATTACTGTAGGGGAATAATCCAATGACTTCATCAATCCAACTGATACACTTTTACTGATGCATGCTGAGATGGGGTAAAAGATTCGCAAAAAAACTTCAGTTAAAATGTGAGGAGGAATATTTTCTTCAACTTTCTTCTTCCTCTTTGGTACTACCTTTGATGGGTCTGCATGAATTTCCTCCTCTCTATCTCTTTTACCAAACTTTAAAAATGCAGTTATTTCCTTGATGATTTCTTCTTCACTAGTATTATCACGTTCCAATAACGGTGCTACCTCTGCATCACCTTGTACAACAGATGGAGAACTCATTTTGTAGAAGATGTTGCCCATGCGACGATAGACGATCAACTGAAGACCTGCATTGTTGCTCCGCTATTTATAGGTTAGCGACAGTGGCGGTGCCGGTGGTGGTACAACGTTTTACAATACCGTCTTTACGATACCAGTCAACGGTGTGTATGTAACAATTTTATCGTGCAAAATTAAACAATACGCAGATGTATTTGCAGGTACGTTTTCTTGAAATTCCATTTCTATTTTTATATCAACACTAGACGATTTTACAGATTCGTTTTGTTTGGAGCAATCAATTACAACAATCGGAGCTTTCGATTCAAACTGTACGGGAGATAGTAGAGGTGTGTTTGTTTTGCCGTAATATGAATTTTGGAACCTAGCGTACATATCGTATAAAACACTGTACCTTTTTTTATCAAAAGAGATATTAAAGTTGTCGTAGGGAAAGAATTGTGAATTCAGGAACACTTTACAGTTTGTTAATTTACAATGGTCAAATTCACCAGCATTTTCAGTTAATATACTTTTTTTCTTTGTTTGTAATCCAAAGATTACATATCTCGCTTTTTCCAAATGAGTAGAAGTTTTTACAGTCCATGTATGCCGTTGTGTTGAAGGTAAAACGGGGTATTCATGAAACTCCCAGCTTCTGAATGGCATTACAATGTCTCGATCTGATTTTAACTTTCTTAATAATGTAATCCTGTGTTCATCATTTAGTCGCACATGTGGTACTCTCCAAACAATCTTGTCTAATGTTAGTTTCCAGTCTAAATTGGCTTCAGTTGTTCCAGCAGATGCTTTAATAATATCATTATCGTTTGATGACCTTAATAAAACTAGTTCTTGTTTTACATTTATTATTATTCTTCTGTAATCTTCAGCAAATCCTAAAAGTAATCTTAAAGGTACGTAAAAATCAAAGTTTCCCGAAGCGTCAGGAGTAATTATACTTTTGTCTGGTGCAACCCATCCTGCAACAGCTAACAGATTCTTCTCATTTGGTGTTAAAGACGCTAATCCTTTTAATGTACTGGAAATTCCAACCTTTTTTGTTGAATCGACTGTAACTCCTGAAATTTCATATCTAATCTCGTCAAACAAAAATGCCATAGGATTATTTATGAACGGAACAGTGGTTCCAACAGTACCGTCAGCTTTTGTTACTTTTCCTTCAATATATAAATAACTTTCGCATGGAAGAGTATAAATGTCTTGTTGTTGTATAGGAATCCTAATTTCATCGTTATTGTTTAATTTGGACGAAGCGTAAGGGTTGTGCGTGTGATATTCCTTTTCCCATAAGGTCTCGTCGAATGTTGGGCCCTGCGCTATATCCAGTATATCCATTGTTAATGACCTTTAATCCAATTTCTTCTAGAAAACGAATGTTGTCACTTGTTAATCCTTCTACAGCTGATGAGCTACTGACCTCTTTGCTGGTTGGCTCTCTCTTTTTAAATGATAACCCCATTATCTAAGCGGATGATTTTATATGTATTCTTACAGTAATAGCTTCTCCTCGAAAGTCAATAAGGTTTCCGTCTTGATCCACTATGTTCAGCACGATGTCTGAAATGAAACTGGTGTTTAACGGTAGGTACACAAGGTTTTGAGGCTTTTCTACTATCTTGAAACCCGGTGCGACTGATGGGTAGAATGTGTGTAATATATGCCGATTTTCTCCATCTCTGTAGGATCCTTGTATAATGTTACATGTAATGTCTATGCTGTTTACTTTGATGATCGTCACAGTTCTATTCCCAGAATGAGTTGTATTAGGTTCTAATACCTTTGTTTCCTTAGAAAACCCCAATAAACTACCAATTGAACGTTCTTGGCCAAAATCAATATAATACTTAGAAGTAATTTCGGCTTTCATTGTATTGTTATTGCCTTTTATCGTTATATTTTCTTTTCCCATATGTTTTTGTATAACTTCATTTATATTATCAATTTCATAAGCTCCTGTTGGTAAACTGAATTCTTCCAAAGCTGAATATTTTCCTTTATTATCTTTTGTCTTGTAATAATGTATTTTGTTATTAATTCCTTCACTAACGTTTGGAATAGAGTTATATGTTGTTAAATCCAATAATGCGGCTTCCCATAGTCTTCCTTTTTGCAAACGTAGCGCTGGAAACAGAATACTGCGCAAAGTACATGAGTTACCGGTTAATGACACTGTATACGAAGACATCTTAAAGTTGACTAACACTTTTAGCTAAAAAGTCTAAACATAAATGACCGCAAATGGATGTATCATCAGGTTGTTTTCTTGTATAATTGTAAAAAACATTTTCTGCCGCACGAAAGTATTGTTGAAGTTCTTTCGGTGGTGGAAGGTTTCCAAAACTGTCGAAATAATAAATCGTTTCACCAAGTTTCTTGTAACACACCCAATGAGTGCCTAATCCTTCACTATTATCCAAATTTACTATACCAGTCTCATTTTTCCACATTTTAACCGGTAATTCATCTTTCATAAATACTCCTCTAAAAAATGGGATTTTCAAACAAGAAGCATATGTAATCAGTTCTTCATTGGTTAATTCTTTGTTTTTAATTATTAATTGCTCTTTCTTATTTAATACACACGATACGGTCTTAGGTATAGTCCTCCTCCCTTTTTTATCATTGACCATATTGTTGGTTTCTTTTTACCTTTACCACTAGTAGATCGACGTTTTCTTCTGATATTACCTCCTTGTTTCTTAGCGGGTCTTTTCCCACGCCTTCTTCTCTTTCCTCCTCCAAACGTAGTTTTTGCTTTCATTGCTGCTGTTACTGCTAAAGACGCTGCTTTTTCACCAATACTCGCGTCACTAGATTTTACTCTTTGCCAAGCTTTCTCAGAAAGTGCTCTATCTGCTATTGATCTATTTTTTGTATCACCAAATTTGGAATACGCTATATCGTGCTGTTTACAAGCCTGATCAAGCTTATTTATTCCAGGATCTCCTCTAGCAAGCCGTTTCTCTAATTTGGTTCCAGGACCACAATATTGATATCCTCCAGGTAAATGTAATTCCACAGGTAATAAATCAATCGCCTTGTTAACTATAGCTCCAACCGGTTTACTTAATAGAGAAAATGCTGTTGATGCTATTCCCCTTCCTCTCTGTAATCTCTCTCGATTATGACTGATGCGTTTAGCCCTCGGCATGACTATTTATAGCCAAACTTACAATCAGTAGGTGCACTCTATAAATGTTTTACAATGAATGTAATATTAGTCTTGGCTTCTTGTATTATATATACTGTTTAAAATCCATTTATTATATAGAAATGGATTAATTAATTAAATGTAGACATAATAAATAAAAGTAGTAAAAATAGAAATAAGGTGTAATTGAAGATGTTTCAAATGTTTCTCCGCTGGTGATGGTATCGTTGTTTTCGGTAAAATGAATAAAATCTAAATAGTTGTCATGTTCCCTTAGAAACTTGCCACTTAATCGTTGGTAATTAAATAACACATTCCAGTCTAGTTTATCTTTAAAATTGTCAATGTAATTTTCAGAGAGATTTTGATATTTACTTATTACTTCCCAACAGTTATTAAAATTTGATGTCATCTCTACAAGGAAGTTTTCTGAAAACTGTTGTCTTTGTAAAATATGAATCCAGTTAACTCTGTGAAAATAAATTCTTAACATAGTCATTGTGAAGAGGTAGTGTATGGAAAGTTGTTCCCAATCCATATATCTATCAAACCGTTGAACAAAACCATCTGTCAGCACTCCTTGGGGAAATCTCGGCTCTTGAGATATTAAACTCCACGCAGTAATATTGGATTCCATCATCCTCTCTGTATCATCTCTCGAATATAACTGATGCTTTATCCCTTATCATGGGTATTTAAATTCTTTTTTCTCTTATATAATCTTCATCGTTTTCTGTTGGTTCATTAATCACATTCACTTTATCCCCCTTTCCTAATGTCTTGACTTTAGAAGGCTCAGACGGTTTATCTAATTGATTAGGTTTTTCTGGATTGTGTATCTTTTTCCAGTCTAAATAATTGTGGCTGTCAACATCTGAAGCTACAGCTCTTCCTGAAGCCCGATGGATATAATTAAATAAAGCTGCACCAAACCTTTCCATATGTTTTTCATATTCTGTAGTCCATTTCTTGTGTACTATATCAAATATTTTCTTATTTACAGCGTCTCCATCCTGCTCACAATCACCTACATTTGACAATTTTAATTTTTTTACATCATAGCTTGTATCAGTTTCATTCTTTTTGTAAATCGTTAACAATTTTAAAGTCGCTAAATTTACTGCTTCACCATCATAAATGGGATGTTTTATATTGCTTAACCTTTTACCGGAAAATCCCCAATGGTCTTCGTGTACAATCGGGGTTCTTTTATCCATGTATTGTACCGTAACCGCATCAGAAGACAAAAGCGGATCACCAACATTTTGAATTACTTTTCCTTCAAAATTATAATTACCATCAGGTGTTAACGGAAACCCAGCTCTTTTTTCACTATATCCAGATTTTACTCCAAACTCGGAATACCGTCCAAACTTGTCCACACTCATGATGTAACTGAATCGCTATCGTTTAGGTTCTTACTATATATATATATATATATATACGTCTACTGAACAATTATTTCTCGTTTTCGCAGTTCATCAACCAAAGCTACCCATTCGTTTTCTAAACCAGTGTGCCCGGCTTCCATAGCTTCATGTAATAACCTCATTCGATCAACTAACTTATTTATATCGTTGTAATATATTATATTGGTTTTATACAAATTTTTTAATAATCCCCTTCCAGATGTAGTAGGATCAGTTGTTTTTCTTTTTTTATGCAAAACATTTAATTCAGCAGAAGATAAAGCTCTTCTTTTAATTGGAGCTTTATTTGATTTCGAGGGGAAAAGACTAGATATAACGTTTGTGTATTTTATTGACCTGTTTCTATGAATAGGTAGTTCTTTGGAATATTTTTTTCTATGTGCATTTGTATACTCTAGTATATTTTTAAACAATTGTAAATCCTTTTTAGTATATTTACCAGGATTATTTTTAAAGATGAGTTCAAACAAACCTGTTGTACCTTTATATTTTTTATCACCAATAACTATATCATCATTTTCGTTTATATCTAACTTTCTATCTCCAATCATTAATCCTTTATCCTCTATTCTAGCTCCATATGTATGATAATTTCGATTAGCATGTGTGCCATGTAACATTTTTAATGTATATTTTCTTCCAAGTGTTCCTTTAAACATAATATCTGTGCCTAATTTGCTTAAGTTGGATGGGTTGATATCCTCTTCTTCTGCTCTTGTATCTTCCGCACTTGTATCTTCTGTACTTGTATCTCCTGCAATGTTCTTTTCCCTTAAATCTCCTATATCTCCGCTTTCTTCATACTCGTCGCTTTCTTCAGATGTTTGTAACTGGTCAGAACTTTCATCATTCTGAAATTCTTCTTCATATTTGGAAATTGGTAGCATTTTGTCTCCTTCGAAGCGAATTGAAGGTCTTTCCATATTTTGTGCTAATCGCTTTAAAGGTTCAGTAACAGGTTTGAATGTTGTTTCTAAAAATTGCTCTCTTTCATTTATACCTGATTTTAAAGCTCGGTTTTTTTGTCTAATAGAATCACTAAGTGATTTTATTTCCTTTAATAGCTTTTCCTGGTTAACCATCTTCACACCTTGACGACTTGTACAGTAATACCGCTAATCAGTGTATTAAAACGAATTTATCAAAACCTATTCTATAACGACCATCTTTTATAGCTTGATCTTTCATAATAACCAAAAATCCATACTTTTCCGCCCATGCTTTTCCGCAAAGCTCTTTAAACTTTTCAAATGGCATATCCGCATTCACATGATCGTTATATATATGTTTTAGGTTAGTATCATCTTGTTTGAATACAATTAGAATATTTGCATTATCTCTGATAAGTTGTTTTGGGATTTTGCTATAAGTTTGTCCTATATATATGCTGTCGATGTTATTATGTCTTCCCATGGCAAAGTAGTTTCTAATAGTATCCTGATTTTCACAAGATACATCGTCAAATATAAATACAGAATACGGTTTCGCTTCGTTTGGTTGCATAATGCTATCACTAGCGTTAAATTTGTAAAAATTAACATCAGACACATCAGATAGGATTTTATCCAGCAATTGATACTTTGGTTGATGTAGAGACTTTGAAAAAATATATAGGTTACTAAACCTTAATCCCTGCGGATTAGTGATCAAATTAAAGACAACATTGGTCTTTCCACAGTTTGAGGGGCCACTTACTATACATCGAACAGTGTTTGGAAGTAAACTACCGTGTTTACCATTGTTGATTTTAACGTTATCCACAGTTAAATCATCTATGTTATTAATATTGAATCGATCTTTATGGTGAATAATCTCCATCCTGCTCAAAGGTTAACGATGAAATGAGTTGCTTGTATTAAACCAAGTCCTTTATAGGTATCCATGAATCCTCAGTTTTGTTAAACCCTAACCACCGCACTTTAACTGCGTCCTTTTTTCTTTGTAACACTTTTTCAACAAGATATACATCACCTACTGTTGACTTTAACATTTCATGTCCATAAAATGCACCTTGCAACAAATCTCCTTTGTTATCTTTTAGGATATACGTTTCAGGTACAGTCGGTTGCACTTTATACACTGTAAAAACTTCATTCGTCCAATTGGGAAGGTATTTTTTGGTAAACACTCCCTTATATTTACTAATCCGTACTTTATCACTTACATTAAATTTTCTTGGCTGCATTTTTTCTACTTTAGGCTTTGTATTTTTCTTTATGCGTTTTAATACATCTTTTGCATTTCTTCTATTTACTTTGTTAGGTTTCATACCAATAGTTCTATGAAACCTGTTGTTATAATCATTTATTAATTGTGGTAAAACATCATACCATACGTAAGAACCTCTTTTTGAAAATTGTTTATACAGTGCTCCTTTTAAGGTTCTATTAAATCTTTCTACAATAGCAGCTTTTTTCTCTGAATTCGTAGAATAATGATTTATTTTATATTTATTCATTAACTGTGCAAAGTTTGTATTAAAGTATTCTGTTCCATCATCAGTTTGTAAATGTTTAATTTTGTTTTTATCTCTTTTTATGGCTATTTCCATGGCTTCTGTTACGCTTTTACCAGTCTTGTCCTTTAGAGGCAAAGCGTCTGCAACTTTTGTAAAACAATTAATAATTGTGAGTATATATTTAAATCCTTTGTTTATTCTGCTATGCGGTCGCATTTCAATTAAATCCGCTTGATATAGATCATTTATCCCTTTTATAACAGTATTTCTTCTTGGAAACTTTATTCTTGCAGGTTTGTGTAGTTCATTAATAATCTTCTCCTTCAGGTCTGACATGATGGTTTCACGAAGGCAGCTGATATGGTATTAAATATTCTTTTGTATAAATCTGCTTATATATATACATATAGTTCAAGGTCATTCAAAACTTGTGTAAAAAAAGGGGAAACACAGCTTAACATTGCTGTGTTTCCCCTTTTTTTACGGAAAGGAAAAGGATAGAGGATCTAGGACGATGAAAGGGTTATTAGTCAATAGGGTTGAGGGAATAGTGACCGAATGGTAAAGTGTGGATGTTGTCTGGAAGGGTTTGTCTTTTGTCGTCATTACAGGATAGCGCCTTTTTAACTTCAGTCACGCTGTACAGCTGATGGTTAAAACTTCTGATGGTGTTGAATTTAGCTGTAATGATGTTATCCTCAAATAAGCATTGCTTGTAGTGTTCAAAATGCACTTTCTTCTTTAAATATAAACTCTTTACACCTTTAGCTTTCTTAATATAGCTATTCTTCTTTTCTTCTTCTTCTTCTTTTTCATTATAGAGTTTCAAAGAATATAGTTTAGACATCAGTGCAACAATCTCTTCAAGTAGAACACCATTAGCCTCATCCTTGAATTTGCCTAGTACTTTTTTGTGTCTGTCATTGTCGTAGTTTGGATGATCTTTTGGATAATCGGAGAAATCAAAGTCGTTCTTGTAAATAAATGTACGTAAATCTTTATACATGTCCAATGTTACTATGCGATATATAAAAGCGTCAGTGTCCATATATGTAATAGATATATTTTCTCTTCCGTAGAACGCCACCATTTTGTTGTAGTGAAAATCGTACATGTGTGTTTTTGAGATGTCCAAGATTGACATGCCTATATACAAAGGACGATCCATCTTCACACTCGTCTTCTTCATGGACACTGCTACAAGTTTTTCATTAATAATTATCGATGTTCCAAAATTTGGCTGCTGTACTAGTTTCTGTAATTTTTTTGCGTCGGTAACAAGTTTAACATTTTTATGTCTTCTTTTGTTTTCCAATGTTTTTCCAAATATCGCATTATTCATTAATTTAAAGAAATCTTTTTGAAAGTCTGATGTAGCTGCTGCTCTTCTGATGGTATTTGAATCAATGTAGGGTTTCAACCAGCATGATTGAGAAAATTCCAAAACTCTATTAATTTTTGTTAAACGTAGTCCTAATTCGATAGCTTGTTGAACCACCCAAAAGTGAGCCACGTAGCGTTGTTTATTATTTAATGTCATCATTAATTTGGGGTGTTTTCCAATTGGTGAAATTTCTGTTTTAGCAAGAAGTGGTAGGTCATAATGAAGATCATGTAAATTTTCTGGGTATTCAAAATCGCAATCCAAAATATATCCAGTGTCACCATGTTTCGGAATTTGTAAAATATCGCCAATAAAGTCGGGATTAATCCATTTAAAGTTATCAAAAGGAAGTGGGTTTGACATTGCCCAACCGTACAGGTTATTTGCATCGAAATATCCTAAATAGGTTGACGGTTTGGTTTCATCATAATCGGGTAGGTATTTGTTGTTGGCTTTGACATGTCTGGTAACACTTTGGGTCAATCCGCCTCTTACTCCAGCTTCAACCATTAAAACCATGTCAATGTCTGTTAAAAGTTGGAGTTTGCATTTTGTTTCTTTTAACATGGCTTGCCAAGCTAATCCTGGTGAAGTATACGAATGTAGAGGGTCCAAACCGTAGGCAGCAAAACAAGTGTTTCGGAATTCTTCCATTACATCACAAAGAAGAGTTACATCTAGTTTGACATAAAAGTCCGAGTAATCTCCTAAGGTCTTCATATCTAACTCGTTCCATACTCGACGTGCGTGTTGATAGTCCTCAAGTGATATTTCCGAATCATTAAGTTTGTTTTTGAAGTGTTCTGGTGGAGGTAGTGATGTTTCATCAAATCTATGCAGTCCATCGATGTAATCATAGGGGAAGACTCCTTTTCGAAGAACCAAATCCATTTTACTATTGGGTACAATTTTGCTTGTTTCTATCAAATCTGTTCTTCTTAGATTTTCAGATAATTTCATGAGGCTTGAAGGCATAAATCTAAATGAATCAACAAACCTTAATTTAATTTTACCCACCTTTTTTGAAAAGCTTATAAATTTTTCCATTGTAGTAGCCAAAACGTCTATTGCTCCATTATCTCTTCCTAGTTCGGGGATTATGAAGTGCGAATCATAACCACTCAGATTGTGCAGAACTACGGGGATGAAATATGGTAGTTTGTAGTTCAAGTTGCAAGCGTTACAGGCTGCACCTCTATACGCTCCCGTAAGATGATCGTGGTCACGAACTTTAACGTTATCCAGTGTAAAGGTGTTATTACACAAATAACACGTTGTTGTTGAATAATAATGTTGAAGCTCTTCTTCTTCCATAGGTGACATGGGTACCTTTGTTCCATACAGTTCTTCTACCTTTGCAGCTATTTCATACAGATCATCGACAAAGTATTTGGCTGCTTCTTCACCGCGATAAATCTTTGGAGAAGATGATAGTCCATATTTTTGAAGATGGTCTTCAGTCAACGTGGATTTAATTAGTATGCAATAACTGTTTGGTGAATGAAGTTGGTATTTGCTTCTTCTTGTAACGTCCTCTTCTTGTTGTTCAAGTGGATGTAAAGAAGACTCGAAATCAGCGTAAACAGCAACAGGTACACGGTATTGTTGTATTATTTTGTCAAATTTTATCTGCGCTCTGCTGGAATGTGGCAATTTAATTCTAACCTCATAGTTTCCATTACATAACCTTTGATGTTCTACTAACCATTCTGAACCTCCCCTTCTTAATGGTTTGCCTACATGACAAAAACATCTTTTACAAATGGTTTTCTCTCCGTGTTTTTTTGATATTTGTTTAGATACAAGAGCTGCAAAGTTTTTTATGTAGACATAGTGGGATATGTCCCCTTTAGTGATCAATAGCAAATCCGTATGATCTCTGCGCTCAATAGGTGTTATGCGCAAGGGGTACGCATTGTTTGACGAATCTAAGCCAAAAATGTTGACAGAAGCTGAAGGATTTTGCTTTTCAAATTTTGATATATCAGTAATTGCAACAGGGTAATTCATTCCCTGGAAATTATACTTATGTTGTATTTCTTCATATTTGTGACTTGGTCTTATCGGATTGTCTGTTACATATTTGACCAACATGGCATATTTAAAACATTCAGTATCTTGATTTTGTACGTTGACGCAGGAAAAGGTATTTCTAATCTTTGTTGGTAGAGGGATGTAGCTACTTCCTCGAATTCCATAGCCGTGTTTGTGTACTCTTAAGTCTAGCCCTGTGATGCTTAACAAACTCCATCCAGAGCCTCTTCCTTCATGTTCTTGTATTTTTGTCTTGAGCTCTTCAAAACATTCAGATACGATTGAATCAATATCTGACGAAAACATAATGGTACGGTTTTTTGTTAAAAACCCTCTCGGTGAAGTTTCATTTTGAATGTTTGTAAATAAAGCATCCATTAATAGTCCAAATTTGATAAAATTTAATCTTTTTAATTCATTTTGCAGAGTTTTACTTACCAATCCTTTTGCGTTATTTAAAAATTCTTCGAGTTGTAATTTTGCATTGTCAATTTTAAAGTGGGTTACTACATTACCCGGAAGTGCTCGGGCATGTAGTTCTACATTTACTGCTGTTGATGCTGAAGGACGGTGAAGTGTAGACAGAGCATGCGTAGAACTCGATGCAGCTGATGATGTTGAAGGACGATGAAATGTAGACAGAGCAGGCGTAGAAGTCGATGCAGCTGATGATGTTGAAGGAAGGTGAAGTGTAGACAGAGCAGAGGTAGAAGTCGATGTTGATGGTGCATATTGAATTACAGTTGGTCTGGAATGTTGGTGTTGAGCTAACATTTGATCTATTTCTTTCAATTCTTCTTCTTCATATTTTTCATCTTGGTTGTTGTTATGTTTCAGTTCATTATGAATCATTAAAAGAAATTCATCCTTAAATGAAGACTTGCAAATATCGCAGCGATGCATAATGTAGGTGCGATCTCCACAAAGGTCAAGGCAATAATGAACAACACTGCAAATGCCCCTCTATTTATACCCTAGCAAAAGTGGTGGGGGTACGTATTACGTTAAGTTTACTATTTTTTTTGCATTTTATATTTACTATTGTAGCTGAAGGCTACAAAGTTCTGTATTTAGGTCAAGGTCATTGAACATATTTGCCAAAACGGGGAATAGAGCAGTAAATGATTTCATATCAAACCATAAACTGATCTATTCCCCGCTCTGTATTTAACTAAGACAATTTTCTCCAACAGGAACATTTGATAGATTTTAAACTCGGATGTGAAGTCGGATTGTACACATTGCATCTCGATCAACTAAAAATTTCATAAAACAATAGGGATCTTCAGTTGTAGATTCATCTTTAACATATTCGATGGTCAACATTGCAGAACGAAGATCTTGTGGAATTACGTCGACTTTTATGAGTCGCCTTTCGAGTTCAAACCGTTTTGTTATTGATGTAAGTTTTATCACATCATCGATATCGATGAGGGGAAAGCTGTAGCAAACGGAGTTTCCTGGTGGGTTCATCATGCCGATATGATAAATATACACTGTTGCATCGACATTAAATAGACGTTCCCCCACCATTAAATTTATAAGTTACCCCCACTTTTTCTAAACAAAAAAAAAGCAAAAAAAAAAAAAAAAAATTGAAAGCTGGTAAATATTTTCTGTCTTGTAACTGGGTCAAGGTTATACAACGATATTACCAAAACGGGGAATAGAGCAGTAAGTAGTTCTCACTTTGACTACAAACTGATCTATTCCCCGCTCTGTATTTAAAGTTTGTCAGTTGACAAGAAAAAGACAACACTTAATCAGACTCATTTGATGAATCAGAATCAGTTGTATCAGAAGCATCGGAAAGAAATAGTCGTCGACGAATATGATATACCCCTCGTGCACTATCTAAAAATAACCCATCCAAACTACTACTACTAGTGGTTGGAGTTTCATCATGTATTTCTTCAGAACAGAGAAGATGCTGATAGATTCTATAGGTTTCAGATTCCCCGTCACTTAACGGTTCAATTTGTTCCATATATCCTGCTTCAAGATCATCACTGTTTATATCACTTAATAATTCAAAATCTTCCATTGCATCCATATCACTTAATAATTCAAAATCTTCCAATTCGTCTTCATTTTCATCCTCACTTTCAATCACAATATGTTTTATAATTCCTACGATTGATTTTGCAGAAGGAAATATATTATCCTTTGGTGACATAGCTGCTATATATTCTAGTGCTAACACAAGTAGCAGAATGAGATAAGCACTGATGAGAAATCTCTTTTTATATTCCCCGATTTAAGTGGTGGGGGTAACTAGTGATAAGAAATGGGTATTATTGTATCAAATATATGTAACAATGTTTATGAAACAAGGATGTTTAAGTCCTGTAAGTAGGTCAAGGTCGTTTTAACTTATTACCAGAACGGGGAATAGAGCAGTAAGCGATTCTCACTTTGACCGAAAACTGATCTATTCCCCGTTCTGTTTTCCCCCCGTTCAGTATTTCCAAAACATCTTTAGTCAATTACGAATGCTAGAAGGTCTTCAGGAAGATCTTGTTGAAGTGATGCACCTTCTAACAACGTTTCTAACGCATTAATGTATTTTATCGCCTGTATCAAAATGGCATGCCTTGAACTTTTTTTATCCATAAACGGTAATTTTGATTGTAATAACTTATATGTTTGATTTATTTTTTTAATCCTTCCTCTTTCTCTAGCATTCCTTCTTCTTGCCTCATCATTCTTTTCCTTGTTATTTGTTGTAGGCTGCATCGATGTTGTAGGCTGCGTCGATGTTGTAGGCTGCATCAACTCTGCTGGGCTATTCATAGCTGAATAACTATACTCTAAAGCTGTACGCCTTATATATGTTTACCCCCACATATATAAGGGGGGGGGGTGCAAGTTTTAGGGAGGAGATATTTTTGTAAGAAATATATATATATATTTCAATGTTGTTTTTTACCAAACGAAAATTGTCTAAGTCCCAAGGTCATCTGAACAAATTGCCAAAACGGGGAATAGAGCAGTAAGTGGTTCTCACTTGGACCGCAAACTGATCTATTCCCCGCTCTGTATTCTAAAGTAAACAATAAATCTTCTCACTATTGAGCAACCTTTGCTCTTTGAAGCTCAAGTTCTAAGTCTCCAACCAGGCGAAAGTCTGCATCGTGCTCCTCCCATTGTTCAGGAGAACGCGGTTGTGCACACCACTTTGTAAAGGCGTACCTCATTGCCTCATTATACTCCTCCAGGATAACATGATAGGGTCTTGGTTGCTGCGTTGTAGACTGCATCGATGATGTAGTTTGTTGCGGATGTGACTTAGCATCATTCTCCGCAACCTTATTAATCTTAAAAACTTCAGTCATTTCTGCAGCCTCAGCAATTGCGTACAACTCCTCTTCGTTAATTTCCTTTCCCCATGTGTTGCTGTTGACGCTCATGATGATACAACTAATAATTATATTCCGAATCGCTCGCTTAAATACCCGCTTACCCCCTCCCCTCTTTACTGTTGAATAATGACTTTAGTATAATATTTCTCCTTTTTCCTTTTAAGTTTATCTTTGACTTAGTGTAAATTATCCAAGTCCGTTATCTAGGTCAAGGTCGTTGTAACATTGCAAAAAAAGTGTGGACAACTTATTTACACTCTGCAGCATATGCTACAAATTGTAAATAGGTTGTCCACACTTTTTTTTTAATTTGGAAAAAATGCTTTATTTAATTTGGAATAAACTTTTGGTCTTTTTATTTATATTATTATTTTAATGATTTCCACACAGTGATACCTGTATCATTTCGAATTAAATAGTCCTTGTGGGTAGGTTTTTTGACGTGGAGGTCCATGGCTCTAGGTAACTCTACATAGTACAGTTTACCTTCACATTGAACCAACACCTTTGCAAAGTCCTTTATTTTAACAAAGAAGTAGCGTTTGTTTTTACAAAGCCTGTTAATTCGAATTTTAATTGGCACCACTGTTGCACGTGGTGAAGAAGGAGATGCGCCATGGTTTAATTTTAAATGAAGACTGCACGTTTCTTCATTTAAAATACAACGTTTAACACAGCGTTCACCTTTCTTAGCACCTTTTTTGAATATATAATTACATTGTTGTGCAGGAAGCATGCACATCCTTTGTACAGATTTAAGTTGTTTAAATTTCTCTGAAGGAGATGAAGTATATGTGCAGATTACTGAAGGTCTGGTTGGAGAAGATGATTGGGTGGCTGGTTGGCTTGGTCTCGAACTTGATGTTGATGAGGATGAAGAAGCAGACGATTTGGAAGACTTTGATGAACATGTAGAACAACTTGAAGATGTAGAAGGACTTGGAGAAACAGCACGAGACGTTGACAAAGGACTTGGAGAAACAGCATGAGAAGTTGACGGAAGAGGTGAAGGACTTGGAGAAACAGCACGAGAAGTTGACGGAAGAGGTGAAGGACTTGTGTAAGTCGTTGACGCAGCAGGTAGTGGTGGACAGTTCTCCGGGACGATGTTAGCTAACATCAGGGCTGTCCGAAGGATGGATGGAACCGCAGAAGACGGAGTGGTAGAGGCGGGCGAAGACGAAGCAGAAGGTTTCAATTTGAGAGGTTGTGTCTGCTTCCTAATGTGTGCCATGGTGTGAGGTATAACAGCACAAGAGGAAGAATGATTTTACTAGTGCTGGGGGACCCTCTTTTATACATACTGATAGTGGTGGGGAGTGCAAGTGTTATACGGTGGGGGTAATAATGTTGTAACGAGTAAATATATATTACAATACGGGGATTTTCTAAGTCCCGAAGTGGGTCAAGGTCGTTTGATCATATTATTAAAACGGGAAATAGAGCAGTAAGTGATTCTCACTTGGACCACAAACCGATCTATTCCCCGCTTTGTACGTGAATTTTCTAAGTCCCAAGGTCATCTGAACATGAAGCCAAAGCGGGGAATAGAGCATAACATACTGCTCTATTCCCCGCTCTGTATTTGGGAAGGGGACAAAAGACAACAAACAAGAGACTGATTTTAAACAAGAGACTGACTTTATATTTTACAAGGTTTTCTCAGGCTAAGATGGGTAATGTCAACCGGTTTACGCGCCGTATTGACACAAGGTCGGTTTGCGCGCCATACCTTAGAGGGGTTAGGAAAAGGATGAGAAGCAAGATACATTACTTTGAAAATAAAGACTTTGCCAGCAACTATGTAAACAAAAATTAATCAGTTAACGTTACTTTTACAAGAACAGCCAAGGTCGGTTTTGCAAAGGTCAACAGTATCACTGAAACCCGGTGGGACGTAGACCCAAACACCCGGCGTCAGGCTGCTGCGAACCCAAGTTTTGACCAAGGTTGTTGAGGGACCTGTAGGGCCGGGAGTACATATTTCATTAGTAAATAAGACACTTCAAACCGATACCAAACATTAACATATATTAGACTAACTACATTACCTAGCAGCAAACTACAAGCGTTATCTAACATGCTTAACAAACTAACTAAACATGCAAGGGCGCGGATCTCTTAATTGCGCGTCGGGCCCAACGCACACTTAACAGACCTACGCTGCAGCAGAGTGCAACCCACTGGGACGTATACCCAAACAGCGGGCGGCAAGCTACTGCGACGAGACTGCGGACTGCTCCCGCTTATAAAGGCAAAGTGACGTCACCAAAGCGGAAGGGGGGATGTTACGTCAAAGGGGGGGGGATATTACAATACGAGGATTTTCTAAGTCCCGAAGTGGGTCAAGGTCGTTTGGTCATATTATTGAAACGGGGAATAGAGCAGTAATTGATTCTCACTTGGACCACAAACCGATCTATTCCCCGCTTTGTACGTGAATTTTCTAAGTCCCAAGGTCATCTGAACATGAAGCCAAAGCGGGGAATAGAGCATAACATACTGCTCTATTCCCAGCTCTGTATTTGGGAAGGGGACAAAAGACAACAAACAAGAGACTGATTTTAAACAAGAGACTGACTTTATATTTTACACAGTTTTCTCAGGCTAAGATGGGAAATGTCAACCGGTTTACGCGCCGTATTGACACAAGGTCGGTTTGCGCGCCATACCTTAGAGGGGTTAGGAAAAGGATGAGAAGCAAGATACATTACTTTGAAAATAAAGACTTTACC
Organism: Allygus modestus; assembly: GCA_963675035.1. Taxonomy (NCBI): domain Eukaryota; kingdom Metazoa; phylum Arthropoda; class Insecta; order Hemiptera; family Cicadellidae; genus Allygus; species Allygus modestus. The sequence continues at coordinate 311,734,999 of OY776111.1, forward strand.
ATCAACTATGTAAACAAAATTAATCAGTTAACGTTACTTTTACAAGAACAACCAAGGTCGGTTTTGCAAAGGTCAACAGTATCACTGAAACCCGGTGGGACGTAGACCCAAACACCCGGCGTCAGGCTGCTGCGAACCCAAGTTTTGACCAAGGTTGTTGAGGGACCTGTAGGGCCGGGAGTACATATTTCATTAGTAAATAAGACACTTCAAACCGATACCAAACACTAACATATATTATACTAACTACATTACCTAGCAGCAAACTACAAGCGTTATCTAACATGCTTAACAAACTAACTAAACATGCAAGGGCGCGGATCTCTTAATTGCGCGTCGGGCCCAACGCACACTTAACAGACCTACGCTGCAGCAGAGTGCAACCCACTGGGACGTATACCCAAACAGCGGGCGGCAAGCTACTGCGACGAGACTGCGGACTGCTCCCGCTTATAAAGGCAAAGTGACGTCACCGAAGCGGAAGGGGGGATGTTACGTCACGGGGGGGATGTTACGTCACGGGGGGGGGGGGTGACCTTGAACATGACCCAAAAAGGGGGGGGGGTGACCTTGAACATGACCCAAAAAAGGGGGGGGGGGAGGTTGTGTCGTCACGGGGGAAGGGGAACCGGATGTAGACCGGTTTTTAGCTTTCTACCCGTATATGGAAATGTCACGGTTACACTTGGCGACCCGCTTTGCTCCGTCTGGTACCTCATTCCAGCTTTGCCTTGCGAACTGAATACACCTCTGCGCTATGTCTTCTCCCATTACACCCGAGAAACTGCAACGTTTGAAGGAGACTTTGAAGAAGTCTTCGGAAAAAAGGAGCGGATTCAAAAGACCTAGTTCTTTTAAATCTTGCATACGGAAGAATTTTCGAAACCACCCACTTTACTTCGACCAACGGCCTTCGACGTCCACTGCATCTTCACCATCGCTATCACCTCGCCCTTCATCGCTTCGACCTTCATCGCCGCCACCAACTGTTGAGGAGATAATGAAGAGGACGGCTACGGTGAAACTTACCGAGTTGGTAACGCCGCTGGAGTCTGTCGCCGTCAAGTTTGCGCAGTTGAAATTAAACGTGGAGTATCTACTTGTGGGGAAGATCAGCGATGATGAGTACCTACTCCAACACCTCTTTGGCGGCGGCCGTTACGTCAAGGTCCACCTTCCAAGGTCCACTCTGCCACCTCCTGAGACCAAGTGCGACTTGATTTTAGTACGGCAGAAGGGACAAGTAAAGTGGGTTACAAAGGAAAAATAAACACTGACTACCGCTCACCGCTCCTTATCCACCATCTCCTTCAAACACAAACGGTCCTTTTCAGGACCACCCTAAGCATTTCAAGTTAGGGACTTGGCCTGTACATAGGCAGGAGACTATTAGTCTTATGTTTGTGTGCAGCCCACTTTGTGAAAATTTCTAAGTCCCAAGGTCCATGACCTTGACCTTGACCTTGAACATGACCCAAAAAAGGGGGGGGGAAGGGGGGGGGGGTACACAGTTTGTGCAAAGTATGTCATGTGGGTACTCAAATTACGCGGATTGATCAGACGAACAAGTTGGCGCAAACAGAATTTAGATCCGACAAAGGGTATAGCAGCAACAGCGAAAAACAACTATTTTCAAGGGCAAGCCTAAATAACTTCTTTATTTACGGTTTAAAATATATTAAGTGGGTACTCAAATTACGCGGATTGATCAGACGAACAAGTTGGTGCAAACAGAATTCAAATCCAACAAAGGGTATAGCAGCAACAGCGAAAAAACAACTATTTTCAAGGACAAACCTAAATAACTTCTTTGTTTTTGGTTCAAGGTCTAACATGTGGGTACTTCAATTACGCAGCTTGACAAGGCGAACAAGTAGGTGCAATTTAAATTTAAATCTAACCAACAGTATAGCATCCGTGGCGTAAAAACGATGGTTTGAAGGACAAGGTAACGTTGTGGTGGGGGTAGATGCCTATTATACACGATAACGCTACATCATTATTCTTCCAGCTCTTGTCGTATGAACATCTACCTAGACGGTCTGAAAAATGTCGCAGTTTTACAGGAACATGAGGAAGGTGACCTTCAGTAGTCCCCTTGACACTACTTTCTACTTCCCTGACGATGAAGACAGAAGGTCTACACTTTTAGTGGACAATGAGCGGTTTCGTCGAAGAATAATTGAGGTTGAAACACTTTTAACCAGTTGTTTGCTACGCAAAAAGAACCATATGAATACATGCACCGGTTTAGATCATAGTAGCTGTTATACTTATACAGCGTTGAAGCGCAAACATTATTGAGGTTTTTAGTTACGGAGGTAAGGTCTTGACAGTCTAAGAGCTAAACCCTAACTAACACATGTAAACTAGTTATTGTGCGATGTAAAACTTGGTGGGGAGACTGGTGTAGTGGGGGACTGGTGTAATGGGGGACTACCATCTGCCGCACAATTGCCACCTGCCACCTGCCACCTGCCGCCGCCCATCTGCTGTCCACCATCTGCTTCGTTCTACTACACTTTTACCCCCACCATTTTGTTTGATACCAAAAACGCTAGCTAGCGAATAGTCAGTACACCTCCGGCTCTCGACCGGTGAACATCGAGCTCTCCGAGACGCTCTTCACAAAATAAAAATATCATTTCACTCAAGGTCTGATAGATGTTTCTATTTCATTGCCGTCACGTATTCTTTCCTCCTGACAGCAATGAAATGCAAACACCTAACAGAACAGATAGGTGTCAAAAACACAACATGGACTCTGCGCAGGGATCGAAGTATCTACCGTCTTTCTTCAGAAAGCAAAGTGATGGCCGCAACTCGTCCGGATCAACAACATCGATGACAACCAACAACGGGGAACTATTGTAAACATGAATTATTGTAAACATAACTTATTGTAAATAAAATAAAGTAATATTTGTAATTGTACTACCTCGCACTCGTATCATTCGATTGCTTCATTCGATTGTTTCATTCGATATTTATTATCGATTAACTATCGAATCACAATCGTTTTACGAGTGCGAGGTAGATTTTTTTAAAAAAACTTCACCGTGACCTTGAACTTTGAACTTTTACTCATTTCGTCACAAAACCGCCTACGTCACTGGCTCAGCCTCAGATGACGTCTTTCATGACGCAGCGCTTCCGGTCACGTGACCGGAAGCCATCAATCAAGTGAGCCAGAAGTCCCCTTTCCCTACTACTAATAGCGGAAAATATGCATTCCGATCGCAAAGGGTTAAAAAACTGCCTCCTGGTATTCATCAAAAAACAGTAATTGTGAAGTACTTGGGGATAACTCTTGATTTGACTCTAAACTGGGGCCCTCACGTTTATCTCGTAACAAGAAGAATCTCCCGGGTTTCTTTTTTGTTGAAGAGATTATTAAATGTGGTTCCATTAAAATATGTCATCACTTCATACTACGCATTTTTTCAATCAATTATCAGATACGGGCTTATTTTTTGTGGAAATTCATCTAAAACGCACAATATCCTTTTGATTCAGAAAAAAGTTGTTAGAATACTCACAAACTCATCATGGAAAGCTCACTGGAAATCTCTATTTAAAGATCTGAAGATTCTGTCTGTCTACAACTTATACATTTTTGATTTAATTTTATAAATCTTTAAAAATCTGAGTAGTTTTAATTCAAGAAATAATACTCACTCCTACTACAAACAAAATCAGTCAAAAATTGATGTACCTTATCGAAGAATGTCCAAAACTCAGTCTAGCCATGTCATTATAGGAATTAAACTGTATAACAAATTACCACAATCTGCTCTTGACATTCCATTTAATTCATTTAAGAAAATACTATTTGAATGGCTACTTTCAACCCCATTTTACTCTGTTGATGAATCTTTAGAGCTAAATAGTAGAGACGTTTCGTTTAGACGTGACAACGAGAGCTCCGTGCCGAGATGTTCTTACCGAGATGTTGTTAGCGAAATATTTCGTTTAGACGCGGCAACGAGAGGAACTTACCGAGATGTTTTTTAGCGGAATGTTTCGTTTAGACGAGGCAGCTATTCTCGTACTGGGCAATCGAAATTGTTAGCGTGATGTTTTGTTAACTAAATATGTCGCCGATCAATATAATTATTTTTAAAGAGATTTTTGCATTCTATATTCTGTTATATTTGAGCAATCGACATCTGTACCGAGATGTTTTAACAAATTGCTACATTTGGGAGTTATTAAATAAAACAATGCATTGATTACGATGAAAATCACTGCATCATGCACGTGCATTTTCACGTATCATGCATAGATACGTGAAAATTAAAAAATAAAATAAATAAAATCTAATACGTAAATTAATAATGGAGAGTAGAAACAAATGTTAATCATTATTAAATATAGGCAAGCATAATTATACTTTTAATGCTCACAGAATTTGTGAACGTTTTAGGCAGCAGTATAATTCTGCTACTTTCCCACTTTTTATACTATATACAGTAGAACTCCAATTATCCGAATTAATTGGGGATCGGGCCAATTCGGATATGCAGAAATTCGGATAATCAGGTATACCTCGGGAATTAAGCAAAAAACATCACCATACATAAAAAATCAGAATTTTATCGACAACGTTATTATAAATGTAGTGAACAGAAAGTGAGCGAACTGTATCAAGAATATACGTCATAAAAATTAAATTACAGGAGTTAAATTGAATACAGTATATACAGTTGCTCTTTTCAATAGGCCTACATACTGTACGTATTTCACTGTTCAATGTTGGTTATTTCACTTGAACATCTCGAGCAAAGTGAGTTTATCACTTAGCGAAAGGACAACACGTTTACGTTTTGTACTCATTTCGAACGATAATCTCGGTGAAAGAACAGTAGCGACTGACGATGAGCAGGGCGGGAAGGAGGTATGACTCATTGTTCCCTGCGAAAATATCGTCCGGAAGGTAACAGCGCAGGCTTTTATTTTAGCACTCACGGCGCATTATCGCTACACGCGCTTCCGCTGTTGCTTTCTTGATTTTAATATTTCTATTATTTCACTCAAAATCGATTCGGATAATTGGATATTCGGTTAATTGGGGTTCGGATAATTGGATTTCTACTGTACTCTCATTTCAACATTTGTTATTACTTATAAAATTGTAAATGAAAGATGTTTTTAGAATTATTATGTAGAAATAAAATATAAGACGTTGCCAAAATTATAACACACGATTAAAATAAAATAAAAACAAATATTTGATCGAATCATTAATTAATTTAAACTTAATAATAATTAAATTAATTTGTTTACACACGATATAGGATATAAGGAAAACATTGCCCATTGAAATTGAACTCCCAATAAAGCCAGTATAAAGAGCCTATATTTTACAACATTAAGAACTTTTTTGGTAATTTTCTCCTATATAGAGTTTAATAATATGATACATAAAAACAAATATGAGAACAAAATTAATAAAAGGTATCAGGAAACTGACACATACTTTCTCCCTTTTAGCCCAACTTTAATGAATAAATTACTTTTTATTTACTAAATATAGAATACAAAGCACGGTCGAATGTACAGAAAATCTTGTAAACAAGTTGTTTTAAAAAACATCCACCCAAATCCCTGCTTGGAGGCACTACAGAATCCATTGCTACACTCGTGGTTTTAAGAGGGGAAATGCCCCCTATTGCCCCCCCCAGGGTTATTAAGGGGCAAAATATATCGAATTACCTCTGTTGTCAATGCTAAATTGACAAGCATATCAAGTTTGAATGAAATTGATCGGTAAATAAGAGAGAAATAGTAATTTTTGTATTCCCCATAAGAATAACATTGGACAACGTACTGCGTTTACCGCTAAATGAAAATTTCAATTTTCTCCGAAACCAGCAATCGTAGAATAGTAATTCAAAATACTAAATTATTTAGTTTTTTGAGCTCTTTTTAATGGTGAATAGTAATATTTTTTTATATTTATGTCTTTTTCATTTATGACATCCTTGAAACAAAAATCGACGTAAGATTAGGAAGTTAGCATTAGCGGCTGAAGAGGGCCCAAGCGCCCTAAAGCAGCCATAGTGGGCCAGGGACTTTCCCGCTCACTGGAACCTCACGAAACAACAACAACAACAGTTGTGAAAACGGGAGGGGGAAACAGCAAGGGACAGACGTGTTTACACGTCACGCTGCGCCGCGCCACGCCGGCTAGGATCCAACAATGTATTGCTACTGCTACCGGTTTTCCCGGTCGCCGGACACCCTGTTAATCCATTTCATTTGTATTTTTATGTACATTTGTGAGGCCTGAAAATATTTAGTGAATAGACCGCGCCACGCCGGCTAGGATCCAACAATGTATTGCTACTGCTACCGGTTTTCCCGGTCGCCGGACACCCTGTTAATCCATTTCATTTGTATTTTTATGTACATTTGTGAGGCCTGAAAATATTTAGTGAATAGACGTTTATATTGACGTGGGGTGAAATAATAAAGGTATATCTAAAAACAACTAATTACGGGTGGCTTATTTGCAAAAAATGATTTTAGTGCCTGATAAAAATGCGATCCACATCTATAACGGGTTTATCCTCTCGCCGCGCGCCGGCAGCAGACGATTTTGCTTAACGAATGCAACAATCGAGAGTAAACATCTCGATTATACAAACCTCTCGCTAAGCAATCGAAACAATCGATAAGCGGAACCTCTCGAGAAGGAACATTTAGATTGTTTTAACTTCTCGCAATCGCGCAGGTCAGGTGACAATTTCATTAAAAATTAAAAATAAGACAAAAATCCAGACTTAACTGGTCCAGAGTGGCCAGACTTAAAATAAAACAATGAGACAATTACAGAAAACATATTTAAACACACAAAAAAGCGTATTTAAAGGATTTTTAACATTTTAGCTTGGCGGTGCATTCACATGCATTTTTGTAAAAAACTCAAACATTTCTTGACCGAATTTGCTGGGAAAGGTCTTAACAGCTGGGGGAAAGGTGCCCCCAGCTATCCAATCCCAACCCAGCACTTAAAAATTGGCCTGAGGCCAATTGGACTTTAAGTTCCCTGGGGTAACTTAAATTACAGAAATAGCAAAACTTAAAATGCCTCATTATTTTCTTATCTATAAAGTAAATTAAATGAAACTTGCAGGGAACATGTATGAGCATTAATTACAACTAAAAGTGACCAAACTTGGCACTGGGAAAGTCCCAGAAGCCCACTTATTCAACATAATCAATTGAGTCATAATGGCCTAACTTAACAAGCCACAAAAACACATTTACACTGAACCAAAATGAATGATTGACCTCGCCAAGGTGTAGGCCAATCCAAGAACACAAAATAAAGTTATTTGGAGGCCTTAGGCCTAATATTACAAAAACAGTGGACAAAATTCATTTTGTATAGACTCCTCAAACAGCAGTTTTCAAAGTCTCATATCTTGGGTAATTTCTATACTAGGACCTCGGGAGTGGTCTTAAACTAAACACAGCAATCGTTACTACAAAACAATGACAAAATATTTGGTCTGACCAAACCGGCCGTAGGCCATTGAAAACAGAGAAAACGCTCGGAGTCCAACTGAGTTGAAACACTGAAAAGGTGATCAATCATGAACCCAAAGCACAGAAGGTGCATAATCCTTTGCTTTAAACACAGGGCAACACTGTGAACCCATAGCCTATTTCTGGCTGAAAGCAATACAAAGTAGTCGCTACTCGGTACTAGTCTGTACTAGTATCGGGTATAATCGGTACTGGAAAGTAATCGTTTAGTCCATCTTTAAACTTAAAAATAAATAACAAAAATAAACTCTAAACCGTCTATGGACAACAAATATCGGGCAGCTGAATCACAACACTTACGCTAATCACAGTTCATCATCAACAGGAGTTGTAGTCCGCCGCGGCACGGTGTAGAGGGCCGGCCTGGATTGCATGGGTAGGCGGAAGACGAAGAAGGCGTCACATTCATGGACCCTGTAATGTAACACCAATTCCTAATTTCTATGTACATTGATTTATTCTCAGTAGCTCAAAAGCTCTAAGTTCATGTGTTGTTTTGGAAAAGCTTTAACCCTTTGAGGTCGATTAAATTAAATCACCCAGACCCCCTGAGACGAAATTAATTTTGGTTATTTTGTATAGATTTTACTATTGTTACATTTAATTACCCAAATTAATTTTAAAATGCATTTATGAGGGTTTATTTTTAAGGCATTTTGATTACATACTGTATATTGATGAAATAAAAATAAAAATGTATACCTGTTTTATTTTTTCTTCCATATATTTTTAGTACATATGTACTATATGTGACAGATTACGAGAGTAAAAACCCATTTATATTTATTTGTAAGTAAAATGACACACACAAAAAACATTCAAAAATATCGTCATCACTAATTTTATTAGTCATAATTATAACTAAACAAAAGAGTAAACATAACCTAAACAATCAGACCTTGCAGATGACACAAGACAGTATAGTTCATGGAGTAATAACATTTATTTCAGAACAAAATAATCCATGGAGTAGATAAAATAAACGTTACAAGTAATAAGGAATATATAAGAAGCAAATAGACATAAAATCATTACATTATATTTAGTTTTAGCGCACTTCATACGGGCTAAACGTCACGGCGAGTATAGGTCGCCATTCGAGCGTTCGGGAAAATGGCGCGCGGCGACCTATACTCGCCATTCGACCGCAAAGGGTTAATTATGCCAAAGTTCACTTTAATTTGCTGATATACCCATCCAGAGTTAATTTGCCCAGTGCTTAACATAAATTTAAAATACTGAAAATAATAAAAAATATTTATAACAGGAAAAAATTTATATTTATATTTTTAAGACTGAAGCTTAATGAAAATGGTTGTGAACTAATTAAGTAGACTAGATAAAATAAACAGCCTGGTAGGAAAACATCTAATCAACAAATTATAAAATAATTAAGATGTATTGCTGGATGAATCTTTCAGTTATTCACAACATTTACTACAACATTTTTTATCCAAAATTAATAAGAAGCATTTTAAAACAAGGGGGCACATCTGAGCTAAATGTAGATACCAGAACATTTAAATTTTAAAATGCGTAAGGAAAATTATTCACCAAAATGCAGGCCAACTACACCTAAACCGGAAACCAAAATTGGCCAAAGTTTTGTGAAAAATGATCTGTGGGCTCAGTTTATTGACAGAATTGGTCCAAACTTTCTGAAAAACAGGAGCTTAGGCCCCTGCAACTAAATAATAAGCCACAGTTCATTTAAATCATCTCCTTTGGGACTCAGCCCAAGAATCCCCTATGCAAGAAAGTAAACTATCCTAAAACATGTTCTACGCCAAGAAAATCAAAGTTAAAAGTGGGGTAAGGCAGTTTACCCATAGTTGAGGGACATTGACAGGAAACATAATTTACCAAAACCCCAGCTTGAAACCCACCCTATTACTTGAACTTAGCCTACAAAACCGTACAAAACATAATTGAGAACACTGAATGAATGATAACTTTCAGAGTATTGCAGAAAACTTAATTAAATGTTTAGCGGTCTCCTAAGAAGCGGTAGGTCTCCTAGTGGTAGGGAAATGTAATTTGGAATGTATACAACAGTAATATAACACAAGAAATTAGCTGCGGGGTCATAAACCAAAGTTGTTTGCCGGCAAAGATGCCTTGATAGCCAAATCTTGAAACATTTGAGACTTTGTTTTATGGCCCAAGGGCTCTGAATAAGAAAGGAAACATTAATTAAACCTTCGGAAGTTCAGAAGGAACTTTAAAATCCAGAAATGCTTTTACAACGAATGAAAACTGAAATGAATATGTGCTCTCAGAGGTTATATTTACTTCTGCCGCTAAGGTTAAGACTTGGACATTGCTATCTACTTGACTTATTAAATGGCAAGCTTACTTGCTCTTGTGTTAAATGAGATATTCAACAATATACGTCTAGTTTGACGTTTGTAGACCTTAACACATCAATAGGTATCATGTTGAACTAGCAAGGCTTCAAACTTTTGTTTGGCTAAAAATTAACAGGTAAGTTAGTTAAAAGATCCAAGCCTCCTAACGATAAGCCTAAAGACATCTCTAAGGCTATTGTTATTAGTTAGAACGTTTAATAAGTGTTATTTGCTACTTACCGTAATATTGAACAGTTTATTACAACACATTCAATCGGCAACGGCATCCATCTCGACATCTTCACATTCACAATTACAGTAATTAATTATCATTCTCAAATCGGTTTTTACCGAGTTTTCTCCGAAGTTAATCACTACGGCACAGGCAGGGAGGCAGGTAAAAGTAAGGCAGTGGCTACGTACACGTCCGACGTGAGCCGCTACTGTTCACGTCCGTTCCAAATTATGCACCGTACGTTACTTTTCCTGTGATTTTTAAAACAAATTGAGAGCCAGAAAACCTCCTAACCTAACCTAACGTAATCTAACCTATCCCAACCTAACGAAACATAACGTAACGTAACCTAACCCAACATAACCTAAGCGGTAGCGAAGTGAATTTGCCCTTATATTGGACGTGTACGCAGTCACTTCGTAAAAGGCACACAGATTTTTTGAGATATGTTCTGGGAGAATTGACAGTAGTACAAAAACAAATTCATATATATGAATATGAATAATTAAAAATCGGCCCTTCTATACTCTTACTGTGTTTTAATTGCAAAATATGATGTAGAGGTGGGCGTTATTTAACATAATAGGATAAATAACACTATTACTGAAGTGTCACCTATTACCTTGGTAATAGGTTACTGAAAATACCCTATTATTTGTTTAACGTGTTCTGAACTGTTTGAACGAGCGAGTGAAATAACTATCCAGCTGAGAAGTTGAGATGAGTGTCTTGGTGTCTTCCTATTAACAGCGATCATCACGGAATAATAGTACTAGTCTGTCTGGCTTACTATTACGGCGAGAAATATTTAAATAAAGTTATCACGGGTGTAACGAGTGTATTACCACAAAGCTAAGGAACGTTCCTGAATATTATTGCAAAGTAACGGTATTTCCCATCTCTAATATGATGTACCGTATTTAATCAATAAAGCCGCCATATTGGTTGTTGGTTATGTATCAACCCTAACACTGTAGTTTATGTAGATTTCCAAGGGAGTATGCAACTGTTAAGATGATACCTAGGGCTGTTTTGTTGATATATCAACATCTAAACAAATATCAGCACGAGTATGTAAGTTTCAATACAAATATCAAAAATCGGCCCACAATTATACCTATATATATATATATATATATATATATATATATATATATGTATATGTGTGTGTGTGTGTGTGTCCGTGAGCACGATAACTCTCGTAAAATTCATCCGAATTTTGACGGAATTTGGTATAAACGTGTAAAGCAGCATTTATGACTTTCAGTTCAAAAACCAGACGGATCGACCTAACCGAAGAGGTATTTTGGGGGGGTTTTGTATCCCAAAAGTGGGTTTTTTGAGCTTTTTACATATAATTGTTGAAAAAGTCAAATTTTAGTTTTTCCGTTGGAATCAGCTTAGAAAGACGCACAATTTGGTGTTTTGATCATTGCTCTACGTCAAATGGTTACAGAGATATCGAAAGTGCTAAACCCAGTATGTTGTCCAATGCTATTCTTACAGAGAATAAGACAAATTGTATATCTCGCTTATTTATATACTTTTCCTGATGAAACTTGGTATATTAATTAATATCGTTATGGTCTATTGGCATTTGCACTTAAAAACATTTTTCGGCCGATAGTTCCCGTAGCAGCAAACCTGTGTACTCAGTCCCATGTAATTCTTGTGGAGAATAAGTAACAGGTTATCTCCCTTAATTATGAACATAAATTATTCACATTTGCTATGTGGCTTTACCTACTTGAGTTATATTGATATTTGTATAAAACCCCATTTTTGGAGTTACTTGCTTCAGCAAACCTGCACACTCAGCCGCCATGTTATTCTTATGGAGAATAATTAAAATGTCATAAATCGTTTATTTATGAATGTATATTGATGAAACTTGATATGTGGCTTTTGTGGCATTAAGATACATATATATGCATTGGAAATTTGCTGAGTACGCAGGTTTGCTGCTACGGGGATATTTATATACTAAGATGTATACAAAATGTTGGACCTTGACACAATGACTGGTGGATTCTAAGAAGTGGGTCAAAGAGTTTTAATTTCTTCCTATATTATATTTAACATAAGATACTACTTTTCCTTTTTTTTTAAATGAGGCAATTTATTATTCTTAAAAACAAATTGAATGATTTAAGCCTTATTGTTTTTTAAGTTCTGTATTTATAGGCTACCTATGTATTTGAACAACCGTATCAAGCTACAAAAACAATGGGAGGCCTGGGGGGCAAAGCCCCCCCCCCTAAGGTTAATGTGTTACATTAAAACCTCTGGATTAGAGTTTAAAATATTTAGGCATACAATAAAATAAATATCCTGATGGGTCCTCCAGTGGAACCAAAGTGTAAATAACTACATTTAAACCACGTGCTCTCACTGATTGGGGACCTTTATTGTCGCCAACATATTATATTTGATCAAAATCTTCAGCTAATATTATTATGAGGGCCTAGATGATACAGCCCTCAGTGAGACTGAGGGGTGAGTAACTACTTTATATGCACTTTGGCTGACTGATTGACAGGTTTCAGGCCTCATTGTTTGTCATTCTCTGGATTTGTATGTCATTGTCAAGCTGCGGTTATAATGGAGGGCCCATGAGGTATATTGTCAATTGAAACTTTTTTTGTATTTTTGACTGTGAGCTCAATCCTCATACACGATATAAGAGCGTACTCCTAGTTTATGAATGTATATTGATGAAACTTGGTATGTGGCTTTATGTGGGATTAAGATACATATATATATATATATATATATATATATATATATATATATATATATATATATATGCATTGGAAATTCGCTGAGTACGCAGGTTTGCTGCTACAGGGGTATTTTATATTACCGTATTAATTTGAACTTTGGTCCAGTGAAGGGATATGCCAATGCCTATATTATTGTAACTTGAAAACTTAGTTTAAAAACAAAAAGGCTTGGTAATATTTTTAGATTTACGAGCGAATCTAGTTGCTCGAATCGAACAAAAATCTTATTTGGTCATTATCCAACTCATATTTTGTTCTATTAGTTTATGTAGTGATTCCCTTCTATATGTTACCTTGAAACAGCTGTTCTTGCTTCTGTACTATGCTTTTTATGGTACTAGGAGTACGCTCTTATATCGCGTATAAGGATTGAGCTCAAAGTTAAAAATACAAAAAAATGTTTCAATTGACAATATACCTCATGGGCCATTATAACTGCAGCTTGACAATGACATACAAATCCAGAACATGACAAACAATGAGGCCTGAAATCTGTCAATCGGTCAGACAAAGTGCATATGAAGTAGTTACTCACCCCTCAGTCTCACTGAGGGCTGTATCATCTAGGCCCTCATAATAATATTAGCTGAAGATTTTGATAAAATATAATATGTTGGCGGCAATAAAGGTTCCCAATCAGTTAGAAAACGTGGTTTAAAAGTAGTTAAGTTTATTTACACTTTGGTTCCACTGGAGGACCCATCAGGATATTTATTTTATTGTAGCTTAATATTGCTGTAAAAATCTATAAGTATAAATACAGAACTTGATGAACAATACGTTTTCAAATCAGTCTATTGGTTTTGAATGCCTAAATATTTTAAACTCTAATCCAGAGGTTTTAATATAACACATTAACCTTACTGGGGGGAGGGGGGCTGTGCCCCCCTCCGGGCCTCCCATTGCTATTGTAGTTCGATACGGTTGTTCAAATACATAGGTAACCTATAAATGCAGAACTTAAAATACAATAAGGCTTAAATCATTCAATTTGTTTTTAAGAAGAATAAATTGCCTCATTTCAAAAAGAAAGGAAAAGTAGTATCTTATGTTAATTATAATCTAGGAAGAAATTAAAACTCGTTGATCCACTTCTTAGAATCCACGAGTCATTGTGTCAAGGTCCAAGATTTTGTATACATCTTAATATATAAATACCCCCGTAGCAGCAAACCTGCGTACTCAGCAAATTTCCAATTCATATATATGTATCTTAATGCCACATAAAGCCACATATCAAGTTTCATCAATATACATTCATAAAAAACGATTTATGACATTTTAATTATTCTCCATAATAATATCATGGCGGCTGAGTGTGCAGGTTTGCTGAAGCAAGGAACTCCAAAAATGGGGTTTTATACAAATATCAATATAACTCAAGCAGGTAAAGCCACATACCAAATGTCAATAATTTATGTTCATAATTAAGGGAGATAACATGTTATTTATTCTCCATAAGAATAACATGGGACTGAGTACACAGGTTTGCTGCTACGGGAACTATCGGCCGAAACAGGTTTTTTAGTGCTAATATCAATAGACCACAACGATATGAAGTAATATACCAAGTTTCATCAGCAAAAGTATATAAATAAGCGAGATATACAATTTATCTTATTCTCCGTAAGAATTGGACAACATACTGGGTTTAGCACTTTCGATATCTCTGTAACCGTTTGACGTAGAGCAATGATAAAAAAACTAAATTGTCCGTCTTTCTAAGCTGATACCAATGGAAAAAACTAAAATTTGACTTTTCCAACAATTATATGTAAAAAGCTCTACAAACCCACTTTTGGGAAACAAAATCCCCCCCAAAATACCTCTTCGGATAGGTCGATCCGTCTGGTTTTCGAACTTAAAGTCATAAATGCTGTTTTACACGTTTATACCAAATTTTGTCAAAATCGGATGAATTTTACGACAGTTATCGTGCTCACGGACACACACACACACACACACACACACACACACACACACACACACACACACACACACACACACACACACACACACATATATATATATATATATATATATATATATATATATATACAGTTTTTGAACGAATGGTGTTTTTGGCATCTGGGGACCTCAAAATGAAAAGTTATCATGGTCATGGGCCTAGGTCTTGCCATTCCGACTACGGTAATAGCTTCTTCCCTATATGGGAAATTCGCTCAAATGGATCCCTATTTCCCTTTGTCACGCCATTACTTGAGAATTAGTGGATCAAATTGAATAATTATTTCTTGTTGAGTTCGTTTATGTCAGGACAAGGTATAAAAGACATATTAAAATACAATAATAAAATACATAATAAAAGACAATTTTTAGTCCGACCTAAGAGCTCTGCCCCACAGGCCTTCAAAGTTCCTATTGATTTGATCTAAGTTCAGTTAGTTACACCAAGCAGCTGTAAACATACTTGAAAGGCATATACATATGTTGATTACAGAAATAAAAAGCTACTTGAATAAAAACTCTCATTTTGGAAATAAAAAGAGTACTTGAATGGCAACTCAAACTCTTTTTTTTTATTCAAGTGAGCATAGCGCATGAGCTAATCCGGGAAGCGAGTGAGCGAAGTGAACATGCTTATCTTGAAAATGAACGAGTATTTGAAATAAAACAAATTCAATGACATTAGGACAGGACAACGTCTGTTGGGCCAGCTAGTTATATATATATTAATGATTACAGACGCTGTGTAGCATTTAAGTATCCAAAAACATTATGATCACATCCTTTTTAAGTAACGGTGTATTACAATCCCACTTATGTTTTATATTATTGAAAATCTCAAGTTTAAGTTATGCAAAATTTCTTTGCAGTACAAAATAATACGGGGACTTCTGCTTGAAACAATAGTTATTTGTGTATTAAGGGAGTAAATTGCAACTTTGTTCCCTAAGGGAAATTTTTGGCGCCCGACGCCGTAGGCCAGGGCGATAAATTTACACACAACGTTTTTCCCACACCTCAAAAGCCACAAGTATTGATAAGTATTCACATTCACAATCGCTTTCCATTTTGGTTGCGTAATGCGTAATAACTAAACTCGGAACGTTAATTGCAGCTGGAGCAAAATATCAATCAGCTGATCCGATTCTCTTATAGCTGATGCTTTAATGATTGCAGCGAAATGTCAGCTGATTCTGTTCCGGGAGACAAAGTAGCACTATACTCCTTCAATACAAGGAGTAAAATTTGACTTTACTAAGTAGGTGGGGGGAAACAAAATTTATTATACAAGATAGGAACAACGTTTCCTTCCATTTTTAAAATGTATTGTATTAGTTCACACATACGCAAAAAGTAAGGGAAAAGTTGGTAAACAAATTTCTGAATCAGCCTGGAAGGACATGTCCTGCACAGTCCATTAACACATATATAATTCCAATTTCTGGTAAATAGTTCAACTAAATTTGATCAAATTGTTAAACAGGAGCATCTCTTTTACTTGTTAAACATTAAAAGTAATTTTTCACTGAGAAAAACATGTTTTCTGGAAATCTCTGTAGGACAGGAGCTTCAATTTCAGATCAAAACTGTTTAAATCGGTCCTTTAGTTTTTGTTAGTGTATTTACAAAAGGAATGTTGTTGATATTTGAACATGTGCTCTTATGAGAGCCAAACATAAAAATAAATTGATCATTAGAAACAACACATCTAAACTAAACAAAGATATTGATGACATTAGTGTATGTCAAAACCTATTGTAAGTTATATAGGTTAAGCTATTATAACCTATTTAAGTATTATATTTAATAGATTTTGCTAGTAAGGTACCGTAAGAGATTTATTGAAAGTTGAACAATATTTGTTATGGGAATAATAAACGCAAACATTGTGCGTTAAAAACACCAAAAAAAAAGAAATGTAATTATGACAAACTGCAGGCCGTAACCTTTAATTTAATACTAAAACAGTTAAAATTGGCACAGTAGTTTTTGCTAATAGATTTACGTAAAGAATTAAAAAAAAATGTTAATCGGGCTGTTTCGGGAGCTAAAAGTATTTTGTATTGAGAAAAATCTATACTTATAATGTAATGGTTGTGCATTTGCGTGTATGTCCCAGGGGATTTTGAAAACCCCAACTCAAAACTGCTCCGGACCATAATGTTGTAGAGGATCAACAAATTGCAGATAGGTACTTTTTTGTTTTTCCTCAAGACCTCAGGACTCTGCCCCAGTGGCATAAAAAGCCGCCATGTTATTCTTATTGAGAAAATGTTTTGTTCTAACGGCTCCTCAAACTTGCTCAAAACTTAACACATAGTTGGGGGACTAAAAGACTGGATATTCTTATCAGTGCTAAGTGTGATTTCCATAAATCCCTTACAATGGTTGTTCCCGGCAAAACATGTTTAAGTCAAATTCAAATTCAAATTCTTTATTTACCATATTAATTTTTTTTCAAATCATTGACAATGTCATATATCAGGATTAACTACGTCATGCAAGCCATAATACAAACACTTACATTAAAAATATTGCTTTTTCAAAATACACTGCTAAATAAAAGTTACCTTCAAAGAAATACATGATTATTATGAGATTAAATTAATTAATAATAACATCAAGTAAAAGAAAATTATTTAAGTACTATTTCAAAAATATGAATCAGTATTAGAAACAAGAATAGGGGACTCTGAATGCATGAAATGTCATGAATTGCCTTAAAATGAAATCTTTCTGATATTGAAAAATTCTTCTAGGCTGTAAAAAGGATTGTTCAATAACCAGTTATGTAGTTTATTTTTAAACTGATTTTGGGTATACTGGTCAATCAGGTGCTTTAAAGCGTTGTATACCTTTAATGATAAAACCAAATTGTAACGACAGTATTTACGAAAAGAAAATTTTATTTTATTTCCAATTAGCTAACCTGTGTTACAAAGAAAAATACCGAGATCGCTCAGTCTACTACGAGTAGTCCAGGGTTCGTAAAATACTACTCAACCGACAATCACTTGAATAATATTTTATTCGTATTTAATAAACGAGTTGTCTTGGCTCAGAACATCAAAACATAAAAGATGCCATAGCGATTCGCATTTATTCATTCATCCTCGCCACTCGTAAAAGGTTTTTGGGGTTGAATTTAGAAAATAAATTTTACAAAAATAAAATTGCACTTAATGCCAATCGTGCGAGATTTTAATCAATTTAAAGCCAATTTGAAAGTACCGATTAACTGCAATGATCTTTATTTATTAGAATTTAGACCTAAGTCCCTTCGCCAAGCAATAACATGAATACTGCTGGCTCCCAGGAGAGATTTATCGAACTAAATCTTAAGATAAAAGAAGTGTGAACGGTAGTAGAAAAAAACGTGAATTTGATTATACGGAGTTCAGACGACCGGCTAGGCTTATTTACCACTGTAGCTGCGATATTTAACACCTGCGTGCGCTCGGTAGTGATAACGTGTTCCCTACGTGGATATTTAATACAGCGCGTTGCAGATTGATAACATCTTCGATAACTCTTTAGACCATTAAAACAGGAGCAAATATCCTTACGTATACGTGGATTATCTGAAATCGTCGGCACACAATATTCTTATCACTAAATTAAGTCAGCATAAAATACACCAGTACAGATTCCTACTTAAACTATTTTATGCAGTGTCGATCAGCAGCTCTTCGTGTTCATTACACCAGGAATGACCCGAATTGGTATTCCGGTCCTCGTCTTCGGTGAGCGAATTCGCACCGTGGCTATTCGTTACGTTTAAAATGTGTTCGTGTCCGTTCTATTTAAAAAAAGTTAAATTTAGGAAAATAATAAAACTCGTTTAATTAATTTGTTTCTTCTTTTATTTTAAGCTCGTAACTTTTCTGTTAGTTAACTACTCAGACAAAGCGAATTAGCAAGTTAGCAAAAATCAAGCAAACAGACAAGACATAACGTGACAAAACGTGCAGGAAAGTTCAGGCGTTACGCGCCTCCCGCGTGAGCGTAACTTAATTTATAAAAATCTTACTGTTGAAGAAATTAGTTCAAAATTTACGTGGAAAAAGCGTGCTTCTAATAACTACACTACTATAAATGAAGCAACTACGTAAATGGCTACTAAGTTAGTGGGCGTTAATGAGCGGACCTGTCGCGGCGTGAGTCACGCAATAACGACGCTTAAATTTAATTTAAATAAAAGCGGGCGGCAAGCTGAAAACAATCGTTATAAACAACAAAACTACTTCTATTTGCGTAGATGAGTTGTCAACTTACCAAAACGAAGACAAAAACGTCGACACTGGTTGTCACCAAGTGGGTTGCAGGACGACGACGTGGGCAGGTGGACCGAAACGAACAACGCGGCGATCAGAGAGCGAGTGTCCAGCCGCCCTTGCCTCCAGCAATTTCGAAGAGTCTTCCGCAGCACCCCTGACGGTGGCCGTCGGAAGCGATTTACTCCAGCACGCGATTCTGCACGTTACTGCTTCCCTTGCTTTTGTCTTCGTGATAAGAACAAAGAAGGTTCCGAGCCGATTGTTGATGATGAATAAAATGTCTAACCGAATTTCGCTAAAATATAATTTAGAACTTAATATCGATTGCGTTTTGGAATTTAACATATCCCCTAATTTAAATTAATATTTCATTAGATTTTTGTAATATTTGTTTTCCAACAAAATATTACCCCCCCCTAAAAAAATGGACGTTACATCCCCCTCCGACTTGGGGGAAAAGAAAAAAGAAAATAAAAAAAATAAAAAAGAATACCCTCACTTTACCGGGGTATTAGGGATCTCCCTTAAAAAAATGGTGCTTGACTTGAGCATAAACGAAAAACAGAGAAAGAAAATAAAACAAAATCAAACGAAAATTCTTGGCTGCAAAACTCAGTTAATCGAGCTAATAGATGCGGTCGAGGTTCCGCAGCTTCTTGGTCCGCATCCGGAAAAAGGTCCCGTCCGGTCGGTACACCTTCCATCGCTGATCTTTTTTTTGTTTCGGAGTCAGCTGGGCGGGCATTCCAGTCAACCGCAACCTGATATCTTCTGGGACTGCGGCCGGGGACGGAGGAATGTAGGGCACCTCGCGGGACGGTCCTGGAACAGGCGAACCGGCCAGGGAAATCTCCACTGGCGCGGCCGCCGGAGCCGGTGTCGTCTTCGAAGGGGGCTCCTCGTACCCCTCGACCTCGATGTCTGAAGTGTCGAGGTCCATCACGTCGTCGTTGTCAGTGTCGTGGTCTGCAAGGGTCGGCGGTGGAGGTGGAGTTTCGGTGATCGGACGCAGGGGAACGCTGGACGGTCCGGGCAGGTCGCAAGGCGCAGGAACGGGAGGTTCGGCGACGGGTACAGGTCCTTCCAAGCTGATACATTCCCCTGTGGTTTTCACCAACGGGGGAAAGTATGGCGACGGCGAGTTCCAACTTGGGGCGTTTATTGCTGCCTCGAGCTCCAGCAGAAGTGGGTCGCTCCCCATGTACGGCCCTGGCAGTGCGTCATCCCTTGGTGGCGGAAGGGGGTGTCGAGAGTGGTTGAACCGGTGTTCAAGCTGCCAACTAGGAGGTTCCAGGAGTGCATAATCCTCCTCGTCGAATCGCCCCCTCCGTAGGACCTGGTATACGATCTTCCTCGCCACCAAGGGGCAGAAAGGACGAGTGAAAATTCGGTTGCGCGCCATCCTGTCTGTGTACACGCAGACATAAATTCCGCAAGACGAGTCGTCGACCTGTTTCGGAATTTCCCTCGGGGTGTCAATGAGTCGCCAATTCCTCCGCTGGAAGTGCGTGCCCACGTCCTGCGCATGTTGGGCCAGGAACTCCAGGACCCATTCCATCTCGCTGGTGATATCCGTGTTAAACGAGTCGTATGCCCGGACCTCCTCACCAGCGGGCCGGACGACTATCAGGGACCAGTGTGCCACCTCACTGACGTCTAGAAGATGGAGGGGGAACACAATCAAGTCTCGAGAGAAGAGGTTCGTCCCTTCGACACGGCTGCGGACGGCCTGATATCCCCTCTCCAACCAATCGTAGCGGAACGCCACGTCGAAAGCGTACACCGATAGCATCCCCGGGTGGGTGCTCCGGCGCTCCACGATCCTCAGGAAGGCGTCAATGACGTATTCGCTGATAAGCCCCCCCGGCTTTAGCGTCTCCAAGTCCGTGAGATGGACTGGAAGGAGGGGCCGCAAACCAAACATTGTCGTCGTGCCGAAGAGTGATGACCGTGTAAGCAAAAAAAGTTCAGTAACGTAAAAATAGAAAAAACGTGCAAGTCAATAAATATAATGTGCGAATTAAACGTGCAAGAAAATTTGTAAATAGAACGTGCGAAATGAAAATGCAAAGAAAAAACTGTAAGCAAAGGAAGCAAGCAAGCAAGCAATTAAACAAGTGCACAACCTGCAAAAGAACAAAAACCCTCTAAGCATGACTACAAGTTACAAGCACTTATAACTAACAAGCACATCATAGCACAACTCAACGTGGGAAAAAATAAATCCAGATCGTTAAATAAATCAATGTCCAAAATGCAAATTACCAAGGGTAAAATTGTCGTAAAATAAAGCTACGTGCTACGTATGTAAGCAGCCGCATGCGTGCGATGAGTATGCATGGGGACCAGGATAACAACATTCAAAGTAGGTAACCCTACGTCATTCCCCGCATGCATGTTGCAGCTCTCCCGCAAATTACGATCGAGCGGCGAACGGTTTCAGGTCCTTCGCGTGAACCGTCACCAGGGCGCCGTCTTCTGCATCCTCGACCTCGAACATATTAGGGCCCGAGCGGCCTAACACTTTGCACGGACCGCGAAACTTAGGGGCTAGCTTGCCAGCGATGGCGTCCGCCGCCGATGACAGAGTACGGACTCTACGCATTACGACGTCTCCTACCGCAAAAATAGCCGGTCTCCGCCTCAAATTATAATACTTGGCTTGGCGGCTGTAAGCGGTTTTCAGATTTTTCTGGCACTTTTCATATATGCGTCGGAACCGCTCGCGCCGTTCGTCATGGACGGACTCCAATGACTTCTCGGTCGAAACGTCGGCTAGTCCGGTTCCCGGATTCGCGAGCGCCCTCGGGACCCTTAGTTGTCGACCAAACAATAAGGTAGCCGGGGAAAACCTGGTCGAATCGTGCACGGCCGAGTTTAGCGCAAACTGGAATTCTCCAAGATTGACGTCCCACGTACGATGGTCCGTGCCGACATATTGGGATATCATAGTTTTGATAACCCTGTTTTGGCGCTCTACCGGGTTCGACTGGGGACTATACGGGGCAGTCTGCCGAAACTCAATGTCCCACTCGTTTGCTAAATCCTTAAAAATCTTTGATACAAATTGGGTCCCGTTATCGGTAATAAGGATCTCTGGGGCCCCGTACCGCGTCAGAATTAGGTCCTTAAAACGATCGGCGACGACCTTAGCCGTGGCGGATCTCGTAGGGCACATTTCGGTCCACTTACTAAATTGATCTTGAAACGCCACAATGAACTTATTCCCGCTTTTTGACCGCGGAAGCGGACACATAAGATCAGCCGAAATTACGTGCCATGGGGCCTTGGGATTCCGGAAGTACATTTGGCCGGCCGGTTTAATCTGGGGAATTTTATACTCTTGGCATTTAATACAAGAGCGAACATATTTCTTTACGTGACCTCTCCACCCAGGCCAGAAATATCTTTCACCGACGCGTGCGATCGTTTTCTTAACGCCCAAATGACCGGCCGTCGCCAGGTCGTGCGTCTCACGTAATACCCCTTCGCGAAGGTCACAAGGAACACATAATCTCCATTGCGCCTCGGTATCTCCCTTAACGTATTTGGATCGGAAGAGTTTACCCGCCTTAACGCGAAAATTGGGGTACCTCCCAGGGGAAGTTTCGACCCTGGACAACATTTTTGCGGCCCAATCGTCTACCGTCCCTATGGGGCCTACGGAGTTATCGTTCTCGACCTTCTTGCCTTCGGGAGTGTTCACGACACTTACATCATCGACTGGGTCATGTCGCTGGCGCGATAACGCGTCCGCTACGCGATTTAGAGTTCCCTTCCGGTACTGAACCTCAAAATCGTGCTGCTGGAGTTCCATTATCCAGCGAGCCAATCTACCGGTGGGCTCTGGCAGTTTAAGCAACCATTTAAGGGCGACGTGGTCTGTCACAGCGACAAAATAATACCCCTCAAGATAGGGACGGAACTTTTTGGTGGCCCAGACCAAAACAAGGCACTCTTTTTCTGTGGTCGAATAATTTATTTCCTGATCGGTAAGTAGGCGACTGGCGTACGCGATAACAATCTCCCCGTTATCGGTGCTCTGGGTCAGGGCAGCCCCCAGGCCAAAATTTGAGGCGTCAACCTGGAGAACAAACGTTTTTGAAAAATCCGGGCACGCTAAGATAGGGGCGGAGATAAGTTTCTGCTTAAGCGCCTCAAACGCAACCTCTTGTTCGGGTCCCCACTGCCACTTGCGATTTTTGTGGAGGAGTTGGGTGAGGGGCCTCGACATTGTAGCAAAAGTTTGTACAAATCTTCGGTACCACGATGCTAAGCCGAGGAAACTACGTAGAGTTTTAACGTTCACCGGTTTTGGGAAATCTCGAATGGCCGCTAACTTATCGGGGTCGGTCCCTATGCCCTGATCATTTACGATGTGGCCCAAGTATCGCAGTTCCGTTTTGCAAAAATGGCATTTATCCTTGTTCAGTCGTAGTCCGGCATCCCTAAGTCTCCTAAATACTTCTCGCAGCAGATCAAGATGGTCGTCAAACGTAGTTGACACAAGGACTAAATCGTCGAGGTATGCGAAAGCTTTAGGTTCGAGTTCTGGCCCGATAATTTTGTCTAGGAGCCGTTGAAACGTAGCACCTGAAGAGTGAAGGCCAAAGGGCATCACCGTGAACTGGAAAAGTCCAAGTCCCGGCACCGTGAACGCGGTTATCGGGCGACTATCTTCCGCTAAGGGGACTTGCCAATAGCCCTGCTTTAAATCGAGCGTACTGATGAACTTGGCCGTCTTCAATTTTTCGAGGTTAAAATTTATCCTGGGTAACGGGTACGCGTCCCGAACGGAAGCTTCGTTAACGCGGCGTAGGTCTACACAGGGTCTTAGTCCTCCCAATGCTTTCTTAACCATCACTATGTTCGAATTCCAGGGGCTATTAGAAGGTTCAATAATACCGTCGTTAAGCATAGCTTCGACTTCCGTTTTAATGATATCCTGCATAGCAGGGTTCCTAGGGTAGGGTCGTTGCTTGACCGGCTCGGCGCCGTCTTTAAGTCGGATCGTGTGTTTTATCAGGTGGGGTTTTCCGCCAACCTGGTCAAAAAGCGCGAGTTCGTCGGCTAAAAACCTTTCTAGTCGCAATTCTGATCGTCGGAAAGCTTACTCACGGCGCACGATTCATTATCTGGCCCGGTTCGATCACCAAGGCCGTTTTCGATCGCGAGTTCGAATTGCACTAGGCCGAGATCGTTTATCTGTTGTATGCCTAATACAATATCGCTCGTGAGGCCCGGTACGTACAGCGCGTCCCATTCGTAATCGTAATCGCCGACCATACCGGTGATCCGATAGCCCGTATTTGAATGTGATAGTGCGCCGTTTGCCATCCTAACGTCAACGTTGCTATCAATAGTGTGCACGTCCCGAGATTTCATAAGTTCGGCGACGTGGTCACCTATCAGACTAACGACCGCACCGGTATCCACCAAGGCCCGAAACGTTTGATTGAAAATTCGTACACCGATATACGGCCTGGTATCGATGGCGGCGCAATCGTGATTAGTTGCGACAGAGAAATTGCTTATTTTCTGAAGCCAGGCGCTCCATTCCTCGGGGGATGGTTTCCAGTTTGCCGGCGCGGACTCGGTCGCTCCCCTCCGAACCGAATCCTGTACTCGTTTCCCGCCTCGCAGTTACACCTGGCGGTAGATATGCCCTCAGTTTTACAATAAAAACATTTAAACGTTTTGGGCTTTGGACAATTCCGAAAGAGATGACCGGTTTTATCGCAGTTCCAACAAATCCATTCGCTGTTACCGCCGCCATTTTTCTCCAGCGCCGTAGCCCCTTGCGCGTTAACTGTGGGGTTAGGCGCGGATTTTCCTAGGCTCTGGTGACGCGAATCTGCCGGCTGAACAAAGGCGACACGTTTCTGGCCGTGCGAGTACGGTTCCTTATTCCATTTCGGCGGGTTAGCCTCAACCGCCGCGTTATCTGACGCGCGATCGTAACGTTTCCTACCGTGGTACGCTGTCTCAGGAACTAGCGATATTGCGGGGGGCGGTGGGGGACGGAAGGGGTTCTTGTCACGCAGATAAGCCTCGTAATCTTCGGCGCGCCTTATCATCTCGGTCAAGGTCAACCAATCCTGACGCCGGACCATCAGTTTATAATCCGGACGCATGTTTGAGTAAATCAAGTCAATCCTCTCATGTGCTGAAATTGATCCTCTCCGCCTAATCAACGTGTTAATCGCCACTACAAAATCCTTAAATAATTCTAAGTCGCCCTGGGTACGTTTCCGTATTTCCTCGTCTAAATTACGTCGATAACCCGGTGGTAGAAACTGAACTTCAAAATGGTCACGAAAATCCCGGTAGTTCGCCCACATTTCGCAGCTATTCCGGTACCATAGCAACGCGGACCCGGTCAAAAGTTCAAGGAGAGCTTTTAAAATATCGTCCGGAGTTACGGAATACGCCTCCAATAACTCTTCCAGTCGTTCGAGAAAAGATACGGGGTCCTTACGTCCGTCAAAGCGTAAATTCCATTTGCGCACAAGGTTACATATGGAAGGCGCATCGTGCGTTCGTGGTTGCTCTTGAGGGGGGCGTAAATCTAGGCGGCTAATTCCAAAGTCCTGACCGGGGATTACGTGAGCCGACGTCGTACTAGGGAATGGGATATTACCGTCAAAATATCCGGTATATGCCGTGTTAGCAGGCGCGGCGTATCCGTACGTTACACTTCCGAGCTGGTGTCTCAAATGAGCGTCGTCATCCGGCCTCAAGGTTCGCACCATAGAGCCGAGGATACGTTTAACGTGATCCGAGTCAGCATTAGGGGATAAACCTAACATCTCGCGCACGCTTGCCATCTCGTCGACATCTTTGCGCACGTCCAGTCTGTCTTTGCCCGCGTAACCCGATAGCGATAGTGTTGGAGCGATATTAAGTGTCTGAGGGGGGAAAGTTGAACAATATTTGTTATGGGAATAATAAACGCAAACATTGTGCGTTAAAAACACCTAAAAAAAAAAAATGTAATTATGACAAACTGCAGGCCATAACCTTTAATTTAATACTAAAACAGTTAAAATTGGCACAGTAGTTTTTGCTAATAGATTTACGTAAAGAATTTAAAAAAAATGTTAATCGGGCTGTTTCGGGAGCTAAAAGTATTTTGTATTGAGAAAAATCTATACTTATAATGTAATGGTTGTGCATTTGCGTGTATGTCCCAGGGGATTTTGAAAACGCCAACTCAAAACTGCTCCGGACCATAATGTTGTAGAGGATCAACAAATTGCAGATAGGTACTTTTTTGTTTTTCCTCAAGACCTCAGGACTCTGCCCCAGTGGCATAAAAAGCCGCCATGTTATTCTTATTGAGAAAATGTTTTGTTCTAACGGCTCCTCAAACTTGCTCAAAACTTAACACATAGTTGGGGGACTAAAAGACTGGATATTCTTATCAGTGCTAAGTGTGATTTCCATAAATCCCTTACAATGGTTGTTCCCGGCAAAACATGTTTAAGTCAAATTCAAATTCAAATTCTTTATTTACCATATTAATTTTTTTACAAATCATTGACAATGTCATATATTAGGATTAACTACGTCATGCAAGCCATAATACAAACACTTACATTAAAAATATTGCAATTTCAAAATACACTGCTAAATAAAAGTTACCTTCAAAGAAATACATGATTATTATGAGATTAAATTAATTAATAATAACATCAAGTAAAAGAAAATTATTTAAGTACTATTTCAAAAATATGAATCAGTATTAGAAACAAGAATAGGGGACTCTGAATGCATGAAATGTCATGAATTGCCTTAAAATGAAATCTTTCTGATATTGAAAAATTCTTCTAGGCTGTAAAAAGGATTGTTCAATAACCAGTTATGTAGTTTATTTTTAAACTGATTTTGGGTATACTGGTCAATCAGGTTCTTTAAAGCGTTGTATACCTTTAATGATAAAACCACATTGTAACGACAGTATTTACGAAAAGAAAATTTTATTTTATTTCCAATTAGCTAACCTGTGTTACAAAGAAAAATACCGAGATCGCTCAGTCTACTACGAGTAGTCCAGGGTTCGTAAAATACTACTCAACCGACAATCACTTGAATAATATTTTATTCGTATTTAATAAACGAGTTGTCTTGGCTCAGAACATCAAAACATAAAAGATGCCATAGCGATTCGCATTTATTCATTCATCCTCGCCACTCGTAAAAGGTTTTTGGGGTTGAATTTAGAAAATAAATTTTACAAAAATAAAATTGCACTTAATGCCAATCGTGCGAGATTTTAATCAATTTAAAGCCAATTTGAAAGTACCGATTAACTGCAATGATCTTTATTTATTAGAATTTAGACCTAAGTCCCTTCGCCAAGCAATAACATGAATACTGCTGGCTCCCTGGAGAGATTTATCGAAATAAATCTTGAGATAAAAGAAGTGTGAACGGTAGTAGAAAAAAACGTGAATTTGATTATACGGAGTTCAGACGACCGGCTAGGCTTATTTACCACTGTAGCTGCGATATTTAACACCTGCGTGCGCTCGGTAGTGATAACGTGTTCCCTACGTGGATATTTAATACAGCGCGTTGCAGATTGATAACATCTTCGATAACTCTTTAGACCATTAAAACAGGAGCAAATATCCTTACGTATACGTGGATTATCTGAAATCGTCGGCACACAATATTCTTATCACTAAATTAAGTCAGCATAAAATACACCAGTACAGATTCCTACTTAAACTATTTTATGCAGTGTCGATCAGCAGCTCTTCACGTTCATTACACCAGGAATGACCCGAATTGGTATTCCGGTCCTCGTCTTCGGTGAGCGAATTCGCACCATGGCTATTCGTTACGTTTAAAATGTGTTCGTGTCCGTTCTATTTAAAAAAAGTTAAATTTAGGAAAATAATAAAACTCGTTTAATTAATTTGTTTCTTCTTTTATTTTAAGCTCGTAACTTTTCTGTTAGTTAACTACTCAGACAAAGCGAATTAGCAAGTTAGCAAAAATCAAGCAAACAGACAAGACATAACGTGACAAAACGTGCAGGAAAGTTCAGGCGTTACGCGCCTCCGGCGTGAGCGTAACTTAATTTATGAAAATCTTACTGTTGAAGAAATTAGTTCAAAATTTACGTGGAAAAAGCGTGCTTCTAATAACTACACTACTATAAATGAAGCAACTACGTAAATGGCTACTAAGTTAGTTGGCGTCAATGAGCGGACCTGTCGCGGCGTGAGTCACGCAATCACGACGCTTAAATTTAATTTAAATAAAAGCGGGCGGCAAGCTGAAAACAATCGTTATAAACAACAAAACTACTTCTATTTGCGTAGATGAGTTGTCAACTTACCAAAACGAAGACAAAAACGTCGACACTGGTTGTCACCAAGTGGGTTGCAGGACGACGACGTGGGCAGGTGGACCGAAACGAACAACGTGGCGATCAGAGAGCGAGTGTCCAGCCGCCCTTGCCTCCAGCAATTTCGAAGAGTCTTCCGCAGCGCCCCTGACGGTGGCCGTCGGAAGCGATTTACTCCAGCACGCGATTCTGCACGTTACTGCTTCCCTTGCTTTTGTCTTCGTGATAAGAACAAAGAAGGTTCCGAGTCGATTGTTGATGATGAATAAAATGTATAACCGAATTTCGCTAAAATATAATTTAGAACTTAATATCGATTGCGTTTTGGAATTTAACATATCCCCTAATTTAAATTAATATTTCATTAGATTTATGTAATATTTGTTTTCCAACAAAATATTACCCCCCCCCCCTTAAAAAAATGGACGTTACAACATGACTGTTTTGTGATTTACCCAAGCGGAAAAAGGGAATGTCTGCCTTATTCTAGTTTCGTGTATTGTGGTCATGTTTACTGTTATTCAATTTAAAATACTCGGGATGTTTTAGAATATAAATTGTGAGGTCAAACAGATACAAATTTATTACAGTCTGGATTTGGAAATTAATAAAAATGGGCTTACAATGTTCTCTGAAATGAGCTTTAGCAATAATTCTCATCACTTTCTTTTGTAGTATTAAGATGTCCTGAATTCTGGTGCAGTTTTCCCAGAGAACAAGCCCATATCTCAGAATCGATTCAAAATAAGCAAAATATGCACTTTTTACATAGTTTTCTGGGATAACATTAATGAGACGCCTCATGAGATATATCACACGTGACAGTCTAGAACTGTTATATTCTACATGTGAGTTCCAGGACAGTTGACTATCTAAATGAATTCCTAAAGATTTTGCAGTATTGACTGTATTATGGTTTGATGAATTTAAGATTTTCTTAAGATGAAAAGACAAGTTTTAGTTTTATCCTTATTAAGCAAAAATCCGTTTGAATGAAACCAATTAGATGCTTGAGTCATCGTATCAGAAACCACTTTTCCTAAATCAACGAGATTGTTGCTGGTATTAAAAAATGATGTATCATCTGCGTATAGTACGGTTTTAGATTTAATAGCCAAAGGTAAGTCGTTAATGTAGATTAAGAAAAGAAGGGGGTCAAGAACGGAACCTTGTGGGACGCCCCACTCCACACATGCTTCTTTTGACCAATTCCCGTTAACAATGACGATTTGTCTCCGGTTTTCTAAATAAGATCGAACAAAGTTTAAAATTGATCTTTGGAGGCCATAATGTTTTAATTTAATTACCAATTTATCTCTATCAACACAATCAAAAGCCTTGCTCAGGTCACAGAAAGTAACCTGAGCATAAGCCTTATCCTCATATTCCCGGACTACCTGCCGCACCAGCCTGTCCAAGGCATCAGCGGTAGACTTTCCTCTTCTAAAGCCGAACTGATCTTTGCTTAAAAAGTTGTATTCGACTCACAAAAGGTGTAAATTTGGTCATAAACTATTAATTCAAGAATATGAAAAACATGATTAGTGGAATCAACATTTGTTAGCTGGACAAATTATAAGACAATATCTTTTGAGATCGAATATAACTGAAATCTAAAAAACCGAAACCAGGGTAGACTTTCATAAGTGGAACGATATAAAAAACCGAATGAAATTGTTCCATAGGGTATAACGATTATTTAGGTTATTCGGTTATGATTTCAGTTAGACCAATTAAGGTTTTGATTATTTAGTTTCAGTTAGGCCTACCGTAAAATAGGCTTGACCCGGACACTTTTTTAGTATTTTTAGGTTATAGTGCCTTCCCATTAACATGTCACCATAAAAACCAGACCATTTTAAAGTGTGTGTACTATTCACAATATCCATTTACCCTTAGCCTAACTTATATATTATAATGTTGGATGTTATTATAACAAAGATAAATACCCCCGTAGCAGCCAACCTGTGTACTCAGAGAATTTCCAATGCATATATATATGTATCTTAATACCACATAAAGCCAAATACCAAGTTTAATCAGTATACATTCTTAAATAAACGAATTATGACATTTTAATTATGCTCCATAAGAATAACATGGTGGCTGAGTATGCAGGGTTGCTGAAGCAAGGAACACAAAAAATGGGGTTTTATACAAATATCAATATAACTCAAGAAGGAAAAGCCACATAACAAATTGTATTAATTTATGTTCATAATTAAGGGAGATAACACGTTACTTATTCTCCATAAGAATAACATGGGAGCTGAGTAGGTAGGTTTGCTGCTACGGGAACTATCGGCCGAAAAATGATTCTTAGTGCAAATATCAGTATACCACAACAATATGAAGCAATATAGCAAGTTTCATCAGGAAAGTTCATAAATAAGGGAGATATAAAATTTTTCTTATTCTCCATAAGAATAACATCGGACAACGTACTGTCTTTAGCACTTTCAATATCTCTGTAACCATTTGACGTAGAGCAATGATCAAAACAACATATTGTGCGTATTTTTAAGCTGATTTCAATGGGAAAAACTAAAATTTGACTTTTTCAACGATTATTTGTAAAAAACTAAAAAACTTATTTTTAGGGTACAAACCCCCCCCCCAAAATACCCCTTCGGATAGGTCGATCTGTCTGGATTTCGACCTTAAAGTCATAAATGCAGCTTTAAACAATTATACCAAATTTCGTCACAATCGGACAATTTTTACGAGAGTTATCGTGCTCACGGACAAATATATATATGTATATACACAGTTTTGAACGAATGGTGTTTTTTGGCATCTGGGGACCTCAAAATGAAAAGTTATCATGGTCCCGGGCCTAGGTGTTACCATGCCGACTACGGTAATAGCTTCTTCCCTATAGGGGAAATTCGCTAATCCCTAAAGGGGAAAATCACTAAAAATAAACAAAAGTGTCCGAGTTAACCTCCACAAACGGTCTTGAACCGGACATCCACCTAACTAACGTTATAACGTATAAACTAATCTCTCCTGTCCGTAGTTGGACGGTATTTTCAGGTCTGCAGATGCATTTGCACCAATCAAAGGCTTAAAAGTGAAATAAATACAAAATTGTTATGGGTTGGGGATGAAAAAAGGGTATTCTTCAGGCGTTTCAGCTGTTTATTCTTTGCAACTAAAATGAAACTAAACAAAGAACCGTTAGGGTAAAAGGCGTTAAAAATACAGTTTGAAACAAGGGGCCCATTATATTTTCCACGGACATGATCACTTATGGTCGATTTAGACAAAGAATACTTTTTCGCCACTGCTTTTATAATTAATACCGTATCAGAGCTAAAAACCACAATGTTGTTATTAGTTATGGCGGGAATACTGTGTTTATGGCAGAAACAAGTCGTAACGGTTGAGAAGAGTCACATCCATGGAGTATAATTAAAGTGTCCGGGTCAAAATTGGAATAGGCCTGTCGTTAATATGAAACATTTTTTTACATATATGTTGTTTATCTCTAATCAAATCAAATCATCGTTATTCACAATATGTATACATAATACATTAGAATAGTGTAAAATTCCAAACTAAAAACTAAAGGCTATGAACTACGAGTTATAAAACTCCTCAAATGAGTATAGTTGTTTTTCAAGTAGATAATTTTGTAACATTTTCTTAAATTTATTGATTTTATTTGTAGTTTTTAACAAAACGGGAAGATTACATAAGAATTTTTAACCAATATATGAAGGTTTTTTTTTTCATAAAATGTTAATCTATGGTGAGTGGGTATGATGGTATTTTTATTTTGAGTATTATATTGATGAGACTGATCATATTTCTGTTTTAAAGGATTTTGAATTGCTATTAATACCGTATCATAAATATATTGTGCATATACAGTTAATATTTTTAAAGTTTTGAAATGTTCTTTTGCAGAGTGATCAGGTATCAAATTTCAAATTATTCTGCCAGCTTTCTTTTGTTTCTTCAAAATGTCATTTAAGTTTTCTTTTTTTGACGACCCATATAAAGCAAAGCCAAATGAAATATAGGAATGAATATATGGGCATGGTATATCATTTTTAACACACTTATATCAGTGCATAAAAATAACATCCTGCGTAAAGCGTAAACTCCTGAGTTAATTTTAGAAAGAACTTTTTGCACATGGCAATTCCAATCCAAATTCTCATCTATTTCCAACCCCAAAAATCTAGTAAACTTTTCGATTTCTATTACCCTAGAATTGGTTGCCATTGTTGGTTCAATCTTTCTACTGCACTGAGCAGTCTTAAAGGAAACAAAATTTGTTTTTGATAAATTTAATTTCAATTTATGATTGTAAAAAAAGTCTATTATATTTGCCAATTCTAGGAAAGATCAAATTTCAACATCGTCAACAGTTTGTGCTGACACTTTCATATTTGAATTATCTGCATACAACACCAAGTTGTGGTATTTTTTGAAGAGTTTGTGCAATATCTCCTACGTAGCAGAAAAAGAGGAGTGGCCCTAAATAGCATGGAATTATGCAGGCTCAAATTTCAAATAAAATTATGCCTTATTCACGAAAACAATCGTAAAAACGTAAAAAATGACATGTCTTAGTTAGACATAATATTTTATTTCTGTGAAAAGACGTGAGTTATAAACGATTAGAGCATGCCTCGTTTAGAGCATGTTCTGCTCTAAACAAATGTAGGCCTACCTATAACGAACGACTGCTCAAGTTTGCAGGTTAGTTTAGAAATATTTATGTTTACAAATATGTATGTGTCCAGGTCAAGACCCCCTGTCCAGGTCTAGCCGTTTTACGATACGGTATGTTATGTTTCAGTTTAGGTGTCTTGATGTTTGTCCAGATAACAAACGTCGGTTCCAATATTACTGTAAACATGCATTGTCAGGAATAACATTATCATATTATGTTTGTTTATTTCATTTTAAGTTAAAAAGAATAACAAACTAAACTAAACAAATATGACATAGTTACGGTACCTAATTACAAACATACAAGCTATTAAATATTAATCAGTGTTAATAATATCAACCTAATTAATATACCGTAGCCTATCGAACAATTTCATTTGGTTCTTCATTTTGTTCCACTTATGAAAGTATACCCGAGCCGAGTAAGATCGAAACCATATTGAATTCGCCTGGGTAAATTAAATGTAAGTTAAACAAAAGTCATAGCCTATTTTGGATTTAAAATTTGTACCACTTTACCCTTGTTTCTGGAAAAAACAAATGTGATTTCCAAACTCTAAAGGTAAATTTATATGAGGTTAGTTCAATGAAATTGATCATTTTCAATCAAAAAGTAGGCCTAGGATGAACTTGTGCCAAAAGCCACAATTACCCAGAGACTAAGTTTGACCTTACGGAACAATTTTATAAAATGTTTATTTTGGATAAAAATGAAGAAATTTAGACAACAATTTGATTAAAACAGTGGTGTATGGACATCATAAATTATGTCTATAAAATTAAAGTCGATAGGCATACCTTACAAATGCTAACCTCCAAAAAGGACCAAACTTATTGAGTTTGCCTTATTGCCTTATTGAGTTTGAATAAACACTTATGTAGACCTCGTGCGGATCTTCGTGAAGTCTGAGTAGGGGGTGCCAGCAGAAGAGTGGGGAGGGGATGAGCTTTGGAGGGGAAGATCACAATACCATATGTCGTAATAATATTCCTGCGGAAAAAATTTGGCTGTGTAATATTAAATATATTTTACTGGGTGAACGTATAGTATTTAAGTTTTTATGACAGTCTTGATAAAAACGAGTATCGTATTTAAACCATAATTGACAATACACTCTTTATGTTATTGAGTGTTGTATTTTAAATTATGTCTTAACAAATTGTAAATGATTACATTAGGCTTCTTGAGTTTTTTTAACATGGAATCGTCAACACAAGCCGTTGAACTGTTTCCCTGGTGTAGGCAGTATAGTTCGTGTACGATAAGCTGGTTTTTAGTCTTAAAAAAGTTTATTGCTGTTGCTGATTGCTTAATTTGTAATTCTAATTTTTTTCCTATCGAACTAATGTCTAAACATATGAACGCAGCAGTGAACTCGCTAGGTTGAAGGCAAATGAAAATGATTTGTGTTAGGCCTAATCGATAAATTCTGTCCCGCACATCTCGTGAATACGCCCGAACACATATACAGCCGAACTCTGAATGTTCGGAGTAATCCCGAGAAGTGTGGGAGCTGCACAAACTCTTTGGCAACAGTACACTATCGCCGAATGATTCGCTAGAATGCTCCACCGAAAGATCGAAACGAGTCGTGACAACGAATGTTGCACCAAATTAAACGAATGTGCACAATGAAGTAACCAGTACACGCTCGCCCAATACCATGCAATACTATGCTCGCCCATTCTCTTCCGCTCGTCACATTTGATTCAAGCCAAAAACCAGACAAAAACAGAGCACAGGCAACGAATCATGGTGAACTGTGGCGAGGTGAACTGTCCCGAACATAAACGAGCACACAGAGTAAACTATCGCGCTCGCTTTTGTTGGGCCATTGTGTACTGGTAGCAAGAATATGGGACGGAATGTTCAGTGAACATTTGGGAGGATGATCGGTCGAATGTTTAGGCCTGTTTGCGAGATGTGTGGGACAGACTCAACCTATATACGATCTTTGCTCAACAACCACTTCGCGTTTGCAATGTTTTGGTTTGGCACGTAACAGATGACTCTCACAAGCGATTTTTTTTTTAGTCAATAGTCTAAGAATAGATATAATCGCTTCCCCCCCCTAAAAAACCGTTTCAAACCACTTTTACCAATAACACCCTGGCTTCACGAAGATCCACACGAGGTCTAGGGTAGTTCTGGTAATGCAATTATCATTTTTTAGGAAAGTAAATTTATATTAAACTTAAGTTTTCAATCTGACAAAAAGGAAATAGGCTAGACCCAGAATATGGTGAAAACTAATGAGCCACATTAAGTTTTAATAACGTATCATCATAGTTAAAAGCACGATGTATAGGTAGCTATAGTTTTATTTTTTTTGATCTTACAAATTTTAATTATTGTCATATTGTAAAGTTGCATTGGTGATAGCCGTCAATAAATAAATAAATAACCAAAACATTTAATTTTATTTGGTAACTTACCGGACGTTTTATTAGCGAGATAATAATTTTTTGAATAAATTGAGACCTTCTACTGTTAATGAGTGGAAATTATACTGTGAATAATTACATATATTAGCGTTTAATCACTTTAATCACGTAAGAAGGAGGTCTTGTTGACATCTTTCTTTCCAGTCATTTCATTTGTCGTCTGGAGAGATCTAAAAGTCCCATAGTCCAGCGCTCGGCCTGCATTTCTTTACATAGAGTATGGTACCAATAAAGTTATTTATTATAATAGTATTTAAAATAATAATGCATTTTTTAATTAGTATAAAATAAAAGTCATACAATTTTTAAAAGATAATGATATTTAAACCTTAGTTTTTGTGTTTAAAGTTACGAAAAGAAGTTTTTTCCTAGTCAACATAAACATGAATAACTACAGTTCTGTAAAGAATCTATGGCAATACTTACGTTACTCTATATTTGAAACATAGACGTTGGCTAAATATCAACGATTCAAATACCACTAAAATGGCTCCCAATGTTAATCTTATGGGATAAAAAATAGATTTGTTTTAAAGATAATTTTATTATTACATAATCAAATATTCCCAATAACGAACTCGACCGAGATTTCGTACTATAGAATCTATCTCTAAAGTTTGAAGTGGATCTGTAGAGGCGTTTTTGAGTTATTTATGTCACAGACACGCCAGTTCGAGTTGATTCTCTTACCAGTGTAAGCAGTAAAGTTATGTATAAGGATTTCGTTTCACTCAATCCAATTAACAGCTACTGTTAAATGCTCATAATCTATCTATCTATCTACCTATATCTATAATATTATATAGTTAATCTACCATTTATATACAACCCGTACGAAGGACGGGTATACAGCTAGTCTATTCTATAATATCCATAACATTATAAAGAAGAGGTGGTTTCTGTATGTCTGTCTGTCTGTCTGATGTTCCGGGTGAACGCAAAAACTACTTAACCGACTGGGCTGAAACTTTACACAAAGGTAAATCTTGAACCCATGCAACACATAAGCCTATTCACTTCCTTAAAATCCCCTCGGGCTACGCCCCGTGAACGTTCTAAGTTTCAATGTTTACATTTCAGAAGAAAGTAAACATTCAGAAACTGTGATGCGAACAGCTGAGGGCACTTACATTTGACAGCTTAAAGAGCAGAAGCAAGAACAACAGCTGTTTCAAGCTAACTAAAATGAAATTTGCATTGACTATAGAACGGGTAAGGAAAACCCCTGTGCGAAGAACGTGTACATCAAGTATATATATATATATATATATATATATATATATATATATTTATTTCAATATACCGTATAATTAATCTATAAAAATGAAATTAGAGTTTTGTCTGTACAATGCTTGGAATTATGAAATTTTTGCATATTTTCACGTTTTACACCCAAGGGAAACCAAAATAAATCTTATCTCAATTTATGTCTGTCTGTCTGCCGGTAACGCTCAAGGACGGGTTTTTCTTCGCTTTTCACTGGAAAACGGGTGCAGTGACATTAATGAAACTTTGTTTCTTTGTTCTATATATGCGTGAGAAGGTTTTAGGGCACTATAAACTGGCATACGCCTTTTTAAAAAATAATGGCGGCCGCTCAAAAACGTGATTTTGTACGGTTTTGGTCATGTTTTGTTCGCTTTTCACAGGAAAACGGGTGCACTGATTTTTATGCAACTTTTTTCTATGTTCTATATGTGCGTTAGAAGGTTTTAGGCTAATTTGATTGTTTTAAATTACCTTAGGACACTACCCCATAGGGTTTTTAAGATCCTATGCTATTCTTATGGACAAAGCATTTATTTATATTGAACCAGATGATGGCATAGTTATTCGACAAACAGGTTTTTTAGTTCTTTTTTAAAACGTTGAGTGAAGATTGGTAATAAATAACATAAGTGGATATATGACCTAAACCTATATTTGTCAGACTCATGCACTCACTGACATAGTGATCACTTTATCTAAGAAGCGACAATGTCTATTGAAGATAAAATTTTGGATGGTGGTTCCCCATATGCCGCAGATTCACAATAAGAATACGTTTAAAAAAGTCCTATAGGGTTCTTCGCTAATTTACTTTTATGGCAATTGTATGAGTGAGTATTAGTACTTTCTGGACCTTTGTAAGTTACTTTTCGGTAGGAACGTAACTAATTCATCATAAAAAAAACGCAGCCTATTCCTGTTACGAAAATGTTTATGGGCTTCGCCCCCCGGAATTTCAAAATAAAATATTTTAACAATCTTGCACATACTCTTGGACTGATGGATCTGAAATTCGGTAGGAATGTAGCTGATAGCTCAGTGCAGACATTTACCTACTCCAGACACAAATATACTCAAGGACTCTGGCCCAATGGCCTTTAATATAAGCGCGTTAGTCATAACACACAAACTACTCAACCAGTAGAGCTGAAATTTGATGCCTTAAAGGAAATAAGAAACAACATCATGGGGAGTCACGGTGTTGTTCTCTGGAGATCTCACACAGACCCTTTGTCGTAAGTGAGATATGAGTGGACGAGTCTACGCCTCTCTAAAAATATATATTATGTAGCCGACCACTGAGCATCTGAACTTAACAGTAAATATGAAAATGTATTTTTGAGAAGATTAAGGGGTTGATCAGTTTTCTTATGCGCTTTTAAAAGTTGAGATTGGGACATTGAAAAACAAATTAAGGTCTCAGAAACATCTATCCTTCACTCGGCACTATCGATGAATCACAGGATTTATTGATTAACAGTTTGTTACACCGAGGTTCATAAACAGTTTTATCTGGAAAGTGCCTGGCTCTGTGATTGTGTCATCCCCACGTCCACCAATGAAGCAACGGATAGCAACACAAATGTAGGTCTATTCCAAAGGGAGGAACGAACATATACAATATTTAATACCGTTCATTTAACCATGACCACTGTTAGAACAGTTCGTATATATTGATTTACATTTATTTAAATAAAATCAAGTAGTCATATGAATGGTTCCAGCTGTGATATCGTGCAGTGAGGATGTATTTCTTTTTAGTGCGTCGATATTTCATAAAAACGTGGTAATTCTCTGTGAACTGTTTTATGCCATGGAAAAAGGACTAATATTACTAGGTTTGGACTATAGTTTTATTGTATTTTTGATAACCCTTTTCATAAATGTTGTGATATAACAGTTTTGTTTTCCCTAACCCTACTTTGCTAATTTGTCCCTTTCATTTGTTTTGTTTATTGTTTACATTTGACATGGCTTCAAATCAGATGCCCAATAATTGTCACACTGTCACTAACCACAACTTTGCTGATGAACATAATTATAGTAAAATAAATGTTGATCTAGTTCCTAGTTTGGAAACTCATGAGCTCAGTCAAAATGGCGAGTGGCAAACCATCCCAACAACTTCCCACAAGCGAGGTTTAAATTCTAACATTGACCAACACTCTAAAAAATCACGCCAAACTTCAAATGACTTTACTTTAAAAACTAGTAACAGCTTTGATCCTCTTGGTGAATCGGACGTAATGGAAGATGAAACCACGAGTACCTTTCCTTCTCGTGAACCTAAACCTCCACCACTATTTGTCCCGGACGTTGTAAACGTGAAAAACATGATAACCACGGTTGAATCTGTTGTTTTGAAACAGGATTACACATACAAATGCCTCAACCAGAATAAAATAAAGCTAAACCCCATCACTATTGACGCCTACCGTAAATTAGTTCATAAATTGACAGAACTGAAAATAAACTTTCACACCTACCAGCTAAAACAAGATACAGCTTATCGCGTTGTTTTAAAACATATGCACTTCTCAACAGACATTGTAGACATCAAAACTGCTATTGAAGACCGCGGTTTCAAGGTCCGTAACGTAACCAACGCCAAACAATACAAAACAAAAGATCCACTATCAATGTTTTTTATTGATCTCGAGCCTAACTCAAACAACAAAGATATCTTCAATTTGGAGTATCTATTAAATGCCAAAGTTTCTTTTGAACCCCCTTATAAAAGAACAGAAATCGTTCAATGTAAGAAATGCCAAAACTATGGTCACACTAAATCGTATTGTTGGCATCAACCTCGCTGTGTTAAATGTGGTCAGCAACATGACACAAAATCATGCACAAAGTCAATTGAAGTACCACCTAAATGCGCACTTTGTCAAGGGAACCACCCTGCGAATTACAAAGGCTGTAATGTTTATCGGGACATCAAACACAAAACCTTTCCACCCTTAAGAAGTAAAATGGTGCAAGAAAACCCCCTAGACAAAATGACAAAAATCTGATAAAGAGCTGCTTCAAAAAACAGAACAATCTCCCACAACGTCCCCTTATCTTTCTTATGCCCAAGCCGTGTCCTCCAGAAATGTTCCCAATTGTTACGAAACTGCTAACCACTTCGATGTAAATAAAACTTTACAATCTTTCTTCGACAGGTTTGAAAAACTTATGCTTCAGCAGGCCCAACAAATAGGAACCCTTTTGAACCTATTGACCACCGTTGTATCTAAATTGAAATGAATCAGTGTTTTCGATTAGGTCTCTGGAATGCTAACGGTTTGGCTAATCATAACCAAGATCTACAACTTTTTATTTCACAAAACAAAATTGATTTGATGCTCATCTCAGAAACTCACTTCACAGATCTTAGTTACTTCAAAATCCCAAATTTTGTATTTTATCACACAAATCATCCAGACAATACTGCACATGGCGGAAGTGCTATTTTGATTAAAAACCAGATTAAACATTATGAATTGCCAAAGTATCAGTTTGATCACATTCAAGCTACAAGTATCGTTGTAGAGGACTGGGCTGGGCCGTTTACTGTATCTGCAATTTATAGCCCTCCTCGGCACAATGTTACTCATCAAAACTTCACCGATTTTTTCAGTACTCTTGGACCTAGGTTCGTGGCAGGAGGCGATTATTACGCAAAACATCCGATGTGGGGATCGAGACTCGCTAACCCAAGGGGTCGACAACTTGTAACATCACTGAGTAATAAAAATTTCCAATATTTATCTACAGGTGAACCTACGTACTGGCCAACAGATCCTCAAAAGATTCCAGACCTACTAGATTTCTTTGTGACAAAAGGAATTGCGCAAAATTACATTGATATTAAATCGAGTCTGGACCTGTCATCAGATCATTCTCCAATTATTGCCACTATAAGCTCGTCCATTATTATTAAAGAACGCCCACCAACCCTGTCTAATAAATTTACTGACTGGAATGTCTTCCGCACATTTGTAAATGAAAACCTCTCGCTGAAAATACCTTTGAAGTCAGCCGATGATATAGATGATGCAGTCGAGCTGTTTAATTCCGTAATTCAAACATCCTGCTGGCAAGCAACTCCCAATGGCCACCAAACAAACCGTAGTAGCTTTAACTATCCAGTTGATATAAAACGTAGAATAGCGGAGAAGAGAAGACTGAGGAGAATTTGGCAACAGTCACGAAATCAAAGAGACAAAACCAACTTCAATAGAGCTTCTCAAGAATTAAAACGAGCATTGAAAAATCTTAAAAATAAATGGTTTAGTGACTACACGTCTAGTTTGTCACCAACAGAAGTTAGTAATTTTTCACTGTGGAAGGCTACCAGAACAATGAAACAGCCTAAGACTACAGTACCTCCCATCTGTAAACCCAACGGTTTATGGGCCAGAAGTAATGACGAGAAATCTGAGGTATTTGCCGAACATCTATCCACAGTATTCACCCCACACCCTAGTCCAATTGATTATCAGGAAATACATGAATTTATTGATTCTCCAAATCAGCTATCATTACCAATAACACCCTTTTCACCCTCAGAAGCTACGAACATAATAAAGGCGTTAAATTCACACAAAGCTCCTGGATACGATTTGATCACGGGAAAAATTCTAAAAGAACTCCCAAAAAAGGCCGTTTTATTTTTGACTCTAATTTTTAATTCGATTTTGCGAACTGAACATTTTCCAGCTCAATGGAAAATATCCGAAATCATAATGATTGCTAAGCCAGGAAAACCCCCAAATCAAGTGTGTTCTTACCGACCAATTAGTCTTCTACCGATTGCTTCCAAAATTTTTGAAAAACTCTTTTTGAATCGTCTTCGAACAGTAATAGAAGAAAAAAACTTAATTCCAAATCACCAGTTTGGTTTCCGGCAAGAACATTCTACAGTAGAACAGGTACATAGAGTTGTAAATATTATCAAAGAGGACCTTGAGACCAAGAAGTTCTCTTCTGCTGTATTTATTGACGTGAGTCAAGCATTTGATAAAGTTTGGCATACAGGTATTCTTTATAAACTCAAACTTCATCTTCCTCATACATTTTACAGTGTCATCAAATCATATTTGTCCAACAGATATTTCAGAGTGAGATTTGGAGATAGTGTCACAAAACTTCACAAAATACAAGCAGGCGTTCCTCAAGGAAGCGTGATGGGCCCAGTCCTCTATACCTTATATACAGCAGACCTTCCTGAAAATCCAAATGTCAGTATTGCGACCTTCGCTGACGATACTGCCATAATG
This sequence comes from Allygus modestus, assembly GCA_963675035.1. Lineage (NCBI taxonomy): Eukaryota > Metazoa > Arthropoda > Insecta > Hemiptera > Cicadellidae > Allygus > Allygus modestus. The sequence continues at coordinate 311,777,189 of OY776111.1, forward strand.
GCATCTAGTGAGGATCCAGCGATAGCATCCCAAATGTTACAATCAGGATTGGACGATCTCTCAGAATGGCTGCAAAAATGGAGGATAAAGGTGAATGAAAACAAATCCACGCTTACAACATTCACAACAAGATTAAGTACATGTCCCCCGGTCTCCCTAAATAACATTCAAATTCCTCAAACCAATGAAGTTAAGTATTTAGGCATGATTCTTGACAGAAAACTGACATGGAAAAGTCATATATGGAATAAGAGACTCTCATTGAATCTGAAATTCAGAAACTGTTATTGGTTATTAAATAAAAATTCTAAATTGTCATTTGAAAACAAACTGTTATTATATAAAGTAATTTTGAAACCAATCTGGACGTATGGTATTCAACTTTGGGGGACATCCAGTAATTCAAATTTAAACATCATTCAAAGGTTCCAATCAAAAGTTCTAAGGTACATTCTTCAAGCACCGTGGTACGTAAACAATGAAGTCTTACACAGAGACAGTCGTATTCCAACCGTAAGAGACGAAATACCAAGATATAGTGCCAAGTACCTAAATAAATTAGAAAACCATCCAAACTATCTGGCTTTAAATCTTTTGGACAATAGCAACTTTGTGTACAGACTGAAAAGATACCATGTTTTGGATTTGAGTACTCGTTTTGTTAAGTAATTAACTCTTTTTTAGTTTAAATTTGTATTGTATTATACAGTGTTTGTGTTGGCTTTTTCAGTGGATGAAGACCGACGAATGTTTTGTTATTTTATCAAATTTGCTTAATGTTCAATAGTTTTTAGAACAGATTGTAAATAAAATAAAGTTAAAAAAAAGTAGTCATATGTTTTTAAAACATATGATTTTTCCACGTTTAAATTGTTTATTTACAATTATATTGAAAACAGGACCTGGCAAGAATGGTGATTTTAAAAGTGGTTTGTCAATGTTTTTAAAGTTTAATGTTTCGTTACATTACTATTAATTTATTGGAATGTAAAGATTAATGTATCAAAGTATTTAAAATGTTAAATTAAACAGGGTTAATATTTTGTTGTACTTGAGTTCTTTTATTTCTAAAATCGAATCCAAAGTGTTACGTGTACCGATTTGGAGTAGCAAAAACCACACCGTTCACTACCCGACAGAGTTCCTCGACTTGGCGCAGTACCCGAACTATCAGCCATAGTATATTTCGATAACTTTAATTTAATTCTACTTTAAAAGTGTAAAATGTAATTTTAATATTGTAAAATTGTGTGGCTTGTTAATATTTTTAGTTAATCTGCCATTTATTTACAACCCGTACGAAGGACGGGTACATCAGCTAGTAATCTATAATATTATAAAGAAGAGGTGGTTTCTGTCTGTCTGTCTGGTATTCCGGGTAAACTAAAAAAATACGGAACCGACTGGGCTGAAACTTTACACAAAGGTAGATCATGAACCCATGCAACACATAGGCCTATTCACTTCCTTAATATCCCCTCGGGCTACGCCCTGTGAACGTCCTAAGTTTCAATTTTTACATTTCAGAAGAAAGTAAACATTCAGAAACTGTAATGCGAACAGCTGAGAACACTTCCATTTGACAGCTTAAAGAGGTGAAGAAAGAACAGCTGTTTCAAGCTAACTAAAAATAAAATTGCATTGACTAAAGAACGGGTAAAGAAAACCCCTGTGCGAAGAACGGGTACATCAGCTAGTAATATTATAAAGAAGAGGTGGTTTCTGTCTGTCTGTCTGTTGTTCCGGGTGAACGCAAAAACTACTTAACCGACTGGGCTGAAACTTTACACAGAGGTAGATCTTGAACCCATGCAACACATAGGCCTATTCACTTCCTTAAAATCCCATCGGGCTACGCCCCATGAACGTTCTAAGTTTCAATGTTTACATTTCATAAGAAAGTAAACATTCAGAAACTGTAATGCGAACAGCTGAGGGCACTTACATTTGACAGCTTAAAGAGCAGAAGCAAGAACAACAGCTGTTTCAAGCTAACTAAAATGCAATTTGCATTGACTATAGAACGGGTAAGGAAAACCTCTGTGCGAAGAACGTGTACATCAAGTATATATATATTTATTTCAATATACCGTATAATTAACCTATATAAATAAAATTAGAGTTTTGTCTGTACATTGCTTGGAATTATGAAATTTTTGCATATTTTCATGTTTTACACCCTAGGGAAACCAAAACAAATCTTATCTCAATTTATGTCTGTTTGTCTGCCGGTAACGCTCAAGGACGGGTTTTTCTTCGCTTTTCACTGGAAAACGGGTGCAGTGACATTAATGAAACTTTGTTTCTTTGTTCTATATATGCGTGAGAAGGTTTTAGGGCACTATAAACTGGCATACGCCTTTTTAAAAAATAATGGCGGCCGCTCAAAAACGTGATTTTGTACGGTTTTGGTCATGTTTTGTTCGTTTTTCACAGGAAAACGGGGGCACCGATTTTTATGCAACTTTTTTTCTATGTTCTATTTGCGCGTTAGAAGGTTTTAGGCTAATTGGACTTTGTAAGTTACATTTCGGTAGGAACATAAGTAATTCATCAGAAAAAAACGCAAGTCTATTCCTGTTACGAAAATGTTTAAGGGCTTCGCCTCCCGGAATTTAAAAATACAATATTTTAAAAATCTTGCACATACTCCTGGACTGATGGATCTGAAATTCGGTAGGAATGTAACTGATAGCTCAGTGCAGACATTTACCTACTCCAGGCACAAATATACTCAAGGACTCTGGCCCAATGGCCTTTAATATAAGCGTGTTAGTCATAACACACCAACTACTCAACCAGCAGATCTGAAATTTGATGCCTTAAAGGAAACAAGAAACAACATCATGGGGAGTCACGGTGTTGTTCTCTGGAGATTTCACATAGACCCTTTGTCGTAAGTGAGACATGAGTGGACGAGTCTACGCCTCTCTAAAAATATACTTTATGTAGCCGACCACTGAGCGTCTGAACTTAACAGTAACTATGAAAATGTATTTTTGAGAAGATTAAGGGGTTGAGCAGTATTCTTATGCGCTTTTAAAAGTTGAGATTGGGACATTGAAAAACAAATTAAGGTCTCAGAAACATCTATCCTTCACTCGGCACTATCGATTGGCAGTTTGTTACACCGAGGTTCATAAACAGTTTAATCTGGAATGTGCCTGGCTCTGTGATTGTGCCATCCTCACGTCCACCAATGATCAAGCAACGGAGATCAACACAAATGTACGTCTATTCGAAAGGGAGGCACGAACATATGCAATATTTAATACCGTTCATTTAACCATGACCACTGTTAGAACAGTTCGTATATATTGATTTAAATTTATTTAAATAAAATCAAATAGACATATGTTTTTAAAACATATGATTTTTCCAAGTTTAAATTGTTTATTTACAATTATAATGAAAACAGGACCTGGCAAGAATGGTTATTTTAAAAGTCGTTTGTCAATGTTTTTAAAGTTTAATGTTTCGTTACGTTACTATTAATTTATTGGAATGTAAAGATTAATGTATCAGAGTATTTAAAATGTTAAACAGGGTAAATATTTTATTGTACTTGAGTTCTTTTATTTCTAAAATCGAATCCAAAGTGTTACGTGTACCGATTTGGAGTCGCAAAAACCACACCGTTCACTACCCGACAGAGTTCCTCGACTTGGCAACAGTACCCGAACTATCTGCCATAGTATATTTCGTTAAATTTAGTTTATTTCTACTTTAAAAGTGTAAAATGTAATTTTAATATTGTAAAATAGTGTGGTTTGTTATTTGCTTTAATTAATCTACCATTTATATACAACCCGTACGAAGGACGGGTATACAGCTAGTCTATCTATAATATTATAAAGAAGAGGTGGTTTCTGTCTGTCTGTCTGATGTTCCGGGTGAACGCAAAAACTACTGAACCGACTGGGCTGAAACTTTACACATAGGTAGCTCTTGAACCCATGCAACTCATAGGCCTATTCACTTCCTTAAAATCCCCTCGGGCTACGCCCCATGAACGTCCTAAGTTTCAATGTTTACATTTCAGAAGAAAGTAAACATTCAGAAACTGTAATGCGAACAGCTGTGGATACTTACATTTGACAGCTTAAAGAGCAGGACCAGAAGCAAGATCAGCTGTTTCAAGCTAAGTAAAATGCAAATTGCATTGACTAAAGAATGGGTAGAGAAAACCACTGTGCGAGGAATGGGTACGTTAAGCATATATATATATTTATTTCAATACATCGCATAATTAATCTATAAAATAAAATTAGACTTTTGTCTGTACATTGCTTGGAATTATAAAATCTTTGCATCTTTTCACGTTTTACACCCTAGGGAAACCAAAACAAATCTTATCTCAATTTATGTCTGTCTGTCTGTCTGTCGGTAACGCTCAAGGACTGGTTTTTGTTCGCTTTTCACGGGAAAACGGGTGCACTGACATTAATGAAACTTCGTTTCTTTGTTATATATATGCGTGAGAAGGTTTAAGGGGGCTTTAAACTGGCATACGCCTTTTAACAAAATAATGTCGGCCGCCCAAAAACGTGATTTTGTGCGGTTTTGGTCATGTTTTGTTCGCTTTTCACAGGAAAACTGGTCACCTTTTTAAGCAACTTTTTTCTATGTTCTATATGTGCTTTAGAAGGTTTTAGGCTAATTGGATTGTTTAAATTACCTTAGGACACTGCCCCATAGGGTTTTAAAGATCCTATGGTATTCTTATGGACAAAGCATTTATTTATATTGAACCAGATGATGACATAGTTATTCGACAAACAGGTGTTGTAGTTCTTATTTAAAACGTTGAGTGAACATTGGTAATAAATAACATAAGTATACAGTGTGGATATATGATCTAAATCTATATTTGTTAGTCTCATGCACTCACTGACATAGTGATCACTTTATATAAGAAACGACAATGTTTATTGGAGATAAAATTTTGGATGGTGGTTCCCCTTATGCTGCAGATTCACAATAAGAATAAGTTTAAAAAGGTCCTATAGGTCTCTTCGATAATTTACTTTTATGGCAATTTTATGAGTATTAGTATTTACTGGACCTTTGCATGTTAAATTTCGGTAGGAACATAACTAATTCATCAGAACAAAACGCAAGCCTATTCCTGTTACGAAAACTTTTAAGGGCTTCGCCCCCCGGAATTTCAAAATACAACATTTTAACAATCTTGCACATACTCTTGGACAGATGGATCTGAAATTCGGTAGGAATGTAGCTGATAGCTCAGTGCAGACATTTACCTACTCCAGATACAAATATACTCAAGGACTCTGGCCCAATGGCCTTTAATATAAGCGTGTTAGTCATAAAATACCAACTTCTCAACCAGGAGAATTGAAATTTGGTACCTTAAAGGGAATAAGAAACAACATCATGGGGAGTCACGGTACACAGACCCTCTGTCGTAAGTGTGCATGAGTGGACGAGTCTACGCCTCTCTAAAAATATATTTTATGTAACCGACCACTGAGCGTCTGAACTTAACAGTAAATATGAAAATGTATTTTGGAGAAGATTAAGGGGTTGAGCAGTTTTCGTATGCCCTTTTAAAAGTTGACATTGGGACATTGAAAAACAAATTAAGTCTCAGAAACATCTATCCTTCACTCTGCACAATCGATGAATCACAGGATTTACTGATTGACAGTTTGTTACACCGAGGTTCATAAACAGTTTAATCTGGAAAGTGCCTGGCTCTGTGATAGTGCCATCCTCACGTCCACCAATAAACAAGCAACGGAGATCAACGCAAATGTAGGTCTACTCCAAAGGGAGGAACGAACATATACAATATTTAACACCGTTAATTTAAACATGACCACTGTTAGAACAGATTCATATATATTGTTTTACATTTATTTAAATAAAATCAAGGATTCATATGTTTTTAAAACATATGATTTTTCCAAGTTTAAATTGTTTATTTACAATTATAATGAAAACAGGACCTGGGAAAAATGGCGATTTTAAAAGTGGTTTGTCAATGATTTTAAAGCTTAATGTTTCATTACATTACTATTAATTTATTGGAATGTAAAGATTAAATGTATCAAAGTATTTAGTCTTAAATTAAACAGGGTTAATATTTGTTTGTACTTGAGTTCTTTTATTTCTAAAAGCAAATCCAAAGTGTTACGTGTACCGATTTGGAGTCGCAAAAACCACACCGTTCACTACCCGACAGAGTTCCTCGACTTGGCAACAGTACCCGGACTATCTGCCATAGTATATTTCGTTAACTTTAATTTAATTCTACTTTAAAAGTGTAAAATGTAATTTTAATATTGTAAAATTTTGTGAGTTGTTATTTTTTTAGTTAACCTACCATTTATATACAACCCGTACAAAGGACGGGTACACAGCTAGTGACATATAATATAAGGAGTATTTTCTACTATCGCAGAAAGGGATGCCTTCAAGTAAATACTGTTACAAACAAAATGTTCTACTCACTATATACCGCGACACCTTGGTAACAACCCATTAACATCCAATAATTCCTTTGTTATTGCAGATTGACAATATGTTTCAAATACACATAAATAATGGCGTTGAGAAAAAGTGAGGTCAGTCATGCGGATATAGAGAATACGCGTCCGCTCAGTCAAATACGGGCTGGGTTTCCTCATACAAAGACATACGCCATTGAGAAAAAGAACTACCGAAGTAGTTAATGACACCTTCATCTAACTGGGGGGCTGCGCCCCCCAAGCCCCTCCCTTGATATTATTGTACTTCTACGATATTGTTAAAATGTATATAACTACAGAACTGGAAGAACAACAATCTTGGATTGGTCACTCAAACTAAGAGATTCAGATTTACAGTCATTCCAGGTTTTATTAGAACCCAATGTGCCTTCAGGTAGACCATTCTATATGCAATCTTCATTCATTGGTTTTAGTCACCAATCTCAGAAAACATCATAAAGATGTTTGAGTATTACTTTGATAGCTCACAGTTTGATTATAACATTTGATTTCCCTGGGGATGAGACCTGTCTAGAACTTATTTTTACCCCAGAAATTAGTAATTTCCAAAATTTTAAGGAAATCTTTGGAGCCGTTTTTGAGATTATAGTTGCAAGCAAGCAACCAACCAAACAAACAAACCTAACTCATATCAGAGTATACCATCGAGTACGCATTGACTATACTACAGTATTTTAGTCAGTCGTATAGGATATTACCATGTGGTTTCCTAAAATCAGAGAATAAAACCTTTGAATGAAGATTAAATGTAGAGTGGTCATGTCCAGGATGAATCAAAGGTACATTGAGCTACAACTGTTGTGTATAACAACTGTTGTGACCTCAGACATGCTCGTTAGTAGGGGACATAGTGAAAACTACTCCAAGTCATAAACAAACTGATTGACCTTCGCCTAGCAAAGCTCAGCCCCGGGTAGTAATTAAACTATATGAGTATAAATTTGAGAGTTCGCTGATTGATTTTAAACAGCTGTTATGACTATTTTACTTTTATAATCTCCATAAGCCCAATGTGATTTTTGTAATTTTCCACAGTGGCATTTCAAATTATTTGATTTTTCCTGGGGATGGGACATGTTTAGAACTTATTTTTATCCCAGATATCAGTATTTACAATACAAGTAGTTGGAAGGAAACATTAGTTATTCTTCAAGAAAATCGTTGGAGCCTTTTTTGAGATCAGAGTTTCAAGCAATCAACCAAGCAAGCGAGCATACAAACCTTACTCATATTGTAGTGTAGGATAGGATTGAGTACACATAATTCAGTATTTGTATTGATTGACTATAACATATTCTTATTATTAGGCTCATATAATGTACACGAGACGGGGACAATGATTCTGGATTTTAGCATGTTTGAAGTTCTACATACAGACGGCCAGGGCTGAATTTAGGATCTGTATAGGCCTACTCCCTATATGCAAGTGCGGTCTCTTACCAGCCAGGCCACTTTTCCTGTTTCATTTGTATAATATAGCCTATGATTTTATCAGGCTCTACAGATGGCGTTGTGCAATTACTTAAATTTCAAATTGCCAAAATCCGTATTGCTGCCTAGCATAACTGTATTTCTATATGTGTTAGTAAACAAAAACATTAATACCATTTAGTATAGGTAATTTAGGCCCAGAGTAGAAGAGACAATGAACTAAAAACTTTAGCCTACTCAAATGCCCTTATAACATGCTATCAGAGAAAAAGGACTTGTACATATTAGACACATATTTTAGGTATAGTTAGGTTTAGATAAGTTTCATCCCTGTAATTTAAGTATTGTAAAAACATTTAACCTATGGTACTTACTCACTGTGAAATAATAATTCAAGTCTGACAAATCGACCTAATCCCACTAAAAGTAAGTTTGAAAAGTGATAGATTTCATCAAATTGGCCCCGACACAGATATATTTGCGTGTCAGAACAATATAATTTTGTACATAAACTTTGTATTAACCACTCATATTGTATATATAGTCTATAAACTTATTAATTTGAATGTAAAACTCTGAACTGTAAACATTAAGAAAATACGCAAGACTTCCCCAAACGAAGATCGCCATGATTGTTAGTTCGTTGTGAATCCACCAGGGTTGTCTGCAGACCATTTGGAGAGACGTGACCGTCTGGTACTGAACTCTTACGGCGAACGATGGAACTGCGTTAAGAATGTCATACATTCGCAATTGTAAATTCAGATATTTGTTTTCTACATTTTTTAATTAAGTGTAAGGTTTTGAGTAAAAACTAATGATGTTATAAATTCCTAAAAAATAATCTGAAACTTTTAGAAATGTGTGCATAACAGGAGTATATATGGTTTAATTTAAGTAATACGTAATTTAATACAGATATTATTTGTTGTTTACCTCAGTCAGCTGTTTGTAGGATGTTAGAATAAGATGCAATTATGAGTGATTTAATCTAAATTTGACTTATTTTATTAACTTTAACGATTCGAAATATTATTTTACTGTGTTTTCTATATAAATTTACCTTTTCCAAAAGTAGTGTGCATTTGGGGCTGCTGGGGCGGAAGTGACGTCATCCGGTCACGTGACCGGATGCGCTGAGTCATTAAATTCGTCATCTGAGCCTCAGCCAGTGACGTAGGCGGTTTTGTGACGTAATGAGGGAAAGTTTAAAGGTCAAGGTCACGGGGAGGTAATTTAAAAAAAGTACTACGTCGCACGCGTAAAATCCGATTGTGATTCGATAGTTTTCATTCGATAAAAATATCGAATGAAAACAATCGAATGGAGCAATCGAATGATACGAGTGCGAGGTAGTACTATTTCATTTATTACTTTAATGTTTACATTTCTTTTTATTTACAATAAGTTATGTTTACAATAATTTATGTTTACAATAGCAGTTTTCAAGTGTTGCGCTTGTTTGTCCAATCGGCCCATCCCGACTGTGTGTTCCTTGCCTATTTATGTGACCGCAGGGAACACACAGTCGGGACGAGCGATATTGTTATTTTGTGAAGAGCGTCTCGGAGAGCTCGATGTTCACCGGTCGAGAGCCGGAGGTGTACTGTCTATTCACAAGCTAGCGTTGTAATCGTACTAAATGGTGGGGGTAAAAGTGTGGTGGGGCGGAGCAGATGGCGGACGGCAGATGGCAGGCGGCAGATGGTAGGCGGCAGGTGGCAAGTGCGCGGCAGATGGTTGCTACTCCATTCGCCACCAAAGTAATGCAAGCCGTCGCCGTAATTCTTGTATTTTAGCTTGTCGGTTCATTTGATATGTTTTACATCTACATATGCAATAGCTGAAACACCTGCACTTACGACAAGCTTTCCCATCAACTTGATCGCCTGGTATTTTAAAACATTGTAACTCGCAACAATATGTCTTCAAATTGTTATCGAATGATAAATTGTTCATCGGTGGCACCGACATGTTAGCTGCAGCGTGTGTTAGACAATACTGAGACTAACTTCACTGCTCCCTCTCTTTTATACCTCTTCATAAGTTAACCCTGAATGAAAGTTCAAGGTCATCCGTTTGAATTTTTAAAAAAAGCAACACAGCAGTATATAAAATAATATACTACTATGTTGCTGTTTTTTTCTTTTAATGTTATTCTTTTTTTTATTTTTCTTTCTTTATTAAACAAACATTTTACAATAGAATAAGCTTAAGTCTAACATTGATGACTAGAAATACAAACAGAGAAAAACAAATAGAGACATTATGTACAATGATGCATGATGTGCAGAGTGAGTTCCGTCGAGTTGTTGCCGCTTACACCGTGTGATACCAAATACAACGTCCCCGGTTGAATATCTCGCAAGTCCTCATTTTGTAGCAGTTGAACAAATCGTTTTGGAAGAAATACTTGAAACTTCGGCTCATCTCCTGGAGTCATAGGTCCTTCGCACAATGATACTAGAATTGCTTCTCCATGTGTGGTTTCCACTTTCTTGATGCTATGAATAATGTAATGTCTTTGTTCTTTTAGTTCTGAACATTTTTTAGTTAGCAGAAGGTTCGATTTTGAGTGAGTGTTGAATTGATCAACCAATGTTTGTAGATATTGTTGTGATGCCATCTTCGTCAGTGGTGGTGTCTTCTGTGATGTTGCCTCTTCGGAGTCTCGAATAATACTCGTGCTGAAGCGGTGTTGTCTCCTCGTATTTATAGGCCCCGCTACCCCCACCACATTTCTGTTCTCCGCTACCCCCACCACATTCCTGCGTTTGTTTCAAGTAAGCAGCCAAACGATATGCGTTGTACAATGCACAGTTTGTTTGACCATGTTTAAGATCTTTTGCAGCGACACAAATATTACCGAGATTAATGTTAAAGTCCTTACTGATAGTTATATCGAAAACATTACCGTGCGTGTACTTTTGTATCCAGTTCTTTTTTTCTAATCCTCTTGTGTATATATGTGAATATTGTTTGCAAAAGTTAAACATAATACTGTGCAGATTACTGTAGCTTATAAATCCTTCATACCAATGTATGTGATGAAAGTAGTTTGTTATCCATTTGTTTGTACTTTTTGCTTTGGTGTTAAGTTTGTTAAAAGAAAAAGGAGCTTCAAACGTGAATGGGTAGGCTACAAATGTAAGCAAGTCTAAAATTACTAATTCCTTGATAATAAACCTATCGTCATTATTTCGAAATGCTTGAAATTCTATTACACAAGGCTTTACACTCACTTCTTCATCCCCTCCGCTCATCATGGCACCTAGCGATCAACTAAACTGTTTTCCACACCACGGTAGGTTAAATACCAGGCCGTACAGTTGCAGGCGCGTTGGTGTATACTTAACGTGGGCACCGTCCCCAATAGGCCTACCCCACGTGTGTTCTTCTTTACTAAGTCAAACTTTAGTCTTTTTTAACTTATTCTTCTTGTGTTTCGTTTTCTTCTTCTTGTTGTTTCTCCGTTTCTTCTTCCTGTGTTGTTTCTTCTGTAGCTTCTGTAGCGATTTCTACAAGTGGTTCAAAATCCTTTAACTTTCTCCACATGCAAACTTCATGAGGTATTCTATTAAAAATAGATGTATCCACAGGTCCGTACACGATGGTGCTATCAGGTTGTTTTTCCAAAGTATCGACCAAATATTCTTTAATAATAGCGCTTGCAAATACCAACTGTCTCATGTACCTTGTAATAGGTTCTGTTGCGTAGTTTAAAACGTAGAATTCTTCACGTGACAGTAGAATCTTATTTTCATGTTGAGTCAAGTCTCTAATTCGCACTTGTAGTTGTCCGCGATGTTTAACAATATCGATTTCATTGTCACAATCCAAAAGTCGAATATGTGTTTTCCTTCACACAAACTATTAGTTAAATAACATTCTATTAAATGTACATGTTTCAAAAATGACTCCCAAGCATTTTGCGAAAATAAAACCTTTTTTGTTCCATGGTGTAGTATTACTGTAGGGGAATAATCCAATGATTTCACCAATCCAACTGATACACTTTTACTGATGCATGCTGAGATGGGGTAAAAGATTCGCAGAAAAACTTCAGTTAAAATGTGAGGAGGAATATTTTCTTCAACTTTCTTCTTCCTCTTTGGTACTACCTTTGATGGGTCTGCATTGATTTCCTCCTCTCTATCTCTTTTACCAAACTTTAAAAATGCAGTTATTTCCTTGATGATTTCTGCTTCACTAGTATTATCACGTTCCAATAACGGTGCTACCTCTGCATCACCTTGTACAACAGATGGAGAACTCATTTTGTAGAAGATGTTACCCATGCGCCGATAGACGATCAACTGAAGACCTGCATTATTGCTCCGCTATGTATAGGTTAGCGAAAGTGGCGGAGCCGGTGGTGGTACAACGTTTTACAATACTGTCTTTACAATACCGGTCAACGGTGTGTATGTTACAATTTTATCGTGCAAAATTAAACAATACGCAGATGTATTTGCAGGTACGTTTTCTTGAAATTCCATTTCTATTTTTATATCAACACTAGACGATTTTACAGATTCATTTTGTTTGGAACAATCAATTACAACAATCGGAGCTTTCGATTCAAACTGTACGGGAGATAGTAGAGGTGTATTTGTTTTGCCGTAATATGAATTTTGGAACCTAGCGTACATGTCGTATAAAACACTGTATCTTTTGTTATCAAAAGAAATATTAAAGTTGTCGTAGGGAAAGAATTGTCAATTCAGGAACACTTTACATTTTGTTAATTTACAATGGTCCAATTCACCAGCATTTTCAGTTATTATACTTTTCTTCTTCGTTTGTAATCCAAATATTACATATCTCGCTTTTTCCAAATGAGTAGAAGTTTTTACAGTCCATGTATGCCGTTGTGTTGTAGGTAAAACGGGGTATTCATGAAACTCCCAGCTTCTGAATGGCATTACAATGTCTCGATCTGATTTTAACTTTCTTAATAATGTAATCCTGTGTTCATCATTTAGTCGCACATGTGGTACTCTCCAAACAATCTTGTCTAATGTTAATTTCCAGTCTAAATTGGCATCAGTTGTTCCAGCAGCTGCTTTAATAATATCATTATCGTTTGATGATCTTAATAAAACTAGTTCTTGTTTTACATTTATTATTATTCTTCTGTAGTCTTCAGCAAATCCTAGGAGTAATCTTAAAGGTACGTAGAAATCAAAGTTTCCCGAAGAGTCAGGAGCGATTGTACTTTTGTCTGGTGCAACCCATCCTGCAACAGCTAACAGATTCTTCTAATTTGGTGTTAAAGACGCTAATCCTTTCAATGTACCGGAAATTCCAACCTTTTTTGTTGAATCGACTGTAACTCCTGAAATTTCATATCTAATCTCGTCAAATAAAAATGCCATAGGATTATTTATGAACGGAACAGTGGTTCCAGCAGTACCATCAGTTTTTGTTACTTTTCCTTCAATATATAAATAACTTTCGCATGGAAGAGTATAATGTCTTGTTGTTGTATAGGAATCCTAATTTCATCGTTATTGTTTAATTTGGACGAAGCGTAAGGGTTGTGCGTGTGATATTCCTTTTCCCATAAGGTCTCGTCGAATGTTGGACCCTGCGCTATATCCAGTATATCCATTGTTAATGACCTTTAATCCAATTTCTTCTAGAAAACGAATGTTGTCACTTGTTAATTCTTCTACAGCTGATGAGCTACTGACCTCTTTGCTGGTTGGCTCTCTCTTTTTAAATGATAACCCCATTGTCTAAGCGGATGATTTTATATGTATTCTTACAGTAATAGCTTCTCCTCTAAGGTCAATAAGGTTTCCGTCTTGATCCACTATGTTCAGCACGATGTCTGAAATGAAACTGGTGTTTAACGGTAGGTACACAAGGTTTTGAGGCTTTTCTACTATCTTGAAACCTGGTGCAACTGATGGGTAGAATGTGTGTAATATATGACGATTTTCTCCATCTCTGTAGGATCCTTGTATAATGTTACATGTAATGTCTATGCTATTAACTTTGATGATCGTCACAGTTTTATTCCCAGAATGAGTTTTATTAGGTTCTAATACTTTTGTTTCCTTAGAAAACCCCAATAAACTACCAATTGAATGTTCTTGACTAAAATCAATATAATACTTAGACGTAATTTCGGCTTTCATTGTATTGTTATTGCCTTTTATCGTTATATTTTCTTTTCCCATATGTTTTTGTATAACTTCATTTATATTATCAATTTCATAAGCTCCTGTTGGTAAATTGAATTCTTCCAAAGCTGAATACTTTCCTTTATCATCTTTTGTCTTGTAATAATGTATTTTGTTATTAATTCCTTCACTAACGTTTGGAATAGAGTTATATGTTGTTAAATCCAATAATGCGGCTTCCCATAGTCTTCCTTTTTGCAAACGTAGCGCTGGAAACAGAATACTGCGCAAAGTACATGAGTTACCGGTTAATGACACTGTATACGAAGACATCTTAAAGTTGACTAACACTTTTAGCTAAAAAGTCTAAACATAAATGACCGCAAATGGATGTATCATCAGGTTGTTTTCTTGTATGATTGTAAAAAACATTTTCTGCCGCACGAAAGTATTGTTGAAGTTCTTTCGGTGGTGGAAGGTCTCCAAAACTGTCGAAATAATAAATGGTTTTACCAAGTTTCTTGTAACACACCCAATGAGTGCCTAATCCTTCACTATTATCCAAATTTACAATACCAGTCTCATTTTTCCACATTTTAACCGGTAATTCATCTTTCATAAATACTCCTCTAAAAAATGGGATTTTTAAACAAGAAGCATATGTAATCAGTTCTTCATTGGTCAATTCTTTGTTTTTAATTATTAATTGCTCTTTCTTATTTAATACACACGATACGGTCTTAGGTATAATCCTACTCCCTTTTTTATCATTGACCATATTGTTGGTTTCTTTTTAGCTTTACCACTGGTAGATTGTCGTTTTCTTCTGATATTACCTCCTTGTTTCTTAGCGGGTTTTTTCCCACGCCTTCTTCTCTTTCCTCCTTCAAACGTAGTTTTTGCCTTCATTGCTGCTGTTACTGCTAAAGACGCTGCTTTTTCACCAATACTCGCGTCACTAGATTTTACTCTTTGCCAAGCTTTCTCAGCAAGTGCTTTATCCGCTATTGATCTATTTTTAGTATCACCAAATTTGAAATACGCTATATCGTGCTGTTTACAAGCCTGATCGAGCTTATTTATTCCAGGATCTCCTCTAGCAAGACGTTTCTCTAATTTGGTTCCAGGACCACAATATTAATATCCTCCAGGTAAATGTAATTCCACAGGTAATAAATCAATCGCCTTGTTAACTATAGCTCCAACCGGTTTACTCAATAGAGAAAATGCTGTTGATGCTATTCCCCTTCCTCTCTGTAATCTCTCTCGATTATGACTGATGCGTTTAACCCTCGACATGACTATTTATAGCAAAACCTACAATCAGTAGGTGCACTCTATAAATGTTTTACAATGAATGTAATATCAGTTTTGGTTTCTTGTATTATATACTGTTTAAAATCCATTTAATATATAGAAATGGATTTATTAATTAAATGTAGACATATTAAATAAAAGTAGTAAAAATAGAAATAAGGTGTAATTGAAGATGTTCCAGATGTTTCTCCGCTGGTGATGGTATCGTTGTCTTCGGTAAAATGAATAAGCTTTAAATAGTTGTCATGTTCCCTTAGAAACTTGCCACTTAATCGTTGGTAATTGAATAACACATCCCAGTCTAGTTTATCTTTAAAATTGTCAATGTAATTCTCAGAGAGATTTTGATATTTACTTATTACTTCCCAACAGTTATTAAAATTTGATGTCATCTCTACGAGGAAGTCTTCTGAAAACTGTTGTCTTTGTAAAATATGGATCCAGTTAACTCTGTGAAAATAAATTCTTAACATAGTCATTGTAAAGAGGTAGTGTATGGAAAGTTGTTCCCAATCCATATATCTATCAAACCGTTGAACAAATCCATCCGTCAACACTCCTAGGGGAAATCTCGGCTCTTGAGATATTAAACTCCACGCAGTAATATTGGATTCCATCATCCTCTCTGTATCGTCTCTCGAATATGACTGATGCTTTATCCCTTATCATGGGTATTTTTAATTCTTTTTTCTCTTATGTAATCTTCATGGTTTTCTGTTGGTTCATTAATCACATTCACTTTATCCTTCTTTCCTAATGTCTTGACTTTAGAAGGCTCAGACGGTTTATCTCGTTGATTAGGTTTCCCTGGATTGTGTATATTTTTCCAGTCTAAATAATTGTGACTGTCAACATCTGAAGCTGCATCTCTTCCTGAAGCCCGATGGATATAATGGAATAGAGCTGCACCAAACCTTTCCAAATGTTTTTCATATTCCGTAGTCCATTTCTTGTGTACAATATCAAACATTTTCTTATTTACAGCGTCTCCATCCTGCTCACAATCACCTACATTTGATAATTTATTTTTTTTACATCATAGCTTGTATCAGTCTTATTCCTTTTGTAAATCGTTAACAATTTTAGAGTAGCTAAATTTACTGCTTCACCATCATAAATGGGATATTGTATATCGCTTAACCTTTTACCGGAAAACCCCCAATGATATTCGTGTACAGTTAGGTTTCTTTTTTTCATGTACTGTACTGTAACCGCATCAGACGACATAAGCGGATCACCAACATTTTGAATTACTTTTCCTTCAAAATTATAGTTGCCGTCAGGTGTTAACGGAAACCCAGCTCTTTTTTCACTATATCCAGATTTTACTCCAAACTCGGAATACCGTCCAAACTTGTCCACACTCATGATGTAACTGAATCGCTATCGTTTAGGTTCTTATATATACGTCTACTGATCAATTATTCCTTGTTTTCGCAGTTCATCAACCAAAGCTACCCATTCGTTTTCTAAACCAGTGTGCCCGGCTTCCATAGCTTCATGTAATAACCTCATTCGATCAACTAACTTATTTATATCGTTGTAATATATTATATTAGTTTTATACAAGTTTTTCAATAATCCCTTTCCAGATGTGGTAGGATCAGTTGTTTTTCTCTTTTTATGCAAAACATTTAATTCAGCAGAAGATAAAGCTCTTCTTTTAATTGGAGCTTTTTTTGATTTCGAGGGGAAAAGACTGGATATAATACTTGTATATTTTATTTACCGATTTCTATGAATAGGTAGACCTTTGGAATACTTTTTTCTATGTGCATTTGTATACTCTAATATATTTTTAAACAATTGTAAATCCCTTTTAGTGTATTTACTAGGATTATTTTTAAAGATGAGTTCAAACAAACCTTTTGTACCTTTATATTTCTTATCTCCAATAACTATATCATCATTTTCGTTTATATCTAACTTGCTATCTCCAATCATTAATCCTTTATCCTCTATTCTAGCTCCATAGGTATGATAATTTCGATTAGCATGTGCGGCGTGTAACATTTTTAACGTATATGTTCTTCCAAGTGTTCCTTTAAACATAATATCCGTGCCTAATTTGCTTAAGTTGGATGGGTTAATATCCTCTTCTTCTGCTCTTGTATCTTCTACACTTGTATCTTCTGTACTTGTATCTTCTGCAATGTCCTTTTCCTTTAAATCCTCTATATCCCCGCTTTCTTCATACTCGTCGCTTTCTTCAGATGTTTGTAACTGGCCAAAACTTTCATCATTTTGAAATTCTTCTTCATATTTGGAAATTGGTAGCATTTTGTCTCCTTCGAAGCAAATTTAAGGTTTTCCATATTTTGTGCTAATCGCTTTAAAGGTTCAGTAACAGGTTTGAATGTTGTTTCTAAAAATTGCTCTCTTTCATTTATACCTGATTTTAAAGCTCGGTTTTTTTGTCTAATAGAATCACTAAGTGATTTTATTTCCTTTAATAGCTTTTCCTGGTTAACCATCTTCACACCTTGACGACTTGTACAGTAATACCGCTAATCAGTGTATTAAAACGAATTTATCAAAACCTATTCTATAACGACCATCTTTTATAGCTTGATCTTTCATAATAACCAAAAATCCATACTTTTCCGCCCATGCTTTTCCGCAAAGCTCTTTAAACTTTTCAAATGGCATATCCGCATTCACATGATCGCTATATATATGTTTTAGGTTAGTATCATCTTGTTTGAATACAATTAGAATACTTGCATTATCTCTGATAAGTTGTTTTGGGATTTTGCTATAAGTTTGTCCTATATATATGCTGTCGATGTTATTATGTCTTCCCATGGCAAAGTAGTTTCTAATAGTATCCTGATTTTCACAAGATACATCGTCAAATATAAATACAGAATACGGTTTCGCTTCGTTTGGTTGCATAATGCTATCACTAGCGTTAAATTTGTAAAAATTAACATCAGACACATCAGATAGGATTTTATCCAGCAATTTATACTTTGGTTGATGTAGAGACTTTGAAAAAATATATAGGTTATTAAACCTTAATCCCTGCGGATTAGTGATCAAATTAAAGACGACATTGGTCTTTCCACAGTTTGAGGGGCCACTTACTATACATCGAACAGTGTTTGGAAGTAAACTACCGTGTTTACCATTGTTGATTTTAACGTTATCCACAGTTAAATCATCTATGTTATTAATATTGAATCGATCTTTATGGTGAATAATCTCCATCCCGCTCAAAGGTTAACGATGAAATGAGTTGCTTGCATTACACCAAGTCCTTTATAGGTATCCATGAATCCTCAGTTTTGTTAAACCCTAACCACCGCACTTTAACTGCGTCCTTTTTTCTTTGTAACACTTTTTCAACAAGATATACATCACCTACTGTTGACTTTAACATTTCATGTCCATAAAATGCACCTTGCAACAAACCTCCTTTGTTATCTTTTAAGATATACGTTTCAGGTACAGTCGGTTGCACTTTATACACTGTAAAAACTTCATTCGTCCAATTGGGAAGGTATTTCTTGGTAAACACTCCCTTATATTTACTAATCCGTACTTTATCACTTACATTAAATTTTCTTGGCTGCATTTTTTCTACTTTAGGCTTTGTATTTTTCTTTATGCGTTTCAATACATCTTTTGCATTTCTTCTATTTACTTTGTTAGGTTTCATACCAATAGTTCTATGAAACCTGTTGTTATAATCATTTATTAATTGTGGTAAAACATCATACCATACGTAAGAACCTCTTTTTGAAAATTGTTTATACAGTGCTCCTTTTAAGGTTCTATTGAATCTTTCTACAATAGCTGCTTTTTTCTCTGAATTTGTAGAATAATGATTTATTTTATATTTATTCATTAACTGTGCAAAGTTTGTATTAAAGTATTCTGTTCCATCATCAGTTTGTAAATGTTTAATTTTGTTTTTATCTCTTTTTATGGCTATTTCCATGGCTTCTGTTACGCTTTTACCAGTCTTGTCCTTTAGAGGCAAAGCGTCTGCAACTTTTGTAAAACAATTAATAATTGTGAGTATATATTTAAATCCTTTGTTTATTCTGCTATGCGGTCGCATTTCAATTAAATCCGCTTGATATAGATCATTTATCCCTTTTATAACAGTATTTCTTCTTGGAAACTTTATTCTTGCAGGTTTGTGTAGTTCATTAATAATCTTCTCCTTCAGGTCTGACATGATGGTTTCACGAAGACAGCTGATATGATATTAAATATTCTTTTGTATTAATCTGCTTATATAGGTCAAGGTCATTCTAAACTAATGTATAAAAGGGGGAACACAGCAAAATACTGCTGTGTTCCCCCTTTTATACGGAAAGGAAAAGGAAAAGGGATGTAGGACGATGAAAGGGTTACTCGTCAATAGGGTTGAGGGAATAGTGGCCGAATGGTAGAGTGTGGATGTTGTCTGCAAGGATGTGTCGTTTATCATCATTTGAAGAGAGAGCTTTTTTTACTTCCATCACGCTGTACAGCTGATGGTTGAAACTTCTGATTGTGCTGAATTTTGCTGTTATATCTTGATCTTCAAATAAACATTTCTTATAGTGATTAAAATGCATATTCTTCTTTAAATACAAACGTTTTACTCCTTTAGCTTTCTTAATGACTTGGTTTTCATTTAGTTGTAAAGAATATAATTTTGACATTAGTGCAACAATTTCTTGAAGTATAACACCATTGGCTTCATCTTTAAATTTGCCAAGCACTTTTTTGTTTCTGTCATTGTCGTAGTTTGGATGATCTTTTGGATAGTCGGAAAAGTCAAAGTCGTTTTTGTAATCAAATGTCCGAAGGTCTTCATACATATCGTTAGTAATTATCCAATATATAAAAGCGTCTGTATCCATGTAGGAGATGCCGATGTTTTCTCGTCCATAAAAGGTGACCATCTTTTTGTAATGAAAATCGTACATATGAGTCTTGGAGATATCCAGGATTGACATACCTATATACAAAGGACGATCCATCTTCACACTTGTTTTCTTCATAGATACAGCTACAAGATTTTCGTTAATAATTATAGATGTTCCAAAGTTTGGCTGTTGTACGAGTTTTTGTAGTTTGTTCGGATCTGTAACAAGTTTAACATTTTTATGTCTTCTTTTGTTTTCCAATGTTTTACCGAATATCGCATTGTTCATCAATTTAAAAAAGTCTTTTTGAAAGGCTGATGTAGCGGCTGCTCTTCTGGTAGTATTCGAGTCTATGTACGGTTTCAACCAGCACGATTGGGAAAATTCTACAGCTCTATTAATTTTAGTAAGACGTAAACCTAATTCGATAGCTTGTTGAACAACCCAATAGTGAGCTACGTATCGTTGTTTATTGTTAAGGGTCATCATTAATTTGGGGTGTTTTCCAGTTGGTGAAATTTCTGTTCTTGCAGGGAGTGGAAGGTCATAATGAAGATCGTGTAAATGTTCTGGATATTCAAAGTCGCAATCCAAAATATATCCGGTATCTCCATGTTTTGGAATTTGTGATATATCGCCAATACAGTCGGGATCAACCCATTTAAAGTTGTCAAATGGAAGTGGGTTTGACATGGCCCATCCATACAGATTATTTGCGTCGAAATATCCCAAGTACGTTGAAGGTTTCTCTTGATCATGGTCAGGTAGATATTTGTTGTTGGCTTTAACATGTCTTGTCACGCTTTGAGTTAATCCACCTCTAACACCCGACTCAACCATTAAAACCATATCTATATCTGTTAACAGCTGGAGTTTGCATTTTGTTTCTTTCAGCATTGCTTGCCAAGCTAGTCCTGGAGATGTATACGAATGTAGAGGGTCCAAACCGTATGCTGCAAAACAGGTTCTTCGGAATTCTTCCATAACATCGCAGAGAAGAGTCACGTCAAGTTTTACATAAAAGTCTGAGTATTCTCCTAAGGTCTTCATATCCAACTCGTTCCATACTCGACATGCATGTTGATAATCTTCAAGTGAAATTTCCGAATCATTAAGTTTGTTCTTAAATTGTTCTGGTGGAGGAAGTGATGTTTCATTAAATCTATGCAGTCCATCGATGTAATCGTAGGGGAAGACCCCTTTTCGAAGAACCAGATCCATTTTACTACTGGCTACAATTTTGCTTGTTTCTATCAGATCTTCTCTTTTTAAATTCTCAGTTAATTTCATTAGGCTAGAAGGCATAAATCTAAACGAATCAATAAACCTAAGTTTTATTTTGCCAACCTTTTTAGAGAAGCTTATAAATTTTTCCATTGTTGTTGCCAAAACATCTATCGCCCCATCATCTCTTCCCAATTCGGGAATTATAAAGTGAGAGTCATATCCACTAAGGTTATGTAGAACAACGGGTATAAAAGATGGAAGTTTGTAATTCAAGTTGCAAGCGTTACAGGCTGCTCCTCTGTAGACCCCTGTAAGATGGTCGTGATCACGAACTTTTACGTTATCTGGTGTAAATATGTTATTACACAGATAACATGTTGTTGCCAGATTGTGATGTTGAATTTGATGTTCTTCCATAGGTAGCATCGGTATTTTAATTTTGTAGAGTTCTTCCACCTTAGAGGCAATGCCATACAGATCATCTACAAAGTGTTTCGCTGCTTGTTCACCGCGATAAATCTTCGGAGCAGATGATAGTCCAAATTCTTGAAGATGTTCTTCAGACAGCGTGGATTTTGTTAGTATACAATAACTGTTTGGTGCGTGTTTTTGATATTTGCTTCTTTTTGTGATATCCTCTTCTTGTTGTTCAATTGGAAGTAAGGATGCTTCGAAATCCGCGTACACAACAAATGGAACAGGGTATTGGTGATTTACTTTATCAAATTTTATCTGCGCTCTGCTGGGATGTGGCAATTTAATTCTTACCTCATAGTTTCCACTACATAACCTTTGATGTTCTACTAACCATTCTGTACCTCCTCTTCTTCATGGTTTGCTCACGTGGCAAAAGCATCTCTTACATGTTGTGATTTTACTTTTATGTTTTGTTAACTGTTTACATACGAGCCCTTCAAAATCTTTTATATACACGTAATGTGATATCTCTCCTTTATTGATTAATAACAAGTCAGTATGATTGTTGCGCTCTTTCGATGTTATGCGCAAGGGATACACATTATTTGATGCATCCAAACCAAATATGTTGACTGAAGCTGACGGATTTTGCTTTTGAAATTTAGATATATCAGTAATTGCAACAGGGTACGTCATTCCCTGGAAATTATACTTATGTTGAACTTCTTCATATTTTTGACTCGGTCTTTTTTGGTGGTCTTTGTTTACATATTTTACCAACATAGCATATTTAAAACATTCGTTATCTTCATTTTGCACATTAATACAGGATTTTGTATCACTTATTTTTTTCGGAAGAGGAATGTAACTACTTCCTCTCATTCCATAACCGTGTTTATGAACTCTAACATCCAGACTTGTTATACTTAATAAAGTCCATCCAGATCCTCTTCCTTCATGCTCTTGTAGTTTCGTCAAAAGTTCCTCAAAACATTCTGTTACGACTTTTTCAATATCTGACGCAGCCATGATGGTTCGGTTTTTTGTCATGAAACCTCTTGGTGATGTTTCGTTTTGAATGTTAGTGAATATGGCATCTAGCAACAGTCCAAATTTGATAAAATTTAATCTTTTTTGTTCATTCTTTAGTGTTTTGGTTACTAATTCTTTGGCGTTATGTAAAAAGTTTTCAAGTTGTAATTTTACGTTGTCAATTTTAAAATGTGTTACTACCTTACCAGGTAGTGCTTGAGCGTGTAGTTCCACATCTACTGCTGTTGATGTTGAGGGTCGGTGAAGTGTAGACATAGCAGCTGTTGATATTGAAGGACGGTGAAGTGTAGACATAGCAGGCGTTGAAGTCGATGTTGATGGTGTTGATGTTGAAGGATGGTGAAGTGTAGACATAGCAGGCGTAGAAGTCGATGTTGATGGCGTTGATTGTGCATAATGAATGACACTTGGTCTTGAAACTTCATTTTCTTCATTTTCTTCTTTTTCTTCGTTGTGTTCTTCTTCATTTTGTTCTTCTTGATGTTTTGCTAGTTGTTGGTCGATTGAATCTAATTTTTCTTCATTTGGTTCTTCTGTATTTGTATTGGTGTTATGTTTCAATTCTTTATGAATGGTTAAAAGCCATTCATCTCTGAAAGAAGCTTTACAAATATCGCAGCGATTCATAGTGTAGGCGTGCTCTTCACAAGGGTCAACGCAATAATGAAAAAACACTGCAAATGTACCTCTATTTATACCCTAGAAAAAGTGGTGGGGGTAAGTTTTAGGTTAAGTTTAAGTTTGTAGCTGGAGGCTACAAAATTCTGTATTTGGGTCAAGGACATTGAGCATATTTGCCAAAACGGGGAATAGAGCAGTAAATGATTTCATTTTAAACCATAAACTGATCTATTCCCCGCTTTGTATTTAACAAGGACAATTTTCTCCAACAGGAAAATTTAATATATTTTAAACTCGGATGTGAAATCGGATTGTACACATTGCATCTCGATCAACTAAAAATTTCATAAAACAATAGGGATCTTCAGTTGTAGATTCATCTTTAACATATTCGATGGTCAACATTGCCGAACGAAGATCTTGTGGAATTACGTCGACTTTTATTAGTCGCCTTTCCATTTCAAACCGTTTTGTTATTGATGTAAGTTTTATCACATCATCGATATCGATGAGGGGAAAGCTGTAACAAACGGAGTTTGCTGGTGGGTTCATAATGCCGATATGATAAATATACACTGTTGCATCGACATTAAATAGACGTTCCCCCACCATTAAATGTATAAGTTACCCCCACTTTTTCAAAACAAACAAAAAAAAATTGAAAGCTGGTAAATATTTTCTGTCTTGTAACTGGGTCAAGGTTATACATCGATATTACCAAAACGGGGAATAGAGCAGTAAGTAGTTCTCACTTTGACTACAAACTGATCTATTCCCTGCTCTGTATTTAAAGTTTGACAGTTGACAATAAAAAACAACACTTAATCAGACTCATTCGCGGAATCTGAATTAGTTGTATCAGAAGCATCGGAAAGAAATAGTCGTTGACGAATATGATATACCCCTCGTGCGCTATCTAAAAATAACCCATCCAAACTACTACTACTAGTGGTTGGAGTTTCATCATGTATTTCTTCAGAACAGAGAAGATGCTGATAGATTCTATAGGTTTCAGATTCCACGTCACTTAACGGTTCAATTTGTTCCATATATCCTGCTTCAAGATCATCACTGTCCATATCACTTAATAATTCAAGATCTTCCATTGCATCCATATTACTTAATAATTCAACATCTCCCAATTCGTCTTCATTTTCATCCTCACTTTCAATCACAATATGTTTTATATTTCCCACGATTGATTTTGCAGAAGGAAATATATTATCCTTTGGTGACATAGCTGCTATATATCCTAGTGCTAACACAAGTAGCAGAATGGGATAAGCACTGATGAAAAACCTCTTTTATACCCCCCGATTTAAGTGGTGGGGGTAATTAGTGATAGGGAAGGGGTGTTATTGTAACAATATATGAACAATTTAATACTAACAGAGTATTAAGTTCTGTAAGTGGGTCAAGGTCACCTTAAACTATTACCAGAACGGGGAGTAGAGCAGTAAGTGATTCTCACTTTGACCACAAACTGATCTATTCCCCGTTCTGTCTTCCGCTGTTCAGTATTTCCAAAGACTCTTAGTTAGTTGAAGAAGGTGCTAGCAATTCTTCAGGCAGTTGAAATGAAGTATTTTGTGACAACATTTCCAACATTTCAATGTATTTTATGGCGTGTGTTATAATAGAAAGTCTTGAAGCTTTTGGTTCAAGAAAAGGTACTTTTGTTCGTAATAAATTATAGGCTTCATTCAATATTGCAATCCTTCTTCTCTCTCTAGCACACCTTCTTTTCTCTCTATCATTCTCCTCCTTGCCTTTAGCATCTAAGTTAGACGAACCTCCTGGGCTATCCATAGTTGAATAATAACTATACCCTGAAGCCGACTGCCTTATATCTGTTTACCCCCACCCTTTTACAATGAATATAGCTGGTTCGATGTTTTGTTCGGGAAAAAGTCGCTAACTTAACGTGTAGTGTAATAAAGACACAAGACAAACCCCTATTGCAATAATCGGTAAATTTCTCTCTTCAAAAGGATTGGTGATGACCTCTAGCCTATGTGACCCTAGTTTTATTGTAGGAAATAAATATATCTTCCAATATCTTACCAAACAAAAATTTTCTAAGTCCCGAAGTGGGTCAAGGTCATCTGAACATGTTGCCAAAACGGGGAATAGAGCAGTAAGTGATTCTCACTTGGACCACAAACTGCTCTATTCCCCGCTCTGTATTAGGAGAAGAGGACTAGTTTAAAGCTCGCAATTATAGGCAATAAACCTGATAACGGAACACTAACCTCTCCCCCGAAATATTATTCACCCAACAAACAAACGATATGGTCAGTTAACAACAGTCGCGCACTCTGAAACCGCAAGGACGTTCATCACTGTCTAGGCGTCAGAGTTTTACGAACCGAAGTACAATAATACCTGACCAAGGTCCCCTTAAGTTTATTTCCCCGAAGATGTATCCCCCAAGATAAGCAATATGGCCAGTTTACAACAGTCGCGTACTCTGAAACCGCAAGGACGTTCATCACTGTGTAGGCGCCAGAGTACTACGAACCGAAGTACAATAATCACCTGACCAAGATCCCCTTAAATTTTACAGATATTTAAACAAGATTCCCTTAAATTTTACAAATATTTAACCAAGATCCCCTTAGATTTAACCAAGATAAGCAAACTAACTGAATCTGTTTCTCGTGAGTGAGGGCTAAGATAGGTAAAAAAGTCATCCGGTTTTCATGCCGTAATGACTCAAGGTCGGTTTTCGTGCCGTACCTTTTTGTAAGGGGTTAGGAAAGGTGATTATTTGAGAAACATAATCCCCCCTGAGATATTTAAAGACATAAGGTTGGTTTTCATGCCATACCTTTTTGAATGGGAGCGTGAAAGAAAAGTTCATATTTCATTAGTAAATAAAAACACTTCAAAGACACTTTAAAACCAACACCAAACTAACTACAGTTAAACTAACTACATTTACTAGCAGCAAACTACAAGCGTTATTCTAACATGCTTAATAATAAACAGACATGCCTTAAGCTAAGGTAGCATCTCTAATATACAGTGGTACCAACTCTATACTAGAGATACTATTGCGGACAGCGCAGGCAAACAGCTAGCTAGGCTGTCGGCCTGCTACTGCGAACCCTCTGCGGGCTGCTCCCGCTTTTATAGGAATATATCATGGGGGGGGCAAGGACTTCGACAGTAGTTTGTTCCAACACTGTATCGCATACTCTGAATTGCTCCAAGTCCGGTAACTGGGTCAAGGACACGTTAAAATATTTTGTAAAATAGCAAAGGTGTTACCTTTGCCATTTTACTTTGGAAGCAAGCTGTACTACGTTTAAACAAGGGAGACTATTATCCGTTTTACATAAAACTCCTTGCACGATCTTTTGATAAAATGGAAAAGATTAATGCCGGAGGGCGATTCCCATTCCACCAAAATACAATGCATATCATTTCTATGCAACGGTCTCAGCTCTACCTTTACTTTTAATTTAATGCCTCGGAACTCATAAGTAAGGATGGACAGAAAGGCTTCTGAAATAGCAAGCTCGGAAGGAACAAGCCAAGTGTTTACACCTACAGCTTCCATAGCGATATGATGATATTTACCACGCTGTTGCAGTATATAAAACATTTCCCCCTCCAGTTTTTATTTTTAATACAACATTTTTGTGTCAACCTTGTCGGCATGAAATATCTCTAAGTCCAGATTTCTTCCAATATTTGATCAAACGACGGTTTTTCTAAGTCCCGTCAGTAGGTCAAGGTCATCTGACATAATGCCAAAGCGGGGAATAGAGCATAACATACTGCTCTATTCCCCGCTCTGTATTGGGGAAGGGGACAAAAGACAACAAACAAGAGACTGATTTTAAACAAGATACTGATTTTAAACAAGAGACTGATTTTATATTTCACAAACGTTTCTCATGGGTGAGATAGGTGGTGTCAACCGGTTTGCATGGCCGTATTGATCTTATTGACAAGGCCGGTTTTCAGGGCCGAACCTTATTGTCAGGGGTTTAGGAAAAGGATGAGAAACAAGATACATTACTTTGAAAATAAAGACTTTACCAGCAACTATGTAAAAGAAACAAATTAATCAGTTAACGTTACTTTTACAAAAACAGCCGAGGTCGGTTTTGCAAAGGTCAACAGTATCACTGAAACCCGGTGGGACGTAGACCCAAACACCCGGCGTCAGGCTGCTGCGAACCCAAGTTTTGACCAAGGTTGTTGAGGGACCTGTAGGGCCGGGAGTACATATGTTATTAGTAAATAAAACACTTCAAACCGATACCACCCACTAACATATATATATATATATATATATATATATATATATATATATATTAGACTAACTACATTACCTAGCAGCAAACTACAAGCGTTATCTAACATGCTTAAACAAACTAACTAAACATGCAAGGGCGCGGATCTCTTAATTGCGCGTCGGGCCCAACGCACACTTAACAGACCTACGCTGCAGCAGGCACTGCAACCCAGTGGGACGTTCATCGCAACGGGCGGCAGGCTACTGCGAAGAGACGCTCGAAATCTCGGGTTATATAGACGGAGAATGGGAAATCGGGATATTAAGGGGAAAGCGGGATAAGGGATAACCCTGCTTCGTTGCGGGATTTTATCCCGCACTTCCAAGAACATTTTTCCCTCGACCTTGACCTTGACCTTGAATATGACCCAAAAGGGGGGGGGGTTCTCGAGGGGGGGGTGCTCGTGCTCGGGGGGGGGCTCGAGGGGGCTTGAGGGGGGGCTCGAGGGGGCTTGAGGGGGGGGGATTGACGTAACCGGTTCTAAACCAGTCCTCAGCTTTCTACCCATGTATGGATAGGGCAAGGTTTCACTTTACGACCTGCTTCACTCTGTCTGCCACCTCATTCCAGCTTTGGTTTGCAGCCAGTACACACGTGCTCTATCCAACTCTATCTTATCCATTTTCTCTTCCATCCTATTTACACCATGTCTTCTCCTCTGACTCCCGAAAAACTCCAGCGCTTAAAGGAATCTTTGAAGAGGTCGACGGAAAGAAGGAGCGGGTTTAAGAGACCTTCAACTTTGAAGTCTCTCAAACGGAATCTCTGTGGCCATCCGCTGTATTTTGAACAACGACCCTCGACTCAGCCTCGGCCTTCTACATCGTTTCAGCCTCGGCCTTCTACATCGGCGGCTCAACCTTCGTCTCCAACACCGACTGTCGATGAGGTGATGCAAAGGACAAGGGTGATGGGGCTGAACGACTTGGTGACGCCGTTTGAAGTCTCCAAGGTCGAGTTTCGAAATCTGAAGCGGATGACGGAGTATAAATATGTGGCAACCAACGGGGACCACGTGTTCCTGTTTCAACACACCATCCACTACATCGAGGTGCGTCTGCCGCAGTCTCTCCCACCGCCACCTCCTCTGATACTCGATACACAGGAGTTATTCTTAACCAGAAAAGATGGGAGGGTAAAGTGGGTTTTGAAGAATAAAGTTTGAACTGATCCTTATCCCGACCATCCCTATCCCGACCACCCTTCAGCACGCAAACGGTCCTTTTCAGGACCACCCTAAGCATTTCAAGTTAGGGACGTGGCCTGTACATAGGCAGGAGATTTTGTTTGTGCAGCCCACTTTGTGAAAATTTCTAAGTCCCAAAGTCCTTGAACTTGACCTTGACCTTGGACATGACCCATGTTGGGTGGGGGGGTACAAAGTTTTTCCAAAGTATGTCATGTGGGTACTCAAATTACGCGAATTGATCAGGCGAACAAGGAGGTGCAAACAGAATTTGGATCCACCCAAGGGTATAGCAGCAGAAGCGAAAAAAGTACAAAGTTTGTCCAAAGTATGTCATGTGGGTACACAAACTACGCGAATTGATCAGACGAACAAGATGGTGCAAGCAAAATTTAGATCCGATCAACGGTATAGCAGAAATAGCGAAAAAACCAATGTTTTCAAGGTTACATACTAATAACTTCTTTATTATTGGGTTAAAGTACAGCGAGTGGGTACTCAAATTACGCGGGTTAATTATACGAACAAGATGGTGCGAATAGAATACAGATCCGACTGAGAGTAGGGAATAAACAGCGCGAAAACAACATTTTCAAGGCCTGACATAAATAAATACTTTGTTTATGGATTAAACTACGACAAGTTATTTATAGTTTAAATCCCGAGGTAACGTTGTGGTGCGGGTAGGTCGGGTGGGTATCATACACGCTAGCGCTATATCATTATACTTTTGACTCTTGCAGGATTAACATCTACCTATAGAGCTTGTGTTATTCCAAAGATGTCACAGTTTTACAGAAATATGACGAAGGTGTCCTTCAACAGTCCGCCTGCCACCACCTTCTACTTCTCCGACTGTGAAAATAGAAGGTCTACGCTGTTAGTGGATTGTGAGCGGTTTCGCCGTAG
This sequence comes from Allygus modestus, assembly GCA_963675035.1. Taxonomy (NCBI): domain Eukaryota; kingdom Metazoa; phylum Arthropoda; class Insecta; order Hemiptera; family Cicadellidae; genus Allygus; species Allygus modestus. Next base: position 311,807,171 of record OY776111.1, read on the forward strand.
AATACTCCAGGCTGAAACATTCATAGCGAGTTGTCTGCTACGCAAGATGCATCATATGAGTACATGCAATAAATTAGATCACAGTGACTGTTATGATTGCATAAAAACAGTGTCGAGCAAGAATTGATATTGTTTTCAGTTACGGAGCTCCGATCCTCACAGAGTCAGAGCTAAACCCTAACTAATGCATGACCCGTAGTTATTGTGGGATGTGAAAACTTGGTGGGGGAAACTGGTGTGGTGAGGGGTAAAGGCGAGTGTCTATCCTACATGCTTGTATCACTTCAGTATACCTGCGGCTCTTGCATAGTTCACATGGATTCGCAAATACAAGGCACTACTGTTTCTTCCACATGTTCTTCTTTTAATATTGAGCAAGCTGACAATATAAATGATGAAATACAAGTACATGAAGTTTCTAGCACAATATCTTCTGATGCAGACGCAATAATGTCATCCCTAATAGGGTTTGACTAATGATGGTGGATGTAGTAGCAACCATCTGCCTCGCACCAGCTGCCACCTGCCGCCTCGCACCAGCTGCCACCTTCCGCCTGCCATCTGCCGTCCGCCATCTGCTCCGCCCCCACCACACTTTTACCCCCACCATTTTGTTTGATACCAAAACGCTAGCTAGCGAATAGTCAGTACATCTCCGGCTCTTGACCAGTGTACATCGAGCTCTCTGTTGAAATGTCCATCAAAATTAGGTGTATTCATTATGACTCTATTCATCTGGCGACTTTCCAAGACCTCGAGGTTTTTAATGAAGAGTTAAGACTTCTCATTGCGTCCGGTTACGATTTATCTTTGGAACTTTACGCATCAAAAAACAACATGGACTCTGCGCAGGAATCGAAGTATCTACCGTCTTTCATCAGAAAGCGTAGTGATGGCCGCAACTCGTCCGGATCAACAACATCGATGACAACGAACAACGGGGAACTATTGTAAACATGAATTATTGTAAATAAAATAAAGTAATATTTGTAATAGTACTACCTCGCACTCGTATCATTCGATTGCTGCATTCGATTGTTTTCATTCGATATTTTTATCGAATGAGAACTATCGAATCACAATCGAATTTTACGTGTGCGAGGTAGTACTTTTTTTAAATTACCTCCCCGTGACCTTGACCTTTAAACTTTCCCTCATTACGTCACAAAACCGCCTACGTCACTGGCTGAGGCTCAGATGACGTATTTAATGACTCAGCGCATCCGGTCACGTGACCGGATGACGTCACTTCCGCCCCAGCAGCCCCAAATGCACACTACTTCAAAATTAAATTAAATAGAGAATTATTACTTTAAATTCAGTGAAGTGCTGACCAATAAAAACTAACTATTACCGCTGACAGCCAATTAAAAAATTACTGTGTTCAAATATTGTTGGGATGAACTCTCATTGGAGGAAGCCCTTCTTCTCCAAATCTGGAACGAGGTGACGCTGTGGTTGTCTCGGTAGAGCCGAGGAAGACGGTCGAGCAAAATCCACGTTGCTCATTCCCGGGAGGGAATAATTGGATAAAACATCAATATTTTACTACTTGTGCGCGATAAATAAGTCGTTTTATCAATTCCCCCAGCTCTAAAGCCCAGCAGATTCCCATAAATCCATTTTTTTAATCGTATTTAGGCACATTTGAGGACTGCATGGTGAGATCCTTCCTTTTCTCACGCTAATTCCCTTTCAGCACCTACATATTTGAAGACTGATATTATATTGATATTCAGGGACATTTAATATCAATAATATTCCAAATTAACTTCAAGATTAAGACATTTTAAAAGTAATGAAGAAGATTGATAGTATTTTTTTTTTTTTTGAAGATTTTGAACTTTCTTCCAAATTTAATTCTCTATTTAATTATCTGTTGTTTTAAATACGAATAAAAGAAAATTGATTATTATCGATCAAGCCAGATGCTTATAAATCCTACGAACTTTGAAGCCTCAGATAAAAGAAAACTCACTTGCTCAATTCTTTACTTTTTGACAATTTTTTTATCTAGATGTAAATTAATACTTATTAAATAAAAACCAAGGTTATTTTTTATTTGTAAAACAGTTAGTTATTTATTTATTAAATAGTCAGTTAGTTAAGTAAATTTATATTAAACTAGTGTATATTATCGTCGTCATGGCGAGATATTATTAAGTGGTTTTCATTATCTAAATACATAAGACAAATTCGGGTTTGTATGTTAGTTATTTAGTTACATCAAACAGCTGTTGTAAGGATGATATCGTATCATACTTGAAAAGCAAATAAACATATGTTTATTATGGAAATAACAAATCTACTTGAATGGTAACTCTTTTTCAATACCGAAGCAAGCTCTATATAAAAATAGGTGAGTGAGCGTACCTAACAAGCTCATCCTGGAGGCGAATGAAAGAAGCGAACGAGCTCATCTTGATAAAGAACGAGCATCTTTGACATAAAACAAATTCAATGACATTAGAACAGAATAATGTCTGTCCTACCAGCTAGTAGTACTCAACCCGAACTCCCGAACACTGACCCAAGGATCATCTTTCCTCCATAAATTTAACACGGCAACTTTTAAAGCCAGTGAGGTGGAGCTCTAAGGCCGGGGTTAAACAAAAGTAACAAAAATGTTTGGTATCATTGAAAATTTTCTAAAATTACTAAAAAAGGTGTAAATAATAACATGGAAATTTTGGCGGTGTGGTGGAGGTCTATGGTTGAGGAGGGTGGCGTATCAAACGTAGAGACATCTATCAGGAGATGCTGCTTTAAAAAACGAAATCCAACGAATAATCATACTTTAAAATTAAACGTCTGGGAGTGATAGCAAAGGCAAAGCCCTGAGGTCAAAACAAAGATGTATCCACAATATTTTGGTACCCAACAACGTAGTATATAGGTCTGGAGCAGTTTTGAGGAGCCGCTTTCGAAATATTTGGATTTTTATTTGGCGGTTTGTATTAGGTTTTTAATAAAATGTACCACCTGATTTTTTTTAATTCGGGTTCAGAAATTACAGGGCTTAAGAGGTCCCAAAATTCAGTTTTTTTTACCTTTCTTAATATCATAAATTTTAAATATTTTTAACAGGTTTCAACAGTTTTAACTCATTGCCATAAAAAGCTCAAAAAGCTAAAAAATTAGTACTCCAATCCAAACACGGTTAAATTAGTATATTTTTAGTAGGCTATTCGGCTAATGGTTGCGGAGAATATTTCAATTTCCATTCAGCAGTAAACTAAGTACATTGTCAGATGTTATTCTTATAAGAAACTAGTTGAATGTACCCGTTCTTCGCACGGGTTAGAGAGGTAAGTTAGCTTGAAACAGCTGTTCTTGCTTCTGTTCTTTAAACTGTCAAATGGAAGTGTCCTCAGCTGTTCGCATTACAGTTTCTGAATGTTTACTTTCTTCTGAAATGTAAACATTGAAACTTAGGACGTTCACGGGGCGTAGCCCGAGGGGATTTTAAGGAAGTGAATAGGCCTATGTGTTGCACGGGTTCAAGATCTATCTTTGTGTAAAGTTTCAGCCCAGTCGGTTCTGTAGTTTTTGCGTTCACCCGGAACATCAGACAGACAAACAGACATACAGACAGACAGAAACCACCTCTTATTTATAATATTATAGATAGATGAAAAACATTTATCTCTTATATACTGATTAATTTTATTAAAACTTGGTGTGTTAGCATTGACCAATAGAGAATATTCGTCCCGGGACATCCTTAAAACTGGTCTTTACCAGTTTTGAGGCTGACATTGGTTACAGAAAATGAAGTTGTCATTAAATATGGTTAGTTTTTTGGCTGTCCATTATGACAAACTTCTCTTTTACCTTGTTCCCTCCACTTGCAGCGGCTGGGGGCGAAAACTCAGGGTTTGGACCCCAACCTGAGAATGTATGGTCCCTGGCTGCTGTACATGGATACCCCATCCGTTGAATTGACCAGTTGGAGGGCAGAGCGGGTCCGCCTGTTGAGCCTGATCATAGCTGTCACAGGAGCACGGGAGTTGGTACTCTGAAAGGCCAATTTGGCTGCCTGTCCCATCCCACTCTTTCCTTTCCTGCTATATCTTAACCTTCCAGTATCCTGCGCAAAATTCCCGCTTGTGGAAGACGTGCCTATAGCAGCTATGCTGGGGTTACCTAATCAAGCAACAATAAATAGAGAATATTCGGAATACGTTTAAATTTAATCTAATGGGGAGGTGAAGCAATTAACCTCTTAAAACCACTGTGTGTACCTAGCAAATTAGATTAAAGTGATTGCGTTTATTTGGTCAGAGGTCCTAGCTATGGCCATTAGGCCTGATCACGCTTTTTATGACTCGGCTTTTTATGACTTTAATATATTTTTGGCACCGGATGGTATTCGACGAGTTTTAAATATATCACCTGAGGGAAAAGTTGCCAATTTTTATTATTATTAGACCTATAAATTTAAAGCTCCAAAATCAGGGGGTTAAACATACAGAAATATACTTGCTTTAAACCCATTGAATGTAAAAAGGTATTCAATTATTTATTTATAAAACAGAATCTTATAAACTTCATACCTTAAATTAAAAAATGTTTACATCATTAATATGTAGTTTTAATTTAAACACACAAGCTACTGAAATCGCAGTACGAGAGGTTTAAAAGCAAAATCCAACATCTACATTAATTAAAATTTTTCAGGAGGGCAATCTGTCTACAACGTAACTAGTTGAACAATGTAGACGGTTGGGATTACGGAGTTTTGGACATCTTGATTGTTTATGAAAATCAATATTATTTACAGAAAATGCCAACAAATATAAACTGTAACCAGACTATTTTACTGACTGGTAGATTACAAAACTTTAATTCGATGTCATTAGGTGACAGTGGGGCTTATTTGATAAATTACATGTAATACAGATAGTTTGCACGTATGATCGTTTAGTAAGTCTACCATCGAGTAATTTATTCATAATGAAAAGAAACTTCTATAGGTCTACAACACTCTTGACTATCAATCACAGACAGCCGTGTTACGGAGTTATACTGTCCCAGTAATTCAAAAGTTCCAAAACTTGTTGTATTAATTTATCATCAGTAGTCCAAACACTTAGCTTTTACATCAAAGTTTTCCAGTAAAAAATAAACTAATAATAAACCTAAATAGATATAGGCTAAGTATTGTTTTAAACACGACAAATCACTATTAATTTACATAACACTCACATTTTAAACTATTTCAAAATAATAAAATTGACGGAACAAAACATAACCTAACTTCATAGTTGAAAACGTGTTTACATTTTTGAGATTTATAAACAAAGATTCAGTGTTTCCACTCAGCAGTAAAAATATCCCACGCACTGATACAAAAATCTCGCTTTATCCCACGCTCTCCCTTATATCTCCCTCGTCATATCCCACACTTTCCCACTGATTTGTTAAACAATGCAACACAATTAATGTTAAATATTATATGATTATTGAATAATGTATTAGTACAATATTTATACCGTTAGATAGAGCTTATTTATATCTACTAATTACTTATGGGTATTTTATATTTTAGTACCTCAAAGGATTTTGAGCAATGCAACATAGGCTAAATGATACGGTGAACTAACTAAATTAAATAATTTGTTTACGTGAGAGGTAATAGTATTTGTAATGGTAGTACTAAAGAGTACGACATAGGTACTAAATAATGGCAAATATTTTGCTTGTTATTTCCAAAAAGCTTAGCGAAATTGACGTGATTCAGTTTTCCTTATGTGACGTTTATAAAATCATAATAGGGTCGGACAGCGAGGTTAAAAAATGGGAAAACCCGCAACTGCTAGTACGGCGAGAATATCCAATAGAAGTGCTACTGTTAAGGTGCTCTGGTCGTAAGTTGTAAGCAAAATAGCAGACGTAATGCCGATTTACAAAAAATCCCACTTTATCCCACAATCCCATTTTGTCCCACAATCAGTCAAAATATCCCATATATGGGGATAAAAATCCCTCAAGTGAAACGCAGATAAATCCCAGCTGACATTTTAAAGACAAACATAGTCAATAGCTTACTACGAAAACCAATTCAACTACTGAATATCAAACATTAAAATTAGTTTTAATAATTATTAATAATCCAAAATAAAATACAAATGCTGTGTTAAAACATACCTTTGGTATCCCAAATGACTCCTTCAAAATTTCATTAAGAAATGTTTTATAGCTATGTAGTATTTCGATAACACACCCACACACACTCTCACACACACACACACACACACACACACACACACACACACACACACACACACATACACACACACACACACACACACAACACACACACACACACACACACACACACACACACACACACACACACACACACACACACACACACACACACACACACATACACACACGGCCACTGAAACTTCATCATGAATACAGTGATTCACTTCGTTCATCAATTATATTGATGTTACTTAGTGTATTTAAAGTTTTCACATATGTAAATTTTCTGTAAATGCAACTGTAAAATATGAAAGTGTCACCATTGGTGAAAACGCCAACATTTTTAGGTGGGGAAATTACAAACGTTTCGGCATAACCATTTATATGGATATTTGAAATAAAAGGAGGAAGATGAGAGTATACCTTTTTCAACTTAATTTATGGAAATTGGTTGGTTTAGTGTAATGAAGGCTAAGCTGTATCCTATGACACAAACTTATTTATCTTCCATTTAATTTAGGTAGGTCTATGATATTGTTGTGTAATTTTCACCTATAATGAGCTATGTCAGTAAGTAATCTCAAGCTGGCCACGACACATATTATATTCTAATTTTAGCCTTACCATAACTTTATTATATCTTTAATTAGGAACCTATTCTATAAGATAAAATTTGATTAAAGGCCTATATATTGTATTTAGAAGTAGGGTGTTTGGCCGATTCTGTATGTGGCGGGTTTGGCGGGTGAAATTAGCATAAATTTGCATAATTTATTCCCCCCGCAGTAGTAGTAAAAGGCGGATTGAATCACGATGTATGAGGGGCATGAGGGGTATGAGGAGTACGAGTTCTCATCAATGAGGGGTACGAGGCCAATATCCAAGGTCACAGTTCAATTTCTAGCCAAACGCTCCCATTCACCATCGGCTGCGGCGGCTCAGTGGCTAGTGACGCCGCTTCCAGACCCAGCGGCCCGGGTTCAAGCACCGGTTGCGATGTTCACATTTTTATTCCAAAATCTCCATCATTTATTGTTCTTTACCATATAAATGTACAAGTTCGACTTTATTTATTCTTAAAAAGTACAATTCTTCATTTATTTATTTATTGACAACGTTTATTATGACAGCGTGCGTGACGAGTGTCGACGATGGTCGGTATACCGTGACCACGTATTAGGTATCTTATAATACAAATGTATACACTACACAAGAATGTCGTCCAGACGATCATTACTAACGTGCTTTGTGACGTGCGTCTGGACGAAAATCTCGCTAATCACGTCCAGACGATCATTACTAACGTGCTTTGTGGCGTGCGTCTGGACAAAAATCTTGCTAATCACGTCCAGACGATCATTACTAACGTGCTTTGTGACGTGCGTCTGGACGAAATTCTCCTAATCACGTGTAAACGATTAATACTAATGTGCGTAAAATGTGTCGTCAACGTGCGTTACATAAAACTTGCCATGCATAGTCTAAATAAATGGTGGTACCCGAAACCGGTACTACAAATTTATAGTAAATGGTAATACCTATAATCGGCATTACCTTTGTCGAACTACATGGTGGTACCTGAAACCAGTAGTACATTATTCTAGTAAATGGTGATACCTAAAATCGGCACTACCTTTGTCGAATTTCATGGGGGTATCCAAAATCAGTACTACCTTTGTCGAACTGCATGGTGGTACCCGAAAACGATACTATCTTTATCGAATTATATGGGGGTACCTAAAATCGGTTGACCCTGACGGGCTAATTAAATGATCCCGTCTACTAAAAAGTCTCGCACATGTAGGACACTTATAACCACCATCACCACGACTGTGACACTCGTCCATATGGCGTTTTAACTTATCGCTACCCGTAAATGTTTTAACACAAATCACACACTCGTAACACCGACGTTCCAGGGTTGATGTTTGGGTGAGAATGAAACGACAAAGCTCCGGCGTTAGTGTGGGAGTCCCCCAAAACAACAAAAAAAACCTGCGTTCATTCCTAAATTCTAAAGGAAGGGGACACCCCGCAGTGTCAACAATGTGATCAATAGAAGGAGGTGTTTCATCAATTCTATGTGATACCAAAAAAAGTTGTTACTTAGTAAACAGTGTTATACGTAAAACATAGAACGCCACCATTAATGTAAATTATTGTTTTAACTTGTATTTTATTATATTGTTTTCAATGAATCACACTTGAATAAAACTCAAAAACACATATTAAAATTTTATCATAAGGTTTATTTCCATAATTTCCTAAAAAAGTAGCTATTCATTTTGGTTTGTTTGATGGTCATTACAATTGGGGATTATCTTAATAAACTAGTTGATTACTCAAAAAAATAGTCTGTTTATTATTATGTCCATCTTCTTTTAGTATTTAGTGTACAGATTCAGATTTAATGAATATATATTTTTATTTTATCATAACGTTTATTTCCATAATTTCCTCACAAAATAGCTTTTCATTTTCGTTTGTTTAAAGGTTATTATAATTGGGGCTTCTCTTAATAAACTAGTTGATTGCTCAAAAACTATTCTGTTTATTATTTCTAAACAACTTTTTTATTAGCATATTACGTGTTGTTATTACTTACGGGATGTAGTAAAAGACGTCTTACAACACTTAAGATATATTTACATTTATACTGATTCACATACAGATAGTAAACATATATAAAATATGGTACTAGGCATGGTATTAGTCTAGTACCATTTTTTATATATGTTTCCTGTCTGTATGTGAATCAGTATAAGTGTAAATATATCTTAAGTGTTGTAAGACGTCCTTTACTACATCCCGTTATTATTTCTGTCTTCCTTTAATATTTACTGTACAGATTCAGATTTAATTAACATATATTTTTTTGATATTTTTCCCCCTATTATTACTATCATTCCAAACTAGTTTAGTACACTTAAATCATGCAGATGTTCTTCACTTTTTATGTATGTTTAAGGTCACTTCATTTGCTATTATAACTCACAATTGATCGTTTTGTATATACCTATTTGATTTATTGTTTAAAAGCTATTCTCTGTCGGGGTTTCGCCCGCATCACTACATAGCATTAATAAGAAGTAAGTGGCTAACACGCTCTAAATTATTTTGTCTGGTCTACTAACCTTTGTCTGGTCTCCCGACCTTTGTTTGCTCAGATGGTTAGGACCTCGACTGATTCTGAATGACACTTTAGCCGCGGAGCTGCAAGTAATAAAACCTTCGGTGGGTGTGATAGTTTACAACACACTTGTCAACAGAGAATGTACCACCAACACGATACTATGGAGCTACATTTAAACCACGTGGGAGAAAAAACCTAATAATATTGTTTACAACTATTAATCTCAAGGCTCGTTGTATCAAAAAAATCAAATAAAAAATGAAATAAATAAATACAACAATAAATACAACAAATATTATAATTTTCCTCACCATTTTAATACAAAGTTTTGAATCATTATCGATACATAATATTCATAATTGCTTACTGAGATAAATAAATCTAACCTTGCATACAGATAACAGGAAAAATATGCAAATGAGACCCGTGTTCATATGAAAAAATGTGTTTGCCTTGAGCGAAGGAATGATGCTATATGCCTTTGTCCACTATCATATGTATTTAATTTTTGGATAAGTCACTAATTATCCGAACTCTTGTATGCTGTTGATCTTTTATATAATAGAAAATACTTGAGATTATATAATGATATTCATTAAATAATTAAAACTCATTTATATTTTAACAACATTATCGAAACATAATATTCATAATTGCTAATTGAGAAAGGCCCAATCTTGAAACTTCTCGGCAATGGGCATTTTAGATTTCATAAGTAATGAATATAATCCAGGCTCATTAAGAAAGATTGCATGTTTCTCATTATGGGTTAGGGGGAGAGTTTCGCTCCCCCGTACTTCCGGTGTAGTTTTGCAATAATTTTCTCTAACATGGTGTCTGACTGCTTCTTTAGGGCTAGCGTAGCCCAAGATTTGAGCCACCTCCTTAGCTTAGAAACCAGGGGTTATTACTGTTGTCAAACACTACTGACAAAGGTTGATCATTAAATATATAGGAAGTTAAATCGAACATGTTATATGTTATGTCAAAAAGCGCAGGGACCACTATCAGTACAGCACACACGGAAGCACAACAATACACACACACACACACACACACACACACACACACACACACACACACACACACACACACACACACACACACACACACACTGTGAAGTATAGGACAAGATTGAGATGGTTGTTGTTCGACAAATGGGGAGCGAGATTCACTCACCCCTATATTATGGGGCTTCAATCCTTTGTCGGTGCTCACAAACAGCAGTAGAAAATAACGAAGACCCTTTAAGAAGAAATTTACCACCCCCCGCACAAAATATGGCAGCAGTTAAAGAAAAACTACACCTCATATCAGCGGGCACTTACCATGGTCCACCGTCCGAAAATCCTAATGATTTCATCGATAAGTACAAAAAGTGGTCAACCCGACAACTGGGAAACCTTAAAGGGCAAATGTATAGCCACCTCCACCCCAGCGGCCAAGGCGACCACACTTCAGAGTATTTTAGATAAGGTACAAGGTAGGGAGGAACCTGTCCTTACTTACTATTTGGAAATTCTAACATTATGTAAGAGACACGAACCGGCCATTTCAGATAAAAGGATAGCTCAATACATAATCCAGGGATTAAAACTGGAATTTTGTGACAAAATCGTAACTGACTCTTGCGAAACCTTGGAAGATTTAGAAAAGAGCCTCAAAAAGATAGAGTTACAATTGGAAATTAGGGCAGTAAACAGGGAGAAATATAACAGGATAGAAATGGTAGGTCAAAGCAGAGGAAATACTAGCAATAGGCAGAAAATATATCATTTAAAAGACGAAATAAAAACCCTCACCCAGTTAATAAATAACATGAACATACAGAGGAACCCTCAACCCCCTGCCATCTAGCTACCCTAATTATCAACGACCGCAACCATACCACCCGAGGGGAGGACACAACACCTATCAAAGCCTTGGCAACAGGGCCCCGGAAGTAAACAAGAGGCAGTGACCTGGCGGAGCGACGGAGCGACGGCATCACACATAGTGGGCGGCACGCGACCTTGGCCACAACAGCGTACTTGGACTCACGACTACGGGGGACGACGGCACATCGGCCACGCGCAACCTACCCAGATGCGGGAGGAACACCTTATACGGCGGAAGACAGCAACCAACGAATTACAGCTATAGGAATGGCGAATATTACTATAATATATGTAAAAGGACCAACCATCATACACAGGATTGCAAATATAAAAATGAGAGGGCACAGAACACCCGAATGAGGAACACATATTGCGATCATTGCCGAATGACAAATTATTCTAGAGATGAGTGTTTTAAATTAGGGAAATTCCAGACAAAATCAAAAAAGTGTAACGAGGGAGCCACTTCATACGAACAAAACAAAGGGGTCTACCAGGCCATTTAACATTAAATTTCAAATTAATGGTGATAACCGATTCCATATTACGGATTACAACAAGAATTTCCAACACTGGAAGAAGCCAGAAACAAAAAGCAACCAAGGAAGAAGAGGGAAGAAAGGAAAATATTTCCACAAAATACCACGGGGGAAATATAGGGAAGTATGAGCACCGGAACAGAGAAATTCTAGTCACCACTGGAAAGGCCACAACTGAAAGGACAGGGAAGCAGACCGATAAAGGAGAGAACAAGCAAGAGGAGCAGATCCTAGGAGACCAGGAGAAGGAAGAAATTCGTTGGGAATTAGTGGAACAACACACAGTACATGCGTGCGATATCTCACAACTAGCGGAGGGAAGAATCCATAAACCAAGAAAAAGGGGAAATTTAGAGGGGAAGAAAATACACGAAACATTGTTTAAAATACAGGATAAGGAATCCAAGAGAACCCCTGTACTAACCTTAATTGCGAAGCTAGCTAACCGTCCACATGAGATCATACAATGCATAGTAGACACGAGCTCTAACATAAATTTAATAAATTCAAAGCTAGTAAGAGAGGAAAATATCAAACAGAACATGGTACCTAAAGTTGTATCAGCTAATAACACTCCCATAAACATCCTAAGGACCACGGAAATAATGTTAGAGATAAGTAATATCATTATCAAGGGAACGCTATATGTTACACCGGATAATATTAGTTCCATAATTTTAGGCAATCAATTTTTGAACAGAAACAAAATTGAATTAAATTATAACACCAAAGAAATCGTATTTAACTTAGGGGATTACAAGCACAAAATTAAAATGGATAAAAAATAACCATTTGAAATTGAGAGAGTAAAATGTCATCAAACTGCCAATAAAACAAACATTATCGACATCAGATGTGATCAGGATTTAATCGTTGCACTACATCAACATAGGAGGATACACATAAAATAGAGGATTTGCAAGGAAGCAATTTTCGAACAAGAAAAATCATTACAGGAAAAGAAAAGGTGCCACATTTATCCTATAGAAGGGGAAGCTAATACAAGTAATTATTTAAATATTCACAACGCATTGAACACACCTAAACACATAAATGCCAACACAATATTAGGTAATTGCACGGAGCTAGACAACACAAACTTAGGTAGACAGGAAAACGAACCCCATCAAATAAAATATAACAATAATCCGGGAAAACACATCCTTAAAGATAAGGAAAACATATGTTTCGACATCTCACTCCACCTCACGACAGAACAACATAAAAGGGTAATTAAACTACTACAGAAATATAAGGCTATGTTTAAGACACAAATTAAGGATTTAACCCCGGCTAAATTGCCACCTGTCTCACTAGAAACCATCCCAAACGCACAACCCGTACATACACCACCTTACAAGAAAAATAAACAGGAGATAGAAGAGTTAAACAAATTACTAGAAGAACTGAAGGAAGCGGATATTTTAGAAGAATGTCCCGAAAACTGTGAATATTCAAGTGTTTGTATTTATAACACACAACAAGGACAAAACGCTACGTTTGGTGGCAGACATGAGGAAATTAAACCAAATTTTAAAACCCTCCATATACCCTACTTCGTCCGTAAATTTAGTAAGTAAATGATAAAAGTAAATGAAAAAGTGAAAAAGTAAATGATATCGTAGAAACATTTCACGACAATGTATATTCCGGAGGACATTTTTCTGCACTCAAGACCACACAAAAAATTAAAGGACGTTACTATTGGCCAGATATGACAAAATATATACAAAACTATACTAATACATGTGAGCAGTGCCAATTAAAACGAACTCCCACTTACAAACAGTATGACAAATTAACTCCACATGTACCACCCACAACGCCATTTGAAAGACTAATTATTGATTACATGGGGCCGATTACTCAGAGCAGAGGATTTAAGTACATTTAAATGGTTAATTGCCCAACAACAAGAATGGTTTTCGCAAAATGTACCAGATCAGCTGATACAAAAACCACAGCAAAAGATTTGCTGAAATTATTCTGTCAATATGGATGTCCCAAGGTCATTACGCACGACCAAGGCACTCACTTCATGGTAAACATACTTAAAGAACTCTTATTAAGTTTAGGAATTAATCAAAACCCGAGTCCACCGTACATGTACAGAATACAGGGCCTAACGGAAAGGAAGAATCTTATTTTCAAAAAAACGATAAGTCACTATGTTGAAGACGAACCAAATAAATGATCGGATTGCGTAAGGTATGTCACTTTCACATACAACACAAGTGTTAACCGAAGCACAGGCTATACACCATTCTTTTAATGTATGGCAGACAGGCGAACTTGCCATCGGATTTTTTGTATATACACAAGGATTAAGACCCGAACATAATCAGGGAAATCAAAAATATTCAAGAAGTACGAGGGGAAATCCCAACGATACTAAAAAACTCAAGAATCCCAGAAAAAATGCTTCGATTCAACAAAACGAGATTTAAACTACAAATCGGCGACGAAATATTAATACAAAACCCAAGAGATTTCAAAGGAGCTTATAGCAAGTTTAATAACATTTACAGAGGCCATATTTCATTAAAGACAAAATAAATGACACTTCTTATATGGTGTTACTCGAAAAGAGAGGTAAAATGATTACTGAACCAGTACATATATCTAAAATGAAACCATTCGGCCGCAGATAAATATTTAAATAACAAAAGACTAATACCTTAACGTGTAAAGGAATACCTTTAGACAACACTCAGACGATTTACAAAAGCCACTCAGATACCTTAAGCATAAAGCGTAAATTACGCCGGAATAGAATCCCTTTACTTATAGTTAACATAACATAGAGAAACCCAAACAGGGGGATTAACCCCTAGCAAGAAAAAAATAAGCGACTTATACTACGACCCGATGGGAAGGAGGATTAGCCACCTTTTTGGCCCTAAACTTAACTAAAATAACTGCTAGTCAACTCATAGACACACACAGTCAATCAAATAGGCCTATGTCTGAAAATATACCTTATACACAAGATAAGGATTAATCTATTTAAGAGGAAACGTAACAGAACAACAGCATATAATATTCAAGAATTTACAAAATGCCGATCCCGAATCAAGATAGATTACCATTACATATAAATTAATGGATGTCGATACGTCGAGGGAAATGAGTAATTAATGCCATCCACGAAAATAAGATCCATAAAGAAAATGTATCAACTCAAGAGTTAAATCAACGTATCGTCAAACACGAAATCTTGGTTAAAATCAAACAACATACAACATTGTTTAAGAGATATCATCGTACCAATGTCGTCAAGAAATATATCAGAGCATCTACAGACAATAATTAGTTATAATGAATTCATACGAATTACCTCCAAAAAAAATATATAAAATGAAATTATTTACAAAAAACTATTGAGTCTCACAGGAATATAAAATAGCCTACTAGTCAAAATATATTTTTGTGACAACCAAAAGTAAGTTCTAATTCCGCCAACAAATACGGTGGACTACTAATAATCCTCCTTACAAGGAATTCGGAATTCGCAATTAACTTAAAATATAAAATTATAGGACTAAATAAAATAGATAACGAGAGTTAAAATGGAGATTAGCGAGCAAAAACAAAAATATATATATCTACAAAGGGACCAATTCTGCTAGAACTCAATCGCCAAATAAATGACATATAACGTTAAACGCTACCTACAAAATGGAATGCTCAAACGTACTCATAGGAACACACCAAGATATCTCAATAGGAATAGGGCGATCAACCGATAGGACCAATTCGGCACTTCAATTATACACAATCTAGAAATAATTGAAATAAAGATACCTTGATTAAGATTATCCAAGTAAAGGAAACAATTTGTTACTTTTAACATCCCAAACGAAATATCATTAACAACGCACAACGCCACTGAACGGTACGACGTACAATACCAAATAACACAGGGATAGACGCGAAGGGAACCGTACTCGACCACATAATGAGAACAACACGACAAACACGACTGTGTTAATGCGATATGGACACGGTCGCCCACGACAAACAGACAGTGGGAGTAGACTCAAAATGGCCGAGTTTCCAAGATAACAAGACACATATTTCTTGGAGATAAGACACAGAGCGTGCCAACGTTGCCAAGGCGACCCACGAATGTCACACTATACAACTAGACTTCACCAACCCCTAGGAACTCAATCGCTTCAAGATGAAAAATTACATAGCCAAACCAATTACTGGCAATTAAAGATAAATTACGGCCTGATCCCGTGATATGTCTGTAACAGTGAAATGAATTAAAAGCAAAACTAATAATTGATTATCGATTAAACTTAGGAAAAAATAACTTAATAATTTCGTTTGCAAACAGAAACGAACTGGACAGATTGCCGAAATCACAAAGAAGACTATTGTTTGTTTCAAGGGAATTTAATGACATTGCGTGACCTCATAAATGAACAAATAAAATGTCAATACAGTGACTCATCATTGGCTAATCAAAATATTCTAAACACAAGAAACAGAAGAGGATTATTATTTCTTCAAAATGTCTTTGAATGGTGTTGCAATGTGGCAACTAAGGGCCAAATAAATAACATTTATGAAAACCAGAAAGGAATTGAAGAACATACCAACCAAATTATTGATTATGTAGGGACTCAATATCAGGACCTAGTAAAAACGACACACAACTTAAATAACTTCAGCAAAAATGTGGAGCATTTAGCAGCTAAGGTGCATCAAGTGTTCAATGCATTAAAGAGAAATCTAATGGAAATGAAATCAATAAATAATGGGGAGATTTTATATAAGATATATGATACTATACCACAAACGTGGAACTATATATTGTACAATTACTATCAAGATACACAGAGGGAAATACTAGAAAAATGTCACTTGAATCTATCATCTGAAAAACTGGTACCTCCACAGAATTTAACAACGACCTTACAGGATTTAGCAAGTAAAGCGGAAACTAAAGACCTCACTCTAGCAATACCATTAAGAGATGTATAACTATATTATAGATAGAAGTTAAATCATTGCAAGATAATTGGGAACACACTAGTGGCAAGAATACATGTGCCCTTAATAAATTCGAATGCACAGGGCGAAGTTTATAAGACAATAAATACCCCCTTAATTTGGGAACAAAAAGTATGCTCCCTTCACATGGAAGAGAACATAATTTTCAAAACCGGGAAATACACCAAAATAATCAGTACAACAGACAGCTACTGCAACGACAAATCTTACCCATTATGCAAAATTCCATGTTTCACAATTGTTGCAAACAAAATGCAGCTATGCCTACATTTAATTCTCCACTCCGCATCTATCGATAAACTACAAGAAAACTGCCATTTCACCCGTGAAACTCAACCACAATACCCCATAATCACTGAACTACTCCCAAATAAATGCTTAATTACCAACGTCCAGCAGGACCTAGATTTAATATGTGACAACTTAACTAATACCAGGAAAATACCAAAGATGAACACGGGAACTCTACAGGTAAAAATACCGTGCGAATGTGAATTACTAATGGACGATTTAATATTATTAACGAAAATACGACCATGTGACGGAACAGACAATGACCCGCCACACTTTGTAAATCTGATACCGGCAGCTTGGACAAAATTAAACATAATTTATTGATTATCAACAAGATTGTATGATAGGTTTAAACTGTTGGATCCCGAGTTTGGTTTCCCATGGTCCCTACAGCGGCCTGGGATTTTAGCCTGCTCATATAGCTTAGGCCTACTTCAGTGATTATTAGGTAGTCGAGATGTTTACGTACATTAAATTGTTAGTTTACACAATATCCTACTTCTTAAAAAATTTTACGTAGTACCTATTTCATACTGTATGTTGTTAAAGCAGTTGCAGAAAGGCTGTTTTTTCCCAGAAATTTACAAATAAAAACCGCTGAGATAACACTGTAACGGCTGATAAGAACCACAGCACAAAACTAAATATTCCACATGAAAGGTATTTTGCGGCGTATCGTGCACAGCATAATATTCAGCATATTTTAAGTTGAAGATATTTACCCTAGTAAATCTATATAAATAAAATTAGAGTTTTGTCTTTACATTGCTTGGAATTATGAAATTGTTGCATATTTTTACGTTTCATACCATAGGAAAGCAGAAACGCGTATTATCTCAATTTCTGTCCGTCTGTCTGTCTGCCTGTCTGTCGGTGACGCTCAAGGACGGGTTTTTGTTTGATTTTCACGGGAAAACGGGTGCATTGACATTTATGAAACTTTGTTTCTTTGTTTTATACATGCGTTAGAAGGTTTTAGGCCACGTTAAACCGGCACACGCCTTTTGGAAAAATAATGGCGGCCGCTCAAAAACGTGATTTCGTGCGATTTTGGATACGTTTTGTTTGCTTTTCACAGGGAAACGGGTGCACTGATTTCGGTGAAACTTTTTTTCTATGTTCTATATATGCGTTAGAAGGTTTTGGGGTTAATTGGATTTTTGTAAATCACCTTAGGACTCTGCCCTACTTGGTTTTAAAGATCCTATGAAATTCTTATGGACCAGATGATGACTTAATAGTTATATCTATAACTCAAAATATTGTAAACAGCTGTTTATCATTATGAAAATAAAATACCCGCGTCGCAGCAAACCTGCGTACTCAGCGAATTTCCAATGCATATATATGTGACTCACTACTACATAGAGCTACTTACCAAGTTTCACAAAAATACATCCATAAATAAGGGATATATAGCATTTTATTTATTCTCCATAAGAATAAAATTAGGGTTGAGGACGCAGGTTTGCTGCAACGAGGAAGATAAGTAATATTTTTTTGCAATTATCAATATAACTGAACCAGGTGAAGCTATATACCAAGTTTTATTAATTTAGGTTTATAATTAAGGGAGATATACAACTTTACTTATTCTCCATACATGGGGGCCGAGTATGCAGGTTTGCTGCTACGGGGACTATCAACAAAAAACTTGTTTTTTATGCTAATATCAATATACCACAACTAGTTGAAGCCACATACAAAGTTTCATCAATATACATTCAAAAATAATCCAGATATAGAATTTTATTTATTCTCCATAAGGATAACATTGGACAACGTACTGTGTTTAGCACTTTGAATATCTCTGCAACGGTTGGACGTAGAACAACAATTAAAACACCAAAATGATTGTTTTGTTGAGCTAACCACATTATTAAACAGAAATGTGAAGTTTTTAGTAAATTTATCTGAGAAAATCTAAAAACCTTTTTCCCTTAAGATTAACATGGGACACGTTTTTTTGGATTTTCTCCGCAACCACTTAACCTAGGTTAATGATTCAAAATACTAAATTATTTGTTTTTTTAAGCTCTATAAAATGGCTATAACTAAAATTAGTGGTTTTAACATTTTGGGGTCGAATTTGCAAAAACCCGATTTTTGAAAATATGTAAAACCTCCTTCCCATAGTGCGATCGATCTGGTTTTCGAACTTAAAGTTATAAATGGTACTGTCCACATTTGTGCCAAATTTCATCAAAATCGGGTGTTTCTTTCAAAAGTTATCGCGGTAACGGACACACACACACACACACACACACACACACACACACACATATATATATATATATATATATACGTATATATAAATTTGAACGAATAGTGTTTTTGGCATCTGGGGACCTCAAAACAAAAAGGTATCATGGTCTGGGGCTTAAGTTTTACCATGAGACTTACAGTAATAGCTTCTTCCCTATAGGGGAAGTTCGCTAAAACCTAATTGAATGGCAATTCTCATAATGGAAATTAATACCCCCGTAGCAGCAAACCAGCGTACTCAGCGAATTTCCAATGCATATATATGTATCTTAATACCACATAAAGCCACATACGAAGTTTCATCAATATACATTCATAAATAAACGATTTATGACATTTTAATTATTTTCCATAAGAATAACATGGCGGCTGAGTATGCAGGTTTGCTGAAGGAAGGAACACAAAAAATGGGGTTTTATACAAATATCAATATAACTCATTTAGGTAAAGCCACATACCAAATTTCATTAATTTATTTTCATAATTAAGGGAGATAACACGTTACTTATTCTCCATAAGAATAACATGGGGCTGAGTACGCAGGTTTGCTGCTACGGGAGCCTTTGGAAATTTTTTTTTTTTGAGCAAATATCAATGGTCCACAACCAGATGAAGCCGTATACAAAGTTTCGTCAGTATACGTTCATAAATAAGCGTGATATAACATTTTTCTTTTCCTCCATAAGAATAACATTAGACAACGTACTGTGTTTAGCACTTTCAATATCTCGGTAACTAATTGACGTAGAGAAATGATCAAAATACCAAATTGTGTGGTTTTTAAGCTGAATCCATTAGTAAAAACTAAAATTTGACTATTTCCAAAATTATATGTAAAAAAATCAAAAAAAAACCCAAAATACCCCTTCGGATAGAGCGATCTGGCTGGTTTTCGAACTTAAAGTCATAAATGTTGCTTTACACGTTTATACCAAATTTCATCAAAATCGGATAATTTTTACGAGAGTTATCGTGCTCACGGACACACACACACACACACATATATATATATATATATATATATATATATATATATAAATCTCATACGGCATTTGGCTGCCTTTCATGGTGGAAACCGCATTGAATTTGGCGGCCGGTGCACTTGGCTGCCGTATCCAGCCGCCATTTGCACATCACGTGTTATATCAACTGAGGAAGCCGGCAGGAATAAATTCTGAACATTTGAAGTGGCAGCCAAATAACGTATTTTTGATAGGTGTATGACAAAATGTAGTTCGCCATTCTACCACATGGAACGGTGCTGCGTTTAAAGAATACGCCACGAATATGTTCCTATAAATAACTGCCGTGGACTCGGCGGCCTAAAAGTGGCAACATTGTTCAGTTTAATGTGCATTCCGATTATAAATTTTTGCCGCGCAAGTGGCAGCCAAAACACATCTGGCCTGACTCACCTACAGATGTTCAAAGATTGTTATCTTCCATCATAATTTACTGTACTCACTCGGGGCCAACGATATTCCCAAGCCTGCATAGTGCATAGTTCCCGTCCGCTTCAGTGTGGCATCACACCGAGAAGTCCGTTAGACCACTCGACGCTTTCGGAATAAATCATAAATTTGCATGTTCTTATTGCTCACATAATGGGACCTAAACCAATTAGATCAGTTTGATTATTTTCCTTGACTATGGCTTGTTGAAATATGTTAGTCTACGCTATAAGTTTAACGTATTTGCTGCAAATCGTTGTAGTTTCCGACAAAACGTGCTTAATTTTTATCAGTAATGTAGTTTCATCTATTATAGTTTTAGATACGATGCTGTTTAAACTGTTAAACGCGCGGCAACCGAACATTCTATTTTATAACCTCATGGAAAAGTAAAACATATGGTTAGAAATTTGTAATAAACGGAATTTAAGTAGTCAGTTAAACAAGTTATAGCACGTTTTTCAAAATATTTTGTATCTTATTCTGATTAGTTTATATTGATATCTTTTTTTACACGAATTATGACATTTTCAATTGTAATTTGTGTTTTTTTAAACATAACTATCAATATAAACCAATCGGAATAAGGCACAATATATTTTTAAAATGTGCTATAAACGTGTTTAAATGAATATTTAAATAACGTTTATTGGAAATTGCTAACCATGTGTTTTACGTTTCCACTAGGCTATGAAATAGAATGTTTGGTCGCCGCGCGGCCGCTCCGTCAGTCACTTTCGTTCGGTAATTATACTATACATCCACTGAATTTACTATTGCACTTTGAACGCTAAAAGTTATTGATTTGAAACTTGTCATAGTATAAAAACTATTTCTTAATCAAAATCATCTATACTTAATTTTATTGCCTTAATCAATATAAGTATAATAATTATACATGTTTGTTCTGTACAAAATCCTATTTTCTATCGGAAACTGAGGTTTCTACCTTATCCCGTTTCAAAACGGACATAACTTTTAGTTTTCAACTCTAAATATCTCAACAAAACGTAAAATGTAAAATGTTTGTCTTTGATCAAACTTAGGGGAAACACGACATTTTCGTTGAAATTTATCAGCTGTTTAATTATTATGCTATTGTCAAAGTTTTTTATATAATTAATTTCGGACAAATTATTGATAACAGTTTTTAATATTCTACACCATCCACAGATATATTATACAGCTAAACTATACAACTATATATCATGTATTTAAAGCAACTGTATTTCATGTACTCTTCAAGAACCAATGTTAAATTTAGAACGAAGTGACTACGTACACGTCCAATGTAAAGGCAAATTCACATCGCTACCGCTGAGGTTAGGTTACGTTTCGTTACGTCACGTTAGGTTAGGGTAGGTTACGTTAGGTTATTTTAGGAGGTTTTCTGGCTCTCAATCTGTTTTAAAAATCACAGGAAAAGTATCGTACGGTGCATAATTTGGAACGGACGTGAACAGTAGCGGCTCATGTCGGACGTGTACGTAGCCTCTGCCAATTTAGAATAGTAATAACTCCCTTATGGTCATAAAACCATAATTATTGATGATGTGTCAAATTAAAGGTATATTAAATACACAGGGCTCGGTTAATTTTTTTTTACTGTGTGAGTCAAAATTACTGTTTTAATGTGTTCTGCCATACTTAGTTAAAGAATACTTCACCAGACGACTGCAACATTTAATAAACTTTCAAATAAAATTTATGTGAAAATATTCTGCATGATAATAAAAAATAAAAAATATAAAAAACTATCAAATGATTGTATGTCGAGGGCCAATCTTATACTCTGGATATGAGTAATGTCTGCCTGTCTGCGAAATTTATCTCGTAATCCAGCAGACAGATTTTGTTAAAACATTGTAATTAGGTGCTTTTGGACCTAAAAGTACTATTCGTAAAAATCTCAACCCCATGAAAACTCATGTTTAGTTAAAAATCTCATTTGAAAATTGGAAATGGTAACAGTTGACTTATGGATTTTGTAATCAAAACAAAAGAATTATAACAGCTGTGAATAAATTAACCAGCAAAGTGTCAAAGTAGCACTTACACAAGGCAAAGTATCAACACATGATTTCTTGAAAACAGTGACTAGAACCATTAAATTGAGATTACAAATTGACATATTTTTCACCCACGAAACTAATCAAATATCAACGAGCATGGCTCGGTCTCACCGGTCCTAAATGGTGGTTCTATTTGTCTCGGTTTACGTATAATCAGCAGGCTTGTTCAATAGATGGTTCATAGTAATACTTACTTCGATATTGGATAACTGATTATATGCACATGTTTTTTAGTACTGTCAAAATATAGAATTAAACCAAATTTTGAAATAATGGTAATATAAACTTGATTGTCTAAGGGAAAACTAATTAGTTCAGGTATAACATTTACAGGATATCTTAACTGTTTAATCCGTCTAAAATGAGTTTGAGGTATTTTATTATTTTTCCTATAGGGCTCTGACCCACGGGCTTACGAAGTTCTATTACTAACAGTGGAGAATGATATTTTCAACATTTTCTGCAACCGCTATTCATGTTATGCTTGAACATCAGGTACTGCTGCTGCGTTGTATTGTATTTTTTCCTCTTAATGTTTGTTCACAATCTACTAACTAAACAATGATTTTGATAGTTCTTCATTCGAGTAAATTATATACTATTCAGTAGGTTTTGTATTTACATATCACGGATGCAAATTGTAAGCGAATGCAGTGAGAAAAGGCAAATTCCCGGACAAGGCAAATGGCCGAGATGTATTCGCCATCACCTTCACTATAAACCACCTTCGAGTATAAAAGATGAGAGAGGAGTTTATGGTATTAATGAAAGTCTATAATCAGATGGTGTTTAAGACAAAACGTTGACATACGTACATGTTTCCAGCTCACAAATATTTAGCACGTATACTAAATGTGGAACATTTTAACAATGAGTTAGTGAGTTTTATTTTACTTCTACAAAATTCCATTAATTGAAATAAGTAATGTAACATATTTTCCCTTACTTTTTCAAATTCTGCGGGGGGGAGTATAAACCTCCCCACCCCCCCCCGTTTGGCCTCTGATTCCAGGAACTATTTTATACATAACCTTAATTGGTTGGAATGCGTTAGTTAGATTTAAAACTGAAAAGTAAAATTTAAGTTGCCTTATATGGGAAAATAAAATGTGAGTGGCTACTACACACAATAATTATGCAGGGAAGTATAAGATGTAGGGAAATGCAATAATGAAACTGCAGTTGTCATGTATGAAACAACTCAGCGAGCCACTTGGGTTCAAATAAACTAAACTCTAAATACTTTTTTGTTTTCCAAATAAAAGTCTTGTGTCACCTTTTGTACAAAACCCAAACTTTCTAATTGAAAAAAGTTATTTTAAGAATTCCCCCACTAAAAGCGTAAAACCCCTCCCCAAAAAATATTTTGTACAACGATCATTCCCCGCTGTAGGCACCCCTGAGTAAGCGAAGGCACTGCGATTCAAACCTTTGACTATTTACGGCAAGCTTTTATAATAATATGAGTCAGTTAATAATAACTTGAAAGCGATATTTTGACTCAATGTTTGGGTTTTAAAGTTTATTCTGAGCCTACTTTGAATCTCATAAGAATCAGACAAAAGTTTATCCCCATTTAGTTACCTTGATACCTTGAAACCATGGTACCACGTTTGTTGTTTACCATGTTTTTTGTGGGTCACTCACACCAACACACGGACAAACGTAAGGGATTAGGACCGGCTGTTTTCTGCTCCGTTAGCACCCTACTCAGTGTCCGGTAGCGTTTGAGCTTCACCAAAATCCAGAGTTTTGTCCGATTTTACCGATTATCTAGTCCAAGTTAATGTTTTGTTATTGTTGGGCTTATCGAGAGAAGTATAGCTTTAAAAACATCGCATTGTGTACTACGGTCAACGTAAAAAAGGTGTTTTACATGTAATTTAAATTTAAAAGCTGCAAACAATAATTTGCTCGACGAAAGAATTAGTTTTGTGGAGCTTATTTCTACATATAGTAATTTACACTATTTAGGTTTCAATCTCATGCCAACATGAAATTCGTCAAAGCCGGCAGCAAGGGGGGAGAAGGGAAAAGAGTGTTTGATTTTGAATGGTAGTTGTGGTTGAGGGGGGAGGCGGGGGTCGAGCAGCGATTCGTCGTGGAGTGACCGCAGCAGTTCACAATGATGGAACAAAAGGCAGGGGTAAGGGGCTGGCAGAGGGTTCAGGTCCATGCCTAACTGTTAAATGGTTCAAAATAGGCCAATGCAAAAAATTTGACCTGTATCAATAAAATAATTCCCGAGGATATTTAATATTTAAATGATGGGAGAACATTGCAATAATTCACTCTTACTAAAGATAAGATATTTGATATAATAATGTACAGATATAAGATGTCTGAACTATAATTTTGTTTCTAAAATTGGATAATTATGTAACTAAGCTGTCTGAATAATAAATAAACCTGTCTGGTAATTAGGTAATATTCGTTAACAATTCGTAAAATCTGGTAAATATGTGTTTGGGTTTCTTATTCAATTATTGTTATAAATATCTTAATCCTATATAATAACTAGCAGTTTCCCGGTGCGCGTTGCTGCGCCCAAATTAAGTTGTTTACTAATTACAGCTGTTAATTTTGTAAACACTAAATTTCTAAAACCTGACACCGCACCCTTGTATGCCCTCTGGGTCGGCGCCCTTTGGACAAATTTGCACCAAACTTCACACAAACCATCCTTGAATAATGCTTAATAATGCCTGAAAGTTTCATTACAATCTGTCGAGCGGTTTCGGAGTCCATTATAGAACGAAGGGGTGTTATAGCAGTTCACATCTGGAATTGTAGTCTTTGTTGCTGTTGCAGTTTAAGCAGTTTCTATTGTTTTGCGTAAATATAAACAATCAAAAGCTTTTTGTAAACTATGATGATGGTAGCCGTTTTTCTTTCTAAAGTGCGATTTGAATATGAGTATAGCAAACCATGATTAAGACACAAATACACGATTCAAAAAAACGTAAATGGTGAGGGGTTGGGGGTTATTTGTTATGCAGATGATAAAATGCGATGGTAAAAGTTAAGGCAATTTGTATAGTTCAAAAATAAATTTGTAAGTCCAAAATTCAGTTTCATTTCACAGAATCGTTCTCTGCTATATAATATACCTTCTTTCCTATATTGGATGAAATTGGGTGAAGGTAGATGAAACTCTGGTAAGAAATTGTGATAAAAGGGATGAGAAAACTAAGGACTATGGACCTATACCACTATTAGCATTAGGATATTAGAATAGCATTGAATACATACATTTTTATTTTTATTCAGTTTAGCTAATTATGTGTTTTTTGTTGGTATGTCTTTAGATAGTTTGTATGTCAGCAGACGAAATGTAATTAAGTGCTGGTAAATATGTAGACTGTGTTTATATTTTGGTTATAAAAACAGGGAAAGCAGTTAGGTAAATTTGTATTGCATATTTGAGCATTGCATATTGAACATTTAAAACAATTTTACTCCAGTTTTTAAGGAACAGAATTTGGCTTGAAGTTACATAAATTTGCATCTGATTCAATATCCAAAACTAAACTAACAACAAAGGTTAAACTTAATTTGAACAAAGGTTTAGAACAAATGGTTAAACTAAACCATTGAATTCTTATTTTGGGCAGGCGTTATAAGTCTTTCGTAACAAGAATTTTGACACATTCTAATGAATATTTTAATATGAAATATGCTTTGTTACAATAGCATCTTACAATTTCGCACGGTGATTTCCCATTTGATTACATGCTTTTAAATATTAGCGTTTTAAATAACTAACTGATATTTAGCTATAGATTTGTAAAGAACAATTTTGAAGCCATTGCATTTATTTGATTACTAATGAAAACTATTTGATTCGTGTTTTAAGCCCGTCATTTTTGATGGGCTAGTAACAGCGAGTATCTTTATGTTATATATCCTAATATCTCTTTAAGACGCAACCTTGACGTATTTTAAGGCGAAAATGAATGAATACTACTACTGTACCGATTTGTATTTATAAAAAATATATATATATGTATATGATAAACTACCTTAGGTTAAGTCCAGAGAGATTTCATTTTGTTCGGTTGGTATACCTGTAAATTAGCTAATAGAAATTCGAAACGACAGTTATTAGTATAGAAAGGGCGGCACTAACGTAAATTACTACTCGTGAAAAAACGAGTTCGAGTAATTAGATGCCAGTGCCCGTACGCCCTCAGAAAGTCAGTAAGGTAGCATACTCTGATTACAACATAATTAATTGAGTTGATAAAACCTCTTGTAATATATGTTCCTAGCCCAAAGGATTTTATTATTTTGAAATTTGTTAAATATATATTTGTGATTTGAAATGTGGGATTTCATATATTATTTGACTTCCTAACCACGTTGCCAAGCTAACTGTAAAGCTATATAAAAATTAAAATTCATATACCTAATTGGCCAACAACACAGGTGTATAGAATATTTGCGCCACTCTGCTAGTATAGCAAACATCAGTATAGCACATCAAAAGTTTTAACCAACTGTATCCATTCATAAATCTAGGCTATCACCATCATCAAATAGCCTATGGCAACATTAAGTGGTTATGTGAAGTTAAATACTATTCAATTAGCTGAAATTAAAATTACTTGGAAATAACCTAATTTTATTATATGGTGACTAAACCAAAGTGTATGTAAAATTAAAATTTCCTACCAGTTAGTAACAGCTATCCAATATGACTAAGTTCAATATAAATTATTTAAATAAAGAAGAACTAACATACGAACTACTAAACAGAAATCTGGAAATCACAAATTCAAATGTCGAAGCTTTAAGAAAACAACTTAGGTCCTGTATAAATGTAACTCCTCAGGTGAAATACCTAACGGGGAAAATCAGCCTAAAATCTGAACTTGAATTATTACAGGAGAAAGTCGATGTTTTACAAGTTCAAATCGACAACTGTAAAGAAAACCCAACCCCTTTACTTATAGCTAAGATAAATGCAAAATTCAGTCATTTACAGTTAAGACTAGACAATTTATGCAAATGTGAACTTACTCAAACTTACGAGGAAAATGTAAAGCTAATTAAGGAGCTAGTAGATACTCTTGCTACCGGATATGAAGAAATTAAGACAGGAATATCACCCGATGAATTAAACAAATTTGAAGAAAAGTTAAACAAATCGCTGATCCAAGAGGACGAGGAAAATCTCCTAACAGAACAGAGACTACAAGAGAAAACCCTACATACGTCTACGCCTAGCAAAATCCCTGATCCAGAAACTCATATGCCAGTTCCCCTAAATCCAGTAACCGAGCTTCAGAAAACTTATCTTCCTACTTCAACAGCTAGACAGATGCAAATGCAATTGCCTGACACCTCAAAGCTTACTATTTTTAACAAATTGCAAAATCCCATAGAAAAATGCCTTGAAAAGTTTCCTACCTGCAGTGGATTAGAAATAAACCCACTCTTGAAATTCCTAGGAAACTTTATTAAAATTCAGCATGAGACTAACCTGACACCAGATGAAATATATCAAATTTTGCCGGGATACGCAACCCCTCCATTAATAAACAAAATTCTTGACTTTAAGAAAACATCTAGATCCCTGGAAGAATTGCACACTGAAATCCTGAACACATTTATACCGATAACATTGAGAGAAAAACTTAAACAAGACCTAGTATACCGCCCACAGAAACCAGAAGAACCCCTATCGATTTACATTAGTGAAATAAGAATGCACCATGAAATTCTGAAAACTCCATTAACCGAAAAAGAAGTGGTGACCTTCATAAAAAATGGCTTAAATCCAGAAATCCGCAACAAACTCATTTTCGAAAATAACCCCTCCACTTTTCAAGACCTAGAGCAGCTATGTATAAATGTAAACAATGTTCGTTATAATGACTACTTAAGAACAACAATGTTTTCAACAGCACACGGATCAAACCAAACTAAAACAACAGAACCTAACCTAACCTATGCTAGAAAAAACACACAAAACCACACACCAAACAGAAATCAAAATTACTATGAAAAACGTTGCTATAATTGCAATAAACTCGGACATGTAGCCCGAAACTGTTATAGACCTCAAAAAAACTGGTAAACACGGGAGTTTTGAGCCACTCTAAATATCACCCTCATGCTCCCGGGAAAACTGAAAAAACTACTCCAACTCAACCTAACCTATCAGGGAAAAATATTAAGTGTCAATACGAAACAAATCATAGTCCTGAATTTAAAAAGGAGTATAGGAAAATAACAAGACAATGGAATAAGATAAACACGCCTAACCTTATGAAAATCAAAGGGAAAATTACTGAAACTTTACCTTGTATAGAAGTAAAATTACATGATAAGATAAAGGTAAATTCACTGATTGATACTGGATCCTGTCAAAATTTTATTAGTCTACATCTATATGAGAGACTAAAGGAACTAAAAGTGGTTAAACGGACCAGAAAATGGGAAGGTATAATTAAGGCGGCAAATGAAGGGGAAACTGAAATTTTATGTGAATGTAAATTAAATATAAAAGTTGACGCATATTCATGGACTGAAAATTTCTTAGTCATAAAGGAGAGATGTTATGATATGATTCTAGGAATACCATTCCTTCACAAAAAGGGTTTTACTATTGATTTCGCCCATAAAACTTGTCATTTTAAATTCAAACCTGAAAATAAGATAAAATTATGTGGGGACTACAGCAAGCAAATTTCAGTGATAAAAGATATAAAAACTGATAGCCCTGAAATGTCCGAAGAAATTGAAAAGCTCATAAAACAATACCCTGGTGTATTTACTGATAGAATAGGGGAAGCTCTCGATTTGGAAGTTAAGTTGGAACTAAACGACCCTACTCCAGTCTGCATTCGACCTTATTACTTGAGCCCTCCAGGTATAACCAAAATGAAGAAGATTATTGACGAGTGGCTGGAACAGGACATCATCGAGCCGTCCACAAGTTGTTATAGCAGCCCTGCGTTTCTCACCAACAAGGACCGCTTAGTCGTTAACTATTCAGAGTTAAATAAGAAAATTGTGAAGATGGACTACCCTATTGGTGACCTGCAAAACATGCATCAACATCTCCAAGGAGCCTCCTATTACTCTATCATAGATTTAAATAAAGCCTTCCTACAATGTAAATTAGCACCTGAATCTAGGGACATGACGTCATTCAGCACAATATTTGGAAAATATCGCATGAAGAGAGTTTGCTTTGGACTACAAGTTGGCAGCTCTGTATTGTCGAGCTACTTGGACAAAATTTTCCACGACATAAAATTCAAGTTTGTTATAAATTTTTGCGACGACATCGTTATATACAGCCCTGATAAGAAAGCGCACCTAGAACACGTTAAGGAAGTCATTCACCGGCTAGCCAAAAATAGATTGACCGTAAATGTCCAAAAAGCGAAATTTTTCTGTAAGGAAATAAGTTTATTAGGACACCTGATAAAGAATAATAGTATTACCATAGACCCTGAAAGAACTGTAAGTGTGATGAAATTCCCGGAGCCGAAAAACGTTAAGCAAGTTAGGCAATTTACTGGTATGTGCGGTTATTGGTCTAAATATATCCCTAACTATGCCGACATCTGTAGACCTCTTCACGCCTTGAAGAAAAAAGGGGCTAAATTTAAGTGGACACCCGATTGCCAGGCAGCCTTCGACACTCTAAAGGCTAAGATAGGAAATCCACCCGTACTACAACTGGCAGACTTTAAGAAACCTTTTGTCGTTGAATGTGACGCATCCCAATATGGCTGTGGGTCAACTTTATTGCAATACAACGATAAGGGTGATTTAATGCCAATAGCCTTCTACTCAAAAAAATTCACAGATGCGGAATTAAAGTATAGTATCTATGAAAAAGAGGCATATAGCGCAATTTTAGCTATAGAAAAATGGCATCAATTCTTGGAAGTTCAGCCATTTACATTAGTAACAGACAACAAAAGTCTTTATTTTATATTACAGTCTGGCCGAAAACTGGGTCGTCTTGCCAAATGGGTTGAACGGTTATTAAATCTACCATTCAATGTAATTCACAAAAAAGGATCCGAAAATTTGGTTGCAGACGCCCTATCCAGATTATATGACCAGGAGCCAATTGAAGACCAGGATAAGGCGGAATCCGATGATTTAAATCGGGAAATAAAGGAGATTAAAATTAATCTGATAAAATCCCAACAGGAAAATGTAAAAAATGTAAATAGTAAACTTAAATTGGACGAAAGAAATACCAAATATTTGTATAATGTGATCTCAGAAATTCCAATGGCCATGGACGATATTAAAAAGCATCAGAAACAAGTTAAAGAATGTATTGAAATAATCGAGAGCATAAAAACCAAGAGCAACCAACAATGTTTTTATCTAAATAACGAAATTCTAATGTATAAAAAACAACAAGGAAAAGCCAGAATTTATTTGCCATCACTGCTGATAAATCTTGTGTTCACATTTTATCATAATAGTTTAATTGGCGGCCACTTAGGTATTGCTCGTACTATCGCCAAGATAAATGAATATTTTTTTCATCGCGACCTGGAACGCAAGATAAAAGAAAAGGTTAAAGAATGTCAAACTTGCGCTATGTCCAAATCAGCTCAGCGGAAATATGAAGATAAATTAATTTCTATTCCGATCGAAAAAAGCATGAATACCATATTTATCGATCTATTTGGTCCATTGCCGTTATCAAAAACCGGCAATAAATATATTTTGGTTATGGTAGATGGATTTAGCCGTTATATATGGTTACACGCATTGAGAGAAGCAACATCGAAACAAATAATAAACAAATTAAAGCTTACATTTGCAAACTTCTCTATACCCCGGATTATTGTATCAGATAATGCAAAATGTTTTACTTCGAATGAATTTCAAGCATATCTATTTAGAAATTGTATACAAGGCCGAAAAATTCCCATTTACCGTGCCTCAGGAAACAGAAGCGAAAGGACTATCCGCGATGTGTCAACACTATTGAGATGTTTTTATCACGATAATCAAACAAATTGGGACCAGGACTTAGATGCAGTCCAAATGAGCTTGAATACCGCAAAAAATAGTTCGACCGGATATACGGCATTCCAGCTAATGTTCAATCACGAAGCAAATAATGCACTATCAAACACTTGGAATCTACATGATTTAATATCCCACGATTTATCAAACGATGAGAAAAAAATTCAACTTCAACGAGCTGTAAATAACGTCAAGAGGAGTGTTTTTAGAAACCGGAAACGTGAGAGATATTCGCCTGCCAAAAGACGACATCCCTTTAGGAAGAATTCTATTGTTTTCTACAAGACCCATTACTTAAGCGACAAGGCGAAGAAGTTTTCAAGAAAACTTGCAACAAAATTCTGCGGACCCTACAAGATATTATGGTTTATTACGGATGTCAGCGTTTTGATCCAGCATGTAAATAATTTATCTGACGTCAAAAAGGTTCATATTATTGATTTAAAACTGCACAAACAATGAAAAAAGGTTTTAACTAATTATTATTTATCCGAAGAACAAAGAAGAGGTTTATTTAGTTTTATAATTGCCAAATTTAAATAAAATTATTTATTTTATTAAATCAGTTTTGATTCAAAATGTGTTAAAATATGAAATAATTTGATTTAAAGGTACAATTTTGAGATAGTTTTATATCGGCAAAATGAGCGGAAGATTATTAACAAAAAGGGAAAATGTTTTTGTTATAAAATATTAGTTATGTAAAAAAATAATAATCTTGTCTCAAATTTATTAGCGAAAGTAGAGTGAATGACTATGTAAATTAAAGGAGTGAATGAGTATGTATCTGGGAATAAATGTAAGGGCCCTCTGAAAGTGTGTACGGATGGTGAATGAATCTTTTTGGAAAAGGATACTCGAGTACACTTCACAATTCACAACACTATTAAACACACGCGATCGCAAACACTGTAACACATTAAACATTAATTACACACGCACACGCACGAACACACACACGGACGAACAATTGAACACGACACACGAACACAACATGCAAACACGTTAAAATCTCGAGAACGACTGAACAAGAATAAATCTGAGACAGCAGTTATCTTAAAAGGGAAAGTAGGAATTCGGGATTTCCGCTTGGAACCGATAACAATGCACATATGTTGCTGTTCATTTTGCAGACTTAAAACTATAACGAAAAGAAAAATGTAAATATAATATCGGTTGAATTAGTTAAGTTATGCATGTACCAAGGGATTTATTTAGTTGTAAATGTAATATTTATTAAATACTTAATTATTGTACGCAAAATAATTGATTTTGATGAAATAAAATACATGAAGTCGGTAATCCATCTGGTAGTGAACTCTAGCGGAGAAAGTTCGAACTACTTAAATTACACTTGTCTTTGACAGAAATTACTCGATACGCGCCAACTTCAAATGTACGGAGATTAATGATAGTTTATTTTGATTTATATAATTACTAAACGTTATTTTATTCATTTGTAAGGAAGTAATTATCCTTTAAAATCACGTACAGCACTATTTAATTGATATAAAGAAACATAAGGAAGTTTAAAACTTTAAATGTATAGTTTATACGAAATATATATATTTTTTACCCCAAGTAAGGGAGAATTTGTACCGATTTGTATTTATAAAAAATATATATATATGTATATGATAAACTACCTTAGGTTAAGTCCAGAGAGATTTCATTTTGTTCGGTTGGTATACCTGTAAATTAGCTAATAGAAATTCGAAACGACAGTTATTAGTATAGAAAGGGCGGCACTAACGTAAATTACTACTCGTGAAAAAACGAGTTCGAGTAATTAGATGCCAGTGCCCGTACGCCCTCAGAAAGTCAGTAAGGTAGCATACTCTGATTACAACATAATTAATTGAGTTGATAAAACCTCTTGTAATATATGTTCCTAGCCCAAAGGATTTTATTATTTTGAAATTTGTTAAATATATATTTGTGATTTGAAATGTTGGATTTCACATATTATTTGACTTCCTAACCACGTTGCCAAGCTAACTGTAAAGCTATATAAAAATTAAAATTCATATACCTAATTGGCCAACAACACAGGTGTATAGAATATTTGCGCCACTCTGCTAGTATAGCAAACATCAGTATAGCACATCAAAAGTTTTAACCAACTGTATCCATTCATAAATCTAGGCTATCACCATCATCAAATAGCCTATGGCAACATTAAGTGGTTATGTGAAGTTAAATACTATTCAATTAGCTGAAATTAAAATTACTTGGAAATAACCTAATTTTATTATATGGTGACTAAACCAAAGTGTATGTAAAATTAAAATTTCCTACCAGTTAGTAACAGCTATCCAATATGACTAAGTTCAATATAAATTATTTAAATAAAGAAGAACTAACATACGAACTACTAAACAGAAATCTGGAAATCACAAATTCAAATGTCGAAGCTTTAAGAAAACAACTTAGGTCCTGTATAAATGTAACTCCTCAGGTGAAATACCTAACGGGGAAAATCAGCCTAAAATCTGAACTTGAATTATTACAGGAGAAAGTCGATGTTTTACAAGTTCAAATCGACAACTGTAAAGAAAACCCAACCCCTTTACTTATAGCTAAGATAAATGCAAAATTCAGTCATTTACAGTTAAGACTAGACAATTTATGCAAATGTGAACTTACTCAAACTTACGAGGAAAATGTAAAGCTAATTAAGGAGCTAGTAGATACTCTTGCTACCGGATATGAAGAAATTAAGACAGGAATATCACCCGATGAATTAAACAAATTTGAAGAAAAGTTAAACAAATCGCTAATCCAAGAGGACGAGGAAAATCTCCTAACAGAACAGAGACTACAAGAGAAAACCCTACATACGTCTACGCCTAGCAAAATCCCTGATCCAGAAACTCATATGCCAGTTCCCCTAAATCCAGTAACCGAGCTTCAGAAAACTTATCTTCCTACTTCAACAGCTAGACAGATGCAAATGCAATTGCCTGACACCTCAAAGCTTACTATTTTTAACAAATTGCAAAATCCCATAGAAAAATGCCTTGAAAAGTTTCCTACCTGCAGTGGATTAGAAATAAACCCACTCTTGAAATTCCTAGGAAACTTTATTAAAATTCAGCATGAGACTAACCTGACACCAGATGAAATATATCAAATTTTGCCGGGATACGCAACCCCTCCATTAATAAACAAAATTCTTGACTTTAAGAAAACATCTAGATCCCTGGAAGAATTGCACACTGAAATCCTGAACACATTTATACCGATAACATTGAGAGAAAAACTTAAACAAGACCTAGTATACCGCCCACAGAAACCAGAAGAACCCCTATCGATTTACATTAGTGAAATAAGAATGCACCATGAAATTCTGAAAACTCCATTAACCGAAAAAGAAGTGGTGACCTTCATAAAAAATGGCTTAAATCCAGAAATCCGCAACAAACTCATTTTCGAAAATAACCCCTCCACTTTTCAAGACCTAGAGCAGCTATGTATAAATGTAAACAATGTTCGTTATAATGACTTCTTAAGAACAACAATGTTTTCAACAGCACACGGATCAAACCAAACTAAAACAACAGAACCTAACCTAACCTATGCTAGAAAAAACACACAAAACCACACACCAAACAGAAATCAAAATTACTATGAAAAACGTTGCTATAATTGCAATAAACTCGGACATGTAGCCCGAAACTGTTATAGACCTCAAAAAAACTGGTAAACACGGGAGTTTTGAGCCACTCTAAATATCACCCTCATGCTCCCGCGAAAACTGAAAAAACTACTCCAACTCAACCTAACCTATCAGGGAAAAATATTAAGTGTCAATACGAAACAAATCATAGTCCTGAATTTAAAAAGGAGTATAGGAAAATAACAAGACAATGGAATAAGATAAACACGCCTAACCTTATGAAAATCAAAGGGAAAATTACTGAAACTTTACCTTGTATAGAAGTAAAATTACATGATAAGATAAAGGTAAATTCACTGATTGATACTGGATCCTGTCAAAATTTTATTAGTCTACATCTATATGAGAGACTAAAGGAACTAAAAGTGGTTAAACGGACCAGAAAATGGGAAGGTATAATTAAGGCGGCAAATGAAGGGGAAATTGAAATTTTATGTGAATGTAAATTAAATATAAAAGTTGACGCATATTCATGGACTGAAAATTTCTTAGTCATAAAGGAGAGATGTTATGATATGATTCTAGGAATACCATTCCTTCACAAAAAGGGTTTTACTATTGATTTCGCCCATAAAACTTGTCATTTTAAATTCAAACCTGAAAATAAGATAAAATTATGTGGGGACTACAGCAAGCAAATTTCAGTGATAAAAGATATAAAAACTGATAGCCCTGAAATGTCCGAAGAAATTGAAAAGCTCATAAAACAATACCCTGGTGTATTTACTGATAGAATAGGGGAAGCTCTCGATTTGGAAGTTAAGTTGGAACTAAACGACCCTACTCCAGTCTGCATTCGACCTTATTACTTGAGCCCTCCAGGTATAACCAAAATGAAGAAGATTATCGACGAGTGGCTGGAACAGGACATCATCGAGCCGTCCACAAGTTGTTATAGCAGCCCTGCGTTTCTCACCAACAAGGACCGCTTAGTCGTTAACTATTCAGAGTTAAATAAGAAAATTGTGAAGATGGACTACCCTATTGGTGACCTGCAAAACATGCATCAACATCTCCAAGGAGCCTCCTATTACTCTATCATAGATTTAAATAAAGCCTTCCTACAATGTAAATTAGCACCTGAATCTAGGGACATGACGTCATTCAGCACAATATTTGGAAAATATCGCATGAAGAGAGTTTGCTTTGGACTACAAGTTGGCAGCTCTGTATTGTCGAGCTACTTGGACAAAATTTTCCACGACATAAAATTCAAGTTTGTTATAAATTTTTGCGACGACATCGTTATATACAGCCCTGATAAGAAAGCGCACCTAGAACACGTTAAGGAAGTCATTCACCGGCTAGCCAAAAATAGATTGACCGTAAATGTCCAAAAAGCGAAATTTTTCTGTAAGGAAATAAGTTTATTAGGACACCTGATAAAGAATAATAGTATTACCATAGACCCTGAAAGAACTGTAAGTGTGATGAAATTCCCGGAGCCGAAAAACGTTAAGCAAGTTAGGCAATTTACTGGTATGTGCGGTTATTGGTCTAAATATATCCCTAACTATGCCGACATCTGTAGACCTCTTCACGCCTTGAAGAAAAAAGGGGCTAAATTTAAGTGGACACCCGATTGCCAGGCAGCCTTCGACACTCTAAAGGCTAAGATAGGAAATCCACCCGTACTACAACTGGCAGACTTTAAGAAACCTTTTGTCGTTGAATGTGACGCATCCCAATATGGCTGTGGGTCAACTTTATTGCAATACAACGATAAGGGTGATTTAATGCCAATAGCCTTCTACTCAAAAAAATTCACAGATGCGGAATTAAAGTATAGTATCTATGAAAAAGAGGCATATAGCGCAATTTTAGCTATAGAAAAATGGCATCAATTCTTGGAAGTTCAGCCATTTACATTAGTAACAGACAACAAAAGTCTTTATTTTATATTACAGTCTGGCCGAAAACTGGGTCGTCTTGCCAAATGGGTTGAACGGTTATTAAATCTACCATTCAATGTAATTCACAAAAAAGGATCCGAAAATTTGGTTGCAGACGCCCTATCCAGATTATATGACCAGGAGCCAATTGAAGACCAGGATAAGGCGGAATCCGATGATTTAAATCGGGAAATAAAGGAGATTAAAATTAATCTGATAAAATCCCAACAGGAAAATGTAAAAAATGTAAATAGTAAACTTAAATTGGACGAAAGAAATACCAAATATTTGTATAATGTGATCTCAGAAATTCCAATGGCCATGGACGATATTAAAAAGCATCAGAAACAAGTTAAAGAATGTATTGAAATAATCTAGAGCATAAAAACCAAGAGCAACCAACAATGTTTTTATCTAAATAACGAAATTCTAATGTATAAAAAACAACAAGGAAAAGCCAGAATTTATTTGCCATCACTGCTGATAAATCTTGTGTTCACATTTTATCATAATAGTTTAATTGGCGGCCACTTAGGTATTGCTCGTACTATCGCCAAGATAAATGAATATTTTTTTCATCTCGACCTGGAACGCAAGATAAAAGAAAAGGTTAAAGAATGTCAAACTTGCGCTATGTCCAAATCAGCTCAGCGGAAATATGAAGATAAATTAATTTCTATTCCGATCGAAAAAAGTATGAATACCATATTTATCGATCTATTTGGTCCATTGCCGTTATCAAAAACCGGCAATAAATATATTTTGGTTATGGTAGATGGATTTAGCCGTTATATATGGTTACACGCATTGAGAGAAGCAACATCGAAACAAATAATAAACAAATTAAAGCTTACATTTGCAAACTTCTCTATACCCCGGATTATTGTATCAGATAATGCAAAATGTTTTACTTCGAATGAATTTCAAGCATATCTATTTAGAAATTGTATACAAGGCCGAAAAATTCCCATTTACCGTGCCTCAGGAAACAGAAGCGAAAGGACTATCCGCGATGTGTCAACACTATTGAGATGTTTTTATCACGATAATCAAACAAATTGGGACCAGGACTTAGATGCAGTCCAAATGAGCTTGAATACCGCAAAAAATAGTTCGACCGGATATACGGCATTCCAGCTAATGTTCAATCACGAAGCAAATAATGCACTATCAAACACTTGGAATCTACATGATTTAATATCCCACGATTTATCAAACGATGAGAAAAAAATTCAACTTCAACGAGCTGTAAATAACGTCAAGAGGAGTGTTTTTAGAAACCGGAAACGTGAGAGATATTCGCCTGCCAAAAGACGACATCCCTTTAGGAAGAATTCTATTGTTTTCTACAAGACCCATTACTTAAGCGACAAGGCGAAGAAGTTTTCAAGAAAACTTGCAACAAAATTCTGCGGACCCTACAAGATATTATGGTTTATTACGGATGTCAGCGTTTTGATCCAGCATGTAAATAATTTATCTGACGTCAAAAAGGTTCATATTATTGATTTAAAACTGCACAAACAATGAAAAAAGGTTTTAACTAATTATTATTTATCCGAAGAACAAAGAAGAGGTTTATTTAGTTTTATAATTGCCAAATTTAAATAAAATTATTTATTTTATTAAATCAGTTTTGATTCAAAATGTGTTAAAATATGAAATAATTTGATTTAAAGGTACAATTTTGAGATAGTTTTATATCGGCAAAATGAGCGGAAGATTATTAACAAAAAGGGAAAATGTTTTTGTTATAAAATATTAGTTATGTAAAAAAATAATAATCTTGTCTCAAATTTATTAGCGAAAGTAGAGTGAATGACTATGTAAATTAAAGGAGTGAATGAGTATGTATCTGGGAATAAATGTAAGGGCCCTCTGAAAGTGTGTACGGATGGTGAATGAATCTTTTTGGAAAAGGATACTCGAGTACACTTCACAATTCACAACACTATTAAACACACGCGATCGCAAACACTGTAACACATTAAACATTAATTACACACGCACACGCACGAACACACACACGGACGAACAATTGAACACGACACACGAACACAACATGCAAACACGTTAAAATCTCGAGAACGACTGAACAAGAATAAATCTGAGACAGCAGTTATCTTAAAAGGGAAAGTAGGAATTCGGGATTTCCGCTTGGAACCGATAACAATGCACATATGTTGCTGTTCATTTTGCAGACTTAAAACTATAACGAAAAGAAAAATGTAAATATAATATCGGTTGAATTAGTTAAGTTATGCATGTACCAAGGGATTTATTTAGTTGTAAATGTAATATTTATTAAATACTTAATTATTGTACGCAAAATAATTGATTTTGATGAAATAAAATACATGAAGTCGGTAATCCATCTGGTAGTGAACTCTAGCGGAGAAAGTTCGAACTACTTAAATTACACTTGTCTTTGACAGAAATTACTCGATACGCGCCAACTTCAAATGTACGGAGATTAATGATAGTTTATTTTGATTTATATAATTACTAAACGTTATTTTATTCATTTGTAAGGAAGTAATTATCCTTTAAAATCACGTACAGCACTATTTAATTGATATAAAGAAACATAAGGAAGTTTAAAACTTTAAATGTATAGTTTATACGAAATATATATATTTTTTACCCCAAGTAAGGGAGAATTTGTACCGATTTGTATTTATAAAAAATATATATATATGTATATGATAAACTACCTTAGGTTAAGTCCAGAGAGATTTCATTTTGTTCGGTTGGTATACCTGTAAATTAGCTAATAGAAATTCGAAACGACAGTTATTAGTATAGAAAGGGCGGCACTAACGTAAATTACTACTCGTGAAAAAACGAGTTCGAGTAATTAGATGCCAGTGCCCGTACGCCCTCAGAAAGTCAGTAAGGTAGCATACTCTGATTACAACATAATTAATTGAGTTGATAAAACCTCTTGTAATATATGTTCCTAGCCCAAAGGATTTTATTATTTTGAAATTTGTTAAATATATATTTGTGATTTGAAATGTGGGATTTCATATATTATTTGACTTCCTAACCACGTTGCCAAGCTAACTGTAAAGCTATATAAAAATTAAAATTCATATACCTAATTGGCCAACAACACAGGTGTATACTACTA
Organism: Allygus modestus; assembly: GCA_963675035.1. NCBI lineage: Eukaryota > Metazoa > Arthropoda > Insecta > Hemiptera > Cicadellidae > Allygus > Allygus modestus. The sequence goes on from OY776111.1 coordinate 311,847,759, forward strand.
CTACTTAAATTATGAGTGTAGAATGTGTGAGATGCCGTGTAGCCTTGTTACTGACTAAGACCGACTGATTCTTTAGCCTGAATCATTAATTAATAGTCTAATGGCCAATGGCAGCTGGATCCAGTATCGATGAACATTAAAGATTTGTAAAACTCCGGGTGATTTAAATATAAAAAGTTAGATAAAGGAAAAATCACATCCTAATACAAAATTAAATTACTTTACATTTCTATGATTACCTGCTTGTGATAAATTAACTATACCAGCAGATGGATGAATACATCTGAACTCTTGTTTTAATCATGGAAAAACTGTAAAACGGGTGAGTTACATATGCATAACAGTTGATACGTAATTAAATATGATTACAATTTGTGATCAATATGAAATAAATGTTGAACGTTAAAACATTTTACTTTATCACATTTTCGGCGTGTATAATTGTTGGCAAATGACCGATGGGATGTCCCTGCCACACTTCCAGCCACAACAAAGCTCATGGTCTTGATGTTTCAAGGTCATTGTAACCCCCCCCTTCGCTCCCCCCCAATTTTTTTACAGTCGCACACATATCAGTGTTACCTTTTCGTCTCGAGAGTACTGAATTCTTTGTTTAAAAATTCAGTTTTGATTCTTGCTTATAGCTTTTGTGGGGAGTCAGATTCGTTAGTTGTACTGTATACCTAAGGTGTATTTGGAGATTATGAAACCCCCTCAAATGGGGGGATAGCCCGGGGGTTCACCCATGGAAAGATCATTGAAAATTAGAAGCAAAATACGGGGTCTTGGGGAACTTAAGTATTTTTTTCATTTTTTTTTTAGATAAATAAAAGGAATCATGGCCAAACGTATTCCAATTTAATACTATTTTATTCCTTAAGTTAACAAATAAGACAGATTATTTCAGATGAAAAACTAATCATAAAACAGCAAATTAGGTACAGATAAAGTGAAAGCAGGGCAAATGGGCGTCCCGAGAGGGTTGGTCGGGACGACGGGACAAGTCTAAAAAAATCGGGACTGTCCCTGTGTATCCTATGTATAACATACGCACACGTCCAAAGCACGCCACTCTATGCCTCAATCAATCCTTACGTTACACTTACACATCTCAACTGTCAATGCTGAAGTGACGCCGACTTGTGGTTGGGAGGTGCCGCGGCGGATCGCCGTCACTGTTTGCGCCGCTGTCGTAACTCAATGGTTCATGTCGAGCGCGCGGCCCCGACGCGGGAATCCCGTGGTGGGTTTCACGCTCGTGTAGAATGGGCCTAAGCTGCAAATACACTGAGTAACATGTTTAATAAACAAGTTATATGCAACATGTTATGCAAAAATTTTACAAATTCGTGCAACATGTTATCCGAAACATTGGGTTATAAAACCGTAATTCGTGTTATATAGCAGGTTTTTGATTACCCGCACAAAGTCGGTAACAGATAACTTTTTACATATGTAACATGTTTAAAACATGTTACTCAGTGAAAACGCAGCTGTACACTGCACATCGTGACGAACGAGGGGTGGAAGGATAAGAAGTAAAATATATTTACGAGATAGAGGGGATACATTGCGTCAAAATGTAAGACCTACTTCAATAATATCAAAACTAAGGTAACAAATTATATGGAATCAATGAAATTTCTATGTTAATGCAGGTAAAAAAATCTATATGCCTGACTGGTAATCACTGTTTGAAGAAAATATATGTTATTACGTTTCCCTAAAATGGGAATTATATGTAGAATTGATTTTGTTTTAACCTTGGTGTGCCATCACCTAACTACAGTACTTCGATAATGACAGACGTTCTTGTGCTGCCATTCCAGAGCTTTGGATAAAGCTAACAGATCGGAGATTTACGACGTGAAATAATACAAAAGTTAAAGCAGGGAGAGGGGATCTAATTTTAACCACTATCCTCGTAACTTATCAAGGAAGATCGTGAAGACGAATTGGCAACAATGGAGGCAGCCAAATAACGCGAAATATTTATGAAGTATAATTGCTGGCAGTCATTTGCCTGCTAGACATACATGGAGCGCCAAATCAAATGTAAACTTAGGGCAGTTAAATTACATGAGTTTTAATTCACATAGTTATAGTAGAAGAGTTATGAAAATAAGTTAATAGTTATATTAATAATGTAATTTTGAGTAAGAATACACGTTAAAACTTAAACATACTCCAACCATTGAGGTGGCAGCTACTTAACCTAAATTCGTACGCAGCTGAATAGATAGTGAGATTTATATATATATAAATAAATATATATATTTTCGTTTTGAGGTCCCCAGACCCCAAAAACACCATTCGTTCGAAACTGTATATATATATATATATATATATATATATATATAAATCTCACTATCTATTCAGCTGCCGTACGAATTTCGGTTAAGTAGCTGCCACCTCAAAGGTTAGAGTATGTTTAAGTTTTAACGTGTATTGTTACTCAAAATTAAGTTATTAATATAACTATTAACTTATTTTCATAATTTTTTTATTGTAACTATGTGTATCAAAACCCATGTAATTTGACTGCCCTAAGTTTACATTTGATTCGGCGCTCCATGTATGTCTAGCAGTCAAATGACTGCCAGCTATGATACTTCATAAATATTTCGCGTTATTTCGCGGCCACCACTGTTGCCAATTCGTCTTGACGATCTTCATGGAAACGTTACGAGCATAATGGACAAAATTAGCTCTCCTCTCGCTGCTTTAACTTGTATTAATGTATTATTTCGTATCTTAAATCTCCTAACTGTTATCATTGTCCAAAGCACTGGAATGGCAGCACAAGAACGTCTTTCGTTATTGAAGTAGTTAGATACTGACACATTTCATTGCATCATGAACAATCTCAGGTCAAATAAAAATATATAACATTTTATTATTAATTTTATATTGACTTGTTCAACATTTTAAATTATATACATCATAAGTAGAAAGTTAGTTGCGTGAGTGGTTTTTTTACGTGGTCTGTTTACGTCTAACACCGATAACAGCACGGTCGGTAAGCGAGGAGTCGGACCATCTAAAGTCGGATTAGTGTAGTTCTAATATAATTATATTCTCTACTTATAAAACTAATCTAGGTATAAATAATATATAAAGGGGTAAGAATGTCCGGAAATAATAAACCTAATAATTACGGAAACATAAGGCCCTTCATTGCTATTTTGTTGTAGGTAGGCTTTGCTTGTTTATCCCAACCAATGTTGAAACTAAATCAATTTGATATATAATTTCTATTTCAGGGGAACGGAATAACATATTTTTTCCTCGAACAGTGATGAACCTTTAGGCAAATAGATTTTTGTACCTGCATTAATATCGCAATTCCATGGATTCCATAAAACTCTTGTGTTCGTTTTGATAGTTTATAAGTAGGTTTTAAATTTTGACGCAATGTAATCCCCTCCACCTTGTATAGCGGCCATTTTTGTTTTGCAAGGCTAAATATCTTAAAAACGGTAATATTTAGGAAAAACTGTAAAAAAACTTGGGTCATTCTGTCATAAAAACAATGGAAGATATTAGGTGTACGATAATAAATAACTGAGATATCGTGATTTTTATAATTTAAAACATGCATTTTTGCCATTTCTTCACAAAAAAAAATGTTTTAACTTATAACAATCACAATTCATCAGTTATTTATAATCCTATAGCCAATATCTTCATTTCATTGGTTGAGGACACTATGACATCGTTTTTTTATTCTTACAGATTTTTTCCTAAATATTACAGTTTTAAAGATATTTAGCTTTGAAAACAAAAATAGCCGCCATTTTAAAATAGTACAAAGTAGTATCTTAATATTTCATGCCAAAACGGGTCGTATTATATGTAATATATGTACCAAGTTTGGATTTGATATCATCAGACTTTCCTAAGATATGCCGTATTAAATGGAAAACACATAACAGCAGATAGACGGGAAACTAAACGTTTTAGGACATATGAACTTTTTTCTTTATTTTTATATGAGAAATCATATCCCAAAGTCCTGAATGTTTTTTTCAACATCCTGTATACTTTCAACAGATAAGTAATATATATGGTCTCGTCTCAAGAGTCTCAAGACAGAATAGTGAGACAAGTGAGAATGGTACAAATTAGTTCGTGCATATTTTTAATGTTGGGAAGAGTGTTCAGAAATAATTTGATTGATGCTAATTTTTAACCTACGTTGATCTATGGTCTGATTGGCCCAGGTATTCACATTTTTATACTCTTGTTATAAAACAATAATAGTAGCCTCTTTTGTAAAATTTGTATATACGAAATAGCCGAAATTCGCACAAAAAATGTGAAAAAATTAACATTTTAATCTACGCTTAACAATATTCTAAAAAAATAAGTTTTATACACTTTTTATGTAGACTGCTTAATTTCACCGTAATTCTTAAATATATAAAAACAAATGCCACTGCGAAAAACAAAAGGTAACTTCAACTAATTTTATCCTTGCTTCATGGGATTGAATTTTATCACAAAAACTATAAATAATTTAATTAGCTTTGAAATTATGGGCCTAGTAAATATATTTGTTAACATGATGGCTTCATAAAGAGTGATTAACGTACCGGACACCACGCCGGGCCTAGCTGCGCCACGTATCGTAGTGACTCAGGCGCTTCTGGCTGTTAGCATGAGTCGGACTGCATATTTATACTTTTGTTTACTGCCCTCCCTACGTTGCTTGTTGAATACTGCCTATGTTCATTAATAACATCATCTTATAAGGTTTGTATTCATCGTTAACAGTGGGTCTTGTCAATTTAGTGTTCAGTTAACCATTGCATTGAGCGGTTCGTTGGCATTTTGTGTTTCGTTATAACGTTTTATTTTTTGTACAGGATTTCGGTTGTGTTGTGCCAAGTGCAGTGAAATGCTGATAGTTGTGCTAATGTCATGGATTGTTGAACGAGGTAAATAAAATGGAAGTAAACCTTTAAAAATGGTAAACACTTTTTAATCTGAACTGTTAACTTTACAGTTAGACACACCTTATAACCAAAAGCTAATAATAATGACTGATTTGAACAGTGTTTGCATAATATGTAATAAGGAAGTCAAAGATGCCGGAGTATAGATAGAAAAGACTAAATCCATAAGTTACTTGCTAATGTCGTTATGGTAAAAGTACATTTTGTATTCAGGAAAAATTATATCAGACCTAGCAATATTAAAGCAGCTTTTAATGCGGAAAATTCGCAATCTTCTAAATCGTAGCACTTTCTCAGAGAATTATAGAAACCACTTTTGTTGACAAGCATGACTGTTTGTTATGTGGATAAAAAGCGGTGTCTTCCCCAAAACTTCCTTCTAGATACCAACCAAATTCATGATCTTTCAACGATTTAAATAAAGCAAACGCTCCTTAATGCTTGTGATGATAGAAATTATGATTGGGCCTGTAAAGTTATGGGCCTGTAATTAAGTCCAGGCTTTTATATGTAATTGATTTAATTGCGGCTAAGCCCGGTACCATGGGCAATGTTATAAGAACTTTAACGTATGCAAACCTAAACATATTGAACATATTGTGGCCCACAGAGCCACAGAATAGAAATAGAGAGGACAGCGGGTGCGGCAGTTGAAGCCACGCGAATATCGGTGGTGTGCCCCAATCAGTGGAGGGGAGAGCGGTGAGTCATCTGAGTCCCGCGCGTCTTGAGCTTACAGTTGCATACAATACAATGTTGACTGTCCGGATCAAGCTTGTATAATCTAATGCTATTCGCTTACAGTCTAATCTAATTATAAACCTTAGATTAAAATTATGGAAATTAAGACTTGTACTATTAAAGAAACATATTTTAAAACTCGTTAACCAATGGCCTGCCCAAATATTGCCAATACCAGTTGGAAACCCCAAGTATTTAAGCAAGTAAGTATTCAATTCTCTTATGTTGCTTGACAATTCTAACACTAATGTAATTTTCGGATGGATAGTATTTCTTAAGACATTTTCTTGTCCTACAGACTAGAGCGATAGGGATAAATAAACCCATTCGTAAAGAATAAACATCATGCCAAAGTCAATCATTCATATAACACTCCTGAACATCCTCTTACACTAATGAATGACAGAGAGATCACATTGCGTTGTGTTTACGTCGAGAAGCACGGGCCGAGGCGACACGCGGCAGCTCGTAGTGGCAGCGCTCGAGCGTCGCCGCAACACAATTGATGCTACCTCTTCAAACTGATTTTTTCCACTGATCGTAAATTTGTCGAAAAAATATATGTTATGATTTAACTCAAGCTCTCAAACTTTGTCGCTTACAAAACTTTCCTGACCAAACAATAAAAATATTCCTCTATTACTCACTTTTCCATGTTTTAATAGTTAATTTAATAATTTCTTCAAATATTATTAGTTATTAAAAATACAATAGAATAGATTTAAAATTGTTAAGCTTATCAAAATTGAGGAGTACTAACAAATATTATCTACTATAAGTGTGTCTAATCATCATATATTTGGTTTTCTGCAGCTGTGTGCAGCAGTTCCCGGGACTTGCCCGCAAGAGCGGTAGGGAATTGGCTTCACTGCCCATAATGCTTGTTGTATAAACGTAGCCCCTCTATTTATATTCTTTGCTCGCTGGGACGGCCTTTATCATCCGAGACTGTAGATTTATTTAATCTGCATACAAATTACCTTGGAAATGACAATGAGTGCCAGTATTCACTACAAGATTAAGAGAGATTGTAGTTGAATTAAGTGGTTCTGATATAAACTATAGTGATTATTATCTCAAGTCAAAACTTGTCGAGTTTTTCAAAGATATAATTCCCGCCATTTTAATTTCTTATAAATAAATTACTAAACTAATTGCAATTACTAAACACTTGTTGGCTTGGTTTATTTTAATAAGATTAAACACTGTCCTGCGGTAGTTTGCTTGTTTTCAATGCTTATCATGTATACTTTCCTTATTTGTGTTGTTCAACTTACGAAAGAGTATGTTGTTAATACTTTTGTCGTTCCAAAGTATAGCTTATTCGTTTTTATTGAATTATAACATACTAGTGGCTTGAAGGGGCCATTGCCCCTAACCTGTCTCCAATATATGCCTTATTTAATTTGTTTACTCTTTAAATGCTGAGAAAAATAAAAAATATAAAGCCGCATTTACACTATAAAACATGTTTTATAAACTTTTGTTTGTCAAACATGTTTAATACAAATTTGGTTTTATTAAACTTGAACTTGTGTTTATAAAACTTTTGTCGTACAACATTAATTTTATGCACTAACAAATTATCGAACATGTTTCAATCACAAGCCCGCCCAAAAAACTAAAGTCGCCATGATTGTTTCAAGCGACGAGTGAGGACGCTTTTATTTGGGACAAAATTTGAAAAATCATTGTAAAATACAACGAGCTCGCACGCAGCACGCTGATGTGAGGGAAGTGAATTTCCACGTAAAAAACTGTTAACAATCAAAATCAGTGTAAAAGCATTGATTTTACCAAATTTTATCAAAATCTGAAAACATTGTTTTTTTTATGTTCTGATGCTCCTGGTTCCATTTACCTGCAATGCTAGGAATACAATTTTGCTCATTAGAAGGTTAGGAGAAGTTTCAGTCAGGCTTGAAAATAGGCTTGAGGTGACTGTGGATGATTAAAATACACCAACAAATGAATAACGGGATTTTCTACTGTAATACCCCCATAAGACAACGTACTGTGTTTAGTCGATATATATTTTATTTAATAACTCGATAAATATTTGTGCTAGAATGATGTGATAGCTTAAAAATTTCGCCTCACTAATATCCATCTTATTAAATGTATACATTTTAAATCCGGGGCTTTACTGACCTTTTTTGGGCCGAAAACACAACATTTGAAAGATTAATCCCTAAAAAAGGGGGTTACAGTTTTCCGATTGTTTTGCCGAACGAACATGTCCAACGGATTATAGAAAGGAATTTCCCTACCAAATTTGAAGTAAATCGGACAAAAAATGCGACCGCTAGAGTGCAAAAACTTATATATAAGGTTTGTAAAACACAAATTTCCTTTGATCTTTACCAACTCCGGTCGGGAAATCTGCAACCTGTTGTAAAACACGATTTTTGGTTGTAAAACACGCTTGTTGTACAACTTTGTTTAATATTTTTCATTGCATTCTTAAATATGTTCAAATCGATTACTATAATTGGTTGTACAAGTTTATAAAAAAAGTTGTATAGTGTAAACGCGGATTAAGAAGGGTCACATGTTAGTTCGTAAACAAAGACAACCATTTATTAATGTAAACAAAGCAGACCTTTTGAAATCCGCATGCTTTTCTCATGGGGGGTATTTTACGTATTTTATCGTTTGCTGGTAACGTTTTAGAAATACTGTTATTTTTCCCGAGTCTCCGTGATCAATACCTTTAATTTGAGCCGTCTCCCATCATCCTGCGATTTGTCAAACTCCCACAATTTTGATCTCAAAATTTCGCTTACAGAATTATATATTAAGGTTTTTAAGTTTTAATTGTAAGAGGGCTTATGTGAATTCCCACACGCACACGGATAGTCTATGTGGGAATAATTCCATTGTACAGACAATATTTGTAAAAAATCACTATTAAACAGGGCGTAAACCATTAATGTATTTTTCGTGTAACTCATATGGAACATTCATTAATGTTTATGATACAATTTTAAGCATGCTTACAGTCAATTAATTATACTTCACCTTCGATTAACCAGACTAGAATTAGTTTAAAATAAAAACACTATGACATTGTAACAGATTTTTAGTATATTTAAAACTAAAATAATACATGGTTGAATAAAAATAGAATAAAAAGCACGAAGTAAAAGATTAGCTAACTAACTTTTTTAACTTTATATAAAATATAACTATTGAATACTAATATATATCCCGTTTACTTTTCATGGTCAAAATTAATACCTCTTAGTTGACTTTTTAAATCCTGAATTTACAGTTGAAAATATTTCTGAGAATTATGTATATAAAATAACAAAAGATCTAAAAAACAAGTCATCAGTTGGCTGGGATGGAATTCCAGTAGAAATATTGAAACACAATGCTCTATTTTTGGCACCTGTTGTGAGAAACATTACCAGCCTTTCCATTAGCAATGGTGTCTTCCCAGAAAAATTAAAATTTGGGAAATTTATTCCAATTTATAAAAAGGGTTCCAAATTAAATAACTATCGACCTGTTTATATCAAAAATCATTGAAAGAGTCATGTATGATAGCCTAAGTCAATATCTGGAAAAAGCTCTTTCTTCTATCAAAATCAATTTGGTTTCATAAAAAAACAAGAATACACAAACAAAACTTTCTGATTTTATAAATAGGACCCTGTCAGCCTCGGATGGATAGTGGAATGCAGCTGCTATGTTCTGTGATTTATCCAAGTCATATGACTGCATCAACAATGAACTGTTATTGCAAAAATAACACGTTGCGTTATTCCAACCCCTAACACGTTGCATATCATATTAAAGAGAAGAAAGAAAATGAATTCCGCAAACTAGACCTCTCTATGTTTATTTAATCTAATGCCAGCTAAAAGTTTATTGATTTTGTTATTTAAACTGCTCAGATTTGCCTCCTTACCAAAAGCCAGATACAAAGGGGGCAAATCCAACTTCCCCTTGATTAGATCTTTGAACGATTACCATTTAAAGTGCAAGAAATACACTTTAAAACCTTCTTTGTTTTTGCTAAGAGGTGAATGGAGTCCTTATCCTAATCATAAAATAAATAAATTATCATATTACCTATAATCATATTACCAATGTAGGTTGCGCTAGCACAAAGAATATCAAACAAATAATTTTAACTGTTGTTGTAAATTATTTCTTAGTATTTTTAGGGAGTGGTATATAAATTTGATTGGTCAAGTTTGATTTTTTTCCAAAAATCGTGAACGAAATTTAGGATTGTTCCTCTTGAACCGATGAGCAATCAAGTGACTTCAAAGTTTTCAAATTAGACATTATCTGGCAAGGTTTGTAGCGCCTAAACTAAATAGTCTTATCGACGATGTATGATAAAAGTAATCTGTATATGTAATTCTGTAAGCGAAACTTGTAGGTCAAAATTGTTGGAGTTTTGCAAATTGCAGGGTAATCGAAGATGGCTCAAATTAAAGATCTCGATCCCAGGGACTCGGGAAAAATAGCAGCATTTCTAAACAGTTATTAGAAAACGAGAAATCATGTAAACCATCCCCCATAAGAGAAGCATGGGGATTTAAAAACGTCTGCTTTATTTATATTATAACATGTTACTAAGTCCGCCTAAATGTCTATGTTACTTACGAACTGACACGTGTTCCTACTTATATTGTTTTACTTTCATTAGCATGTAAAGAGTAAACAAATCAGACGAGGCAGAATATTAGAGCAAGGTTTGGGCCATGGCCGGGACCTACGATGGCCCTTTATGCCACTTATAATATAGTAATTTACTTCTTCTATTATTTACTTGCTGGTATCCCGTCCTCCGAAGGGGGTTGTAATGTAGTTATAAAACCAACTTACATTTTACTTACCATTACCATGGTAATCACACACTATATTTAATATCATTATATCATTGTATCATTATATATTTCCCATAAGATTAAAATTGGAACTATGAACAATAATGGGGCAAAATTCGAATTACAAGAGGCAATAAAATAAGGTTATTGATTTAAAATAGCCTAAATGTAGCTATTGCCAAATTTGCTATTCCACAGAGAAGTAATATGTTACTTCTCTGCGGCTATACGGTCTAAGGTTGTCGTTAAAACACAAAAAGCATTACTAGGACTTTAAAATTGACGGGATTTCATGAAAAAAGTCTTAAAACTAAATAAATGTATAGGCCTTTTTGTGCTTCTTCTTCGCTGTATGTTTATTTGGAACGTAAATTATTGTAGAGGCCAAATGTGAAAATCTCATTTTATTTAAGATTTTAAAATGCGCCTGATAACTTTCTCATGTTTTATTGAAGTCGATTGATTGCCTCGTATTACCTCGTATATACATTTACCGTAATGGAATTTCTTGTAAGCAATTTTCTCACACATCCCTTAGTAATAACAACACGTAATAAGGTAATGATCAGAGTTATTAAACAATTGAAAAAGTTGTTCTAACCATTTACACCTCAAGAGCAAAAATTGACCCTCTTCAAATTGACACCATCCACCTGTGCAGGTGTAATATGCAGTATGCACAAGGTAGAGTGTAGGCGAGGACGTCGCGTCGGTCAGGTCCCAGGTCTTAGTGGCACATGCCCCCTCCTTGTACAAACGGGCACCTACCTGAGTCCGGTCGGCCGAGTTTGTGACACTTCAGTGGTTTCTTTTAAGGCCATAAACTTCTCTCTCATATTTGATACTCGAAGGTAGTTTATGGTGGTGGTGATAGCGACTGCATCTCGGCCATTTGCCTTGTCCGGGAATTTGCCTTTTCTTACTGCACTTGCTTACTATTTGCAGCCGTGATATGTAAATACAAATCGTGCTGATTACTATATAATGAAAACTATTATCATCATTGTTTAGTTATTGGAATGTTAACAAAAATTAAGAGGAAATAAAATATAATACATCGTAGTAGCAGTACATGATGCTCAAGCATAACATGAATAGCGGTTGCAGAAAATGTTGAAAATATCGGTCTCCACTATTAGTTATACAACTTCGTAAGCCCTATAGGGAAAATAAGAAAAAACACATTTTAGAGTCAAGATTACAACTATACTGAATAGTTAAGATGTCCTGTAAATGTTATAACTAAACCAATTAGTTTTCCCTTAGACAATCAAGTTTTTATTACCGTTATTTCAAAATTTGGTTTAATTTTATATTTTTACAAACAAAAACGGTTGTTTAATCAGTTATCCCATATCGAAGTAAGTATTTCTACGCACTAACTATTGGACAGGCCAGCTTATTATACATCTAAACAGAGACAATTTAGGACCGGGGACACCGAGCTATGCTCGTTGATATTTGATTAGTTTCGTAGGTGAAACATATGTCTATAAACAATCTTAATTAATGGGTCTGGTCACTGTTTTCAAGAAATCATGTGTTGATACTTTACCTTATTTAACTGCTACTTTGACAGTTTACTGGTTAATTCATTCCCAGCTGTTATGATTCTTTTCTTTTTATTTGAAACTCCATTAGTCCAATATTACAATTTTCCATTTTCAAATGAGATTTTTAACCAAATATGAATTTCCATGAGCTGAGGTTTTTACCAATCGTACTTTTAGGTCCAAACGAATCTAATTCCAAAGTTTGATCAAATTGTTCCGCTGGATTCCGAGATAAATTTTGCAGACAGACAGACATTGCTCATATCAGAGTAAAGGATTGGCCCTCAACATATCAATTATTTGATAGTTTTTTTGATTCTGTATTATCACGTAGAATATTTTCAAATACATTTTATTATCCTCCACATTTATTATATTTGGGTGTAGAATCTTAAAACATATAGCCAGTGCTACATTTTAGTTACACCTCAGTAGATGTGAATTACGGGTTTAACATCACTTCCGGCGCTTTTTTCCCATGTTATTCTTATGGGGATCAGTTTTTGCGCCGACGCCCGATCCTACCCTACACAAATTTTCTTTTTGGCCCCTGCCTTATTTTCCCCCATTTAAAATTTGCATTAATTTTAATACATCCTTTGCAGAAATCCACGAGTTCAAAAATAACTCCACACTAAATAAACAACACATGTAAACAACTTAGAAGTTATTGTGTAGTAGTGGTGAATTACGGGTTTAACATCACTTCCGGCGCTTTTTCCCCATGTTATTCTTATGGGGAGCCGTTTTTGGACCGACGCCAGCTCCCGCCTATAGAGCTCCCGCGCGTTGGCCTGTACTAATGTCCAACCCTTGCCTATATTAAATATATTGTCCCCATCTCCATCCCTCCTCTATATTTTTTAAAATTAATTTTCAAATTCTAAAAAACTATCTTTAATGTTTATAGTCCGATTTGTCTGCAATTTGGATATGTTATTGTCCTAGGCAAGTGTTTTAATAAATTTCACTTACATTTCCCAAATTCACTATAACGGTCAAATTAAAAAATATTTTTGAAAAATACTGCCAATTGCCAACTTCTTTATTTACTGCCCGATTTGTCTGCAATTTGGATATGTTATTGTCCTAGGCAAGTGTTTTAATAAATTTCACTTACATTTCCCAAATTCACTATTACAGTCAAATTAAAAATATTTTGGAAAAATACTGCCAATTGCCAACTTCTTTATTTACTGTCCGATTTGTTTAAAATTTGGATATGTGATTGTTCTAGGCAAGTGTTTTAATAAAATCCACCTACATTTCCCAAATTCACTATTACGGTCAAATTAAATAATATTTTTGAAAAATACTGCCAATTGCCAACTTCTTTATTAAATGTCCGATTTGTCTGCAATTTGGATATGTTATTGTCCTAGGCAAGTGTTTTAATAAATTTCACTTACATATCCCAAATTCACCATTACGGTCAAATTAAAAAATATTTTTGAAAAATACTGCCAATTGCCAACTTCTTTATTAAATGTCCGATTTGTCTGCAATTTGGATATGTTATTGTCCTAGGCAAGTGTTTTAATAAATTTCACTTACATATCCCAAATTCACCATTACGGTCAAATTAAAAAATATTTTTGAAAAATACTGCCAATTGCCAACTTCTTTATTAAATGTCCGATTTATCTGCAATTTGGATATGTTATTGTCCTAGGCAACTGTTTTAATAAATTACACTTACATTTCCCAAATTCACTATTACAGTCAAATTAAAAATTATTTTTGAAAAATACTGCCAATTGCCAACTTCTTTATTAAATGTCCGATTTGTTTAAAATTTAGATATGTTATTGTTGTAGGCTAGTGTATATGCACCATCCACATTTCCCAAATTCACTATTACGGTCAAATTAAAAAATATTTTTGAAAAATACTGCCAATTGTCAACTTCTTTATTTACTGTCCGATTTGTTTAAAATTTGGATATGTTATTGTCCTAGGCAAGTGTATATGCACCATCCACATTTTACAAATATTGCGGCTAAATTTTAAAAAATTTGGAAAAATACTGCCAATTGGCAACTTCTTTATTTATGGTCTGATTTGTTTAAAATTTATGTCATTATTCTAGGCTAGTGTATATGTACCATCCACATTTGACAAATTAACTATAATGGTCAAATTTAAAAAATATTTTGAAAAATATACTAACAATTTCAAACTTCTTTATTTACTGTCTGATTTATTTTCGGATATGTTAAAGCTCTTATATAGGTAACAAGACCACACTACCACACGTTCCACTACCCCCTATAATACAGTATTTTGCTGTAATCCCAAAACTGACTTTGCTGTTTATTGTCCGATTTGCCTACACTTTGGATGTTGTCCTAAGCTTTTATTGTCTGATTTATTTTTGGATATGTTATAGCCCCCAACTATTATATCTAAAATTACAATATTATTTCCACCTATAATACTGTTGTTTGTTTTGCCGCAACCTAAAAACTAACATTGGTATTTGTGTTTTTACAAAACTATATTTTGCGGTTGGATTAAAAAAATAAATACAAGCTTATTATATACATCCAGCTGATAAGTAATATATATCCACAACTATGGTCAGAACAAATTTTGGATATGTTTTAAGCCAGCAAAAAATAAATGTTTAAAACCCAAAACAACTACACACAAAACACTAACCTTTCTTTGTGCTTGTTTGGAGTAGTCTTTATTTTATCCAACTTAATTTTAATTTTGTAGTTAAAATCAAACTTCCCACATTCTAGCTCCCTTTTCAGCCAGTGATTGGAGACATAAAGGTTACGAATATTTTCAAACAATATATCTTTTTCTACCCCTATGTTGGACTTGTTTAATAGCGCTTATTAATAATTCCGCACCATATTCCAAATCCTCCAGTCTACTACATTCATTAAATTTAACATTGCCTTTAATATCTTGCATCTCTATGTCTTCTTGTCCATCATCCCACTCATTGTTACGGAAACTTAGGTTTTCTATTTTTGGAATTGCCATAAAATGTTGCGGTTCCGTTAGTGTTAAAGCTTGCAAGTGGCTCGTTGATAGGTAGATAAATAATGTCCAAATCACCACTGTATGGCAACACGCCTTGCCTATTCTTATTTATCTCTATAAATACAGTTTTACAGACACCTTTAACATAGTATACACCCGTCCATCCTTTTCTGCCAACACTCCCACAAACTTGTTGTTTACTACAAACGCATACACATAATGCTCTAGATCCTCGTTGCAGGAAGTAATCTTTTAATTTATCCTCTCTTTCCCTTCTTTCTTTAGCCAACTGTGCTTTGTATTCCTCCGCAACAGTATTTTCCACATATTCCAATGTCTTCTAATTCCAATTTCCTCTTTTTGGAACAACTCTCTGCTTGGAAAGTGGCTCTATTTCTTTAATAGTGTATGGGTACAGTTTATTGGTCCGGCTTCTTAAAACGTAGGGAGTAAGGTTAGGACTTTCCACTAAGCCCAATTCTTCTAAATTGATGGAGAAAGGTGTATTTGATGTGCCCCCAGATTTGATGTAACACTTATGCTTTACACTTATGGCATCCTCCTCTATTACCTCTACATAGTTGGTAAACAGTTAAAGCTAAATGCAGATAGAGCATACTTTATTAACTTTTCCCTTTGTGTACTATCTTTTGGCAGTTGTACTCCAGTTATCTTCCCCCAATATGCATCGTTAAACACTAAACAACAACTGTTTTGTAATTGATTGGCATCTTATGCAGAGGTACAGCATAGAATGGAGCATTTTGAAAGTACCGTTTGTTGTCTTCTATTAGACTTAAACAATCTCTTAAAGGTTCAAACCCTTTACCAAAACCTCTACAATAGATTGTTGCCTCTAACCTTGCCATTCTCTCTAGCTAGTTTAGACGAGAACGTTTCTTTTAGGTTTACAAAGTTTATTATATGGTTTCCTATACTTTTAATTACTCCAGGGCTTGTAATCTGGCATATAAATTTATTATATATTTTTACCCTGCTATTTACATTAAACCATGTTAAACAGTCTTTACTAACATTATCTACAATAACATTATGGGGGTCCATTCGCCCCCCTGGTAGCAAAAGTTTTCTGTAAGATATTGGCACATTTCCTCTTTATTAAATATTCCAACCAAATCTAGTGTTATATCGAAATCCATAAGATAGTACATTTCTTTTTCCAGATCTTGCAGTATCTTTGGAAGATCTTCCAACAAATCCTTAATTTTAACATTTGCAAGCTCTATTTTATAGGGAATTGCTATAGGATCATCATACTTTTGTTTAATTTGGTCAATATCTTTCTTTATTATTTGTAACACACCCTCGCTTTGGGAGAATGGTAGTTTGGCCACAACACCATGTCGAGCTAAAGAGAACTTTTTAAATATTCCTCGTAAGTAGCTATTAAACGAGCCACATATTTCCTTCTTAACTTTAAATTTATTCCGAACATCCCCATCACAATCCGCAACATTGGTTATCTTAACTAACATCCGTTATAGATGTTAAGTTATTTAATTTTGGTTCACCCTCGCAATAGTTTATATTACCTATGTTTGTAAGAAGGTTATTATTACGTAGATTTTCTAATAAAAACCACATACCCAATCTTTCGTTAGTAGGTTTAATACAATTCCCCAATAAATGGCTAACAGAGTACATTTCTTTTATACAAAAAGTAGCGGAAACACGTCAACAGGACAGATTACACTATAGGCATATAGAGACCCACATGCAAATATGGAATACCCACAAATTCGACTAAATAAGTTTATAGTCTCAATATAATTAACATATTAACATTAGTACCCAAATTGTCGAAATTCTATAATTCTATTCTTAGTCCTTGTATTAGGTTTTGTACTATTAAACCCAACACCCCGCGCAGTAGAGTAATATATGTATTTAATACAGATACGCACATTCTACAAGACCCATACATCTGTTGTATAAGCAGCAGAATAGACGTCTCATTGTGTTGTTGTAAAATAAAACATAAATTGTGCTGGATACAACCGGCCAGATATTAGACAGGAAATGTGTTGGAAGTGTATTGCCAAAGACAAACACCACATAGTGCAGCATGTAATCAATCCATTACTATTTAAACAGTATTGGTACAACATCCGATATATTAGCCAAACCCACAATCAAACTTGGAAAACAAACAGTAAAAGATAAATATTATAGTAACAGAAATAGTAAGAGTATAAGGACATAGTAATATTTAAAGTTTATAAAACAACACAAATGCAGAGACACAACACACTCCAACACATTTGGACACACCCACAGATACTGGTTTACATCCATTTAACACAACTTTACACGTTCTGTCAACCGACACAAAAAATAGTTTGTAAATTGTGTAAGAAATATATGTAATATAAACAAATTTAACACAATCATAACATTGTCCACAATGAAATTTATTAAAACACTTGCCTAGGACAATAACATATCCAAATTGCAGACAAATCGGACATTTAATAAAGAAGTTGGCAATTGGCAGTATTTTTCAAAAATATTATTTAATTTGACCGTAATAGTGAATTTGGGAAATGTAGGTGGATTTTATTAAAACACTTGCCTAGAACAATCACATATCCAAATTTTAAAGAAATCGGACAGTTAATAAAGAAGGTGGCAATTGGCAGTATTTTTCAATAATATTTTTTAATTTGACCGTTATAGTGAATTTGGGAAATGTAAGTGGAATTTATTAAAACACTTGCCTATAACAATAACATATCTAAATTTTAAACAAATCGGACAGTAAATAAAGAAGTTGGCAATTGGCAGTATTTTTCCAAAATATTTTTAATTTGACTGTAATAGTGAATTTGGGAAATGTAAGTGAAATTTATTAAAACACTTGCCTAGGACAATAACATATCCAAATTGCAGACAAATTGGGCAGTAAATAAAGAAGTTGGCAATTGGCAGTATTTTTCAAAAATATTTTTTAATTTGACCGTTATAGTGAATTTGGGAAATGTAAGTGAAATTTATTAAAACACTTGCCTAGGACAATAACATATCCAAATTGCAGACAAATCGGACTATAAACATTAAAGATAGTTTTTTAGAATTTGAAAATTAATTTTAAAAAATATAGAGGAGGGATGGGGATGGGGACAATATATTTAATATAGGCAAGGGTTGGACATTAGTACAGGCCAACGCGCGGGAGCTCTATAGGCGGGAGCTGGCGTCGGTCCAAAAACGGCTCCCCATAAGAATAACATGGGGAAAAAGCGCCGGAAGTGATGTTAAACCCGTAATTCACCACTACTACACAATAACTTCTAAGTTGTTTACATGTGTTGTTTATTTAGTGTGGAGTTATTTTTGAACTCGTGGATTTCTGCAAAGGATGTATTAAAATTAATGCAAATTTTAAATGGGGGAAAATAAGGCAGGGGCCAAAAAGAAAATTTGTGTAGGGTAGGATCGGGCGTCGGCGCAAAAACTGATCCCCATAAGAATAACATGGGAAAAAAGCGCCGGAAGTGATGTTAAACCCGTAATTCACATCTACTCACCTCGTATATCTAATTTGTTCCAAGGTTATTATTAATTTCAACAGAACATAAATCGTTATATTATTGTAGAATTTTCGTGTATAAATCGCTTATAGTAATATATTTGTTACAAATTGAAGTAAACGGTATTGTACCTAAAAATGTGATTGGTGAATCTACATTACCGATACAAATGAAGCAGGTTTAGTCGGAAACTCCAACGATTTGGAGAAAATACGTTCAACTTATATTGATTTAAACAGAACATAGTCAAGGAAAATAATCAAACTGCTCGAATTTGTTGACTCTCACTGTGTGAGCAATAAGAACATGCAAATGTATGATTTATTTGGAAAGCGTTGAGTGGTCTAACCGATTCACAGACAAGCGGGCGGGAAGTATGCAGGCTCAGAAATATCCCGGGCCTCGAGTGAGTACAGAAAATTATGATGGAAGATAACAATCTTTGAACATCTGCAAGTGAGTCAGGCCAGATGTGTTTTGGCTGCCACTTGCGCGGCAAAAATTTATAATCGGGATGCGTATTCATCTTAACAATGTTGCCACTTTTAGGCTGCCGAGTCCACGGCAATTATTTATAGGAACATACTCGTGGTGTATCCTTTAAAAGCAGCAGCGTTCCATGTGGTAGAATGGCGAACTACATTTTGTTATACACCTATCAAAAATACGTTATTTGGCTGCCTCTTCAAATCTTCAGGATTTCTTCCTGCCGGCTTCCTCAGTTGATTTAACATGTGATGTGCATTTGGCGGCCGGATACGGCAGCCAAGTGCACCGGCCGCCATGTTAAATGTGGTTTTCACCATGAAAGGCAGCCAAATGCCGTATGAGATTATATATATATATATATATATATATATATATATATATATATATATATATATATATATATATATATATAACGAAAATTTATCATGGTCCCGGGCCTAGGTCTTACCATGTCTTACCATGGTACTAGCTTCGGTACTGACTACGGTAATAGCTTCTTCCCTTTAGGGGAAATTCGCTAAAATGTCATAAATCGTTTATTTTTGAATGTATATTGATGAAACTTGATATGTGGCTTTATGTGGCATTAAGATGCATATATATGCATTGGAAATTTGATGAGTACGCAGGTTTGCTGCTACGGGGGTATTTATATATTAAGATGTATACAAAATCTTGGACCTTGACACAATGACTCGTGGATTCTAAGAACTGGGTCAAAGAGTTTTAATTTCTTCCTAGATTATATTTAACATAAGATACTACTTTTCCTTTCTTTTTGAAATGAGGCAATTTATTCTTCTTAAAAACAAATTGAATGATTTAAGCCTTATTGTTTTTTAAGTTCTGCATTTATAGGTTACCTATGTATTTGAACAACCGTATCAAGCTACAATAGCAATGGGAAGCCTGGGGGCACAGCCCCCCTCCCCCCAGTAAGGTTAATGTGTTACATTAAAACCTCTGGGCTAGACTTTAAAACATTTAGGCATTCAAATACAATCGACTGATTTTTCATCAAGGTCTGTATTTATACTTATAGATTTTTACAGCAATATTAAGCTACAATAAAATAAATATCCTGATGGGTCCTCCAGTGGAACCAAAGTGTAAATAACTACTTTTAAACCACGTGCTCTCACTGATTGGGGACCTTTATTGCCGCCAACATATTATATTTTATCAAAATCTTCAGCTAATATTATTATGAGGGCCTAGATAATACAGCCCTCAGTGAGACTGAGGGTTGAGTAACTACTTCATATGCACTTTGTCTGACTGATTGACAGATTTCAGGCCTCATTGTTTGTCATGTTCTGAATTTGTATGTCATTGTCAAGATGCAGTTATAATGGAGGGCCCATGAGGTATATTGTCAATTGAAACATTTTTTTTGTATTTTTAACTGTGAGCTCAATCCTTATACGCGATATAAGAGCGTACTCCTACTATTAGAGTATAGGATATGCTAGGATTAATATACTCTGGCATATCAGATACATTTTTTACAGTTTAGGGTGGTTATTTGTATCGTGATGAACATTATCTTTCACTAATCGTCAGAAAAATCCTATTTTGGGGCATGTAGCATTTTACGCGCGATGCGAAGCCGAGCCGAGTCACGAAGCCGAGTCACTAGACTTTCGTGACTAGTAGTGAAATATTCTATTGGAAGTTACAAATGCACATTTAAAAGGTTATAAATCCGGTGATTTAATATCGAGTAACAAACACTCTAAATTTTTTGCATAATTAAACCTCTGTTTAAGACTATCGATGGAGGCTTGAGGCAGATAACTGGTTATAAAAACGACTTTGTGTATTGGGACGATCCTAAGTAGCCTGTAGACTGTTAAGACTGCTTTGGTTGTCGAAGCAGGCTGGAAATAGTGGAGAGGATAATGATATTGATTCTATTATAGAAGAATTGAGAAAAATTTTTAATTTTTAATTCAACTAAAAAAAGGTTTATTGATACATTTATTGAATGTATAACACATATACAAAACCAGAAGCTAGAGTGTCTAAGGAAACATCATTAAAATTAAAAGATAATAGTTGGAATGCTTTAAATTCTAAAATTGGTAGTGTTAAAGATGGGGAATATGTTGATGATGTATCGGATTTTGGTCAGACTTTCCAAACAAGATTACGTCTTTGTAGTGGGTAATAATAAATATTAATTTTCAGAATCGGAAAATAATGTTTGGAATGCCAAAAAGCATAAAGTTGTGAATGCACAAAGTGCTAAAAATGTACACGAAGGTCCAATATTAGAACAAACCAAAGATGGTGCCTTTGTACAAGGTAATGATAAATATACATTTTTAGAATTAAAAGAAAATAATTGGGATGCTAACAACCATACAATTAGTAAAGACACACACCGATAGAAGGTAAAGAAAGTGGTGATGCTGTTAATATTTATCAAGTACCAACAAAGAGTCTAAAATTTTGGGATTTTAACAATAAAAAGCTAGTTCGTTTTAAACCTGCTATTAATGAGAATGATTGTGTTACAAAACGCCAGACTGTGACTTTTATAATAATAAATTTGATGTAACAAATAACAATTAACAAACATCTCACCAGGAACTTTGCCAAATGATGTGGCGGTTGCCGGTCAAATATTTCAATATGACTGCGGTGTGTTGAAACAGGGTGATAGTAAATATGAATATTTTTAATAAAAAGAAGATTGGGATGCTAGAAAGCATAACGTTGTAAATTTAGTTGACAGTGTGATGCAGGTGATGGTGTATGTGTCTCTCAGGTACAGAAAACAAATAAATATGGGTTGGGTTTCAATAATAAAAGTTACTATTGATAAACCTTACTCGTCCTAAAGAGTGTGTTATAAGAAGTCAGACTATGTCGAGTGGTAGTTTTCATGATAACAATAACAATATATCACACGTTTTAGCGGGCATGAATAGAGCAAATATGGCGATAGATGGTCAAGTATTAACAAAGGGTGAGGAAAGCGTAATAAAACAGGATAGTAAAGAGTATCATGTATTGACATTTGATCAAGAAAAGAATAGATGGTATGCAGAAAAAATTCATAAAAAATGTACCCAGGGGGAATATAAGGATATTATTGGTTTAATATCACAGGCTATGCATTTTGAAGATAAAAATAATAAAACTAAGTATAATAATTAGGAATTTGATTTGATGGATAAAAAGGATTATTAAGCGGATTTAAGACTTTAGATGGGAAGTGCAAGATAGCTATGTATATCAAAGATTAAGTGATGATAAGGTTAATACTAACGGTGAAATGTAAAACAGATATAAATGATCAACTATTTAGAGTAAAAATATAAACAATAACAAATTAGTATGGAAAAATTGCTTACAAACTATATGAGCCTGCGAGAAAGAATTTCGTTTGAAGGTATTAGGTATAAATTAATCTGTTCAAATTTAATAAATATGCAGAAATATGCAAGAGAAAATTTTGGGAACAAATATATTTTAACTTTAATAGACAAATTTTCTAAAAAAGCTAGTTGAATTGTTAAATTATAAATATAAAGACATGTATAAAAATAGAAGGTAATTAGGAGGAAGGGTGATTTATTATATATGTCAAATGGCTAGGTTTCCCAAGTAGCCATAAGTTGTGGATATCTGCAAAGGTTATTTTAAAATAAAATACTTTTATATACATTTACAAATTACAGTTGTGTTGTTTTTTTTAGGGGACGGGGATATTTAATTTGTGCTGATGGACGCATAAGAATACGTGGAGTGTGTTAAATAGGAAATCGGTATAGGGAAGTTCGAGTGTCAGTGCAAAAACTGGACCCCATGTTATTCTTATAGTGAAAACCTGCAAAAAAACCTTGCAACAACGGTATAAAGCCACTACATTCATCAGAATATTCGTAGCTATAACAAGTATTTTGACAAATTTATATTTCTTCTGCAAGGTTAAATTTAACTCTAAGTTTTAACAGAAGTATGGCTCAATAAAGAATTAGTATTAGAAAATATTCTAAACTACCATATTTTCAAATCATCTATTAATCTGAACCAGAACGACGGTATTGTAGTGTACCTGGACAATTCTTTTTTAGCGACGGCCTTATCTCTGACCTTCTTATCCTATGACCTTCTTGCTGTCTAAAGGAGCCCAAGCTTAAATCTTATTAACTTTGTTGATGGGATTAGTGACTATTATCGTGAAAATTGAAAACTGCATTTCATGATTGGATTTTTACAGTCGAAATTAATTGAAAAATTTGTAATGTATTCCAAAATATAATTGAGAAAAATATTGCAAGACATTTTGCATGAAACAGGACGGATTTCCCGACCAAACAGCAATTCTTGTATTGAGAATTTTTTCTCCGTAAGAATAACATGGCAACATTTTATTCAGTGGGGTGGAGCTCTAAGTTTGGGGTTATAAAAAAGGTATCCGAATGTTATAGATTGGCTAAAAACAACTGGCTAAAATCAGCAGCAAAATAGAAAGAATAACATATAAACTTTTCCAGAGGGCGGAGCCCTAAGGTTGTTGCTCGGATGGACGTATCCAACGTTGGGGCTTTATTAAAGAGATGCGTTTTTTAACAAATCCAAACAACCATCACATTTCAAAATTGGAGGTCTAGAAGTAATAGAAAGAACCATTAGGGTGGAGCCTGATGTCAGGGAAAAAGTATCCGAAGTGTTTTATACCCTCCCAACAACCTAGTATGGTCGGAGAACAGATTTGAGGAGCCTTTTTCGTAATAACCTGGAGTACTCTGCTTTTTTATAAAGAATAACATGGCATCGTTTTAGCCAATGGGGTGGAGCCCTAAGGTTGGGGTTATAAAAATCGTATCAAAATGTTATGGTTCAATGACAATTGACTAAAATCACGCATTAAATCAGAACAAATAACATAGGATTTTTGCCAGTGGGTGGAGCCCTAAGGTTGGTGGTGGGGGGGGGGGCATATCCAACGTTCATTTAAGACATACACTCAGAAAAAACTCATAACGGAACCCCAAGTCCAGAATACCTACTCGCAGTACGTAAAGAAGGACTTGGCTCACGTACTAGAGGTTTGTGTCTGATCCTAGCTCAAAGACGGTGCAGAGTAATAGACCTTAGTACGTACGCAGGACTCGCCGTCCTTCGTTACGTACTTTTCCACTGCAATTACACTCCAACCGACGGATTCGCTCACATGTCAGAGTATTTACCATTATTTTACTGAAAGAAAGTATGTGACGTCATAGTTGTTACTAGAGGTTTGTGTCTGATCCTAGCTCAAAGACGGTGCAGAGTAATAGACCTTAGTACGTACGCAGGACTCGCCGTCCTTCGTTACGTACTTTTCCACTGCAATTACACTCCAACCGACGGATTCGCTCACATGTCAGAGTATTTACCATTATTTTACTGAAAGAAAGTATGTGACGTCATAGTTGTTAAAAAACCTGTAAAGGATCTAGTGGCACGGTCGTGTCACGTCGCCAAGTCCACCACACGACCCGTGCTATACTAACACGAAGCAGAATGAGACGATTTTTCACTTCTCAAATTAGCGTATTACAGCCTTAAGTGAATCTGGTAGTGCATTTATATGCTAAACCCTTTCACTAAACACGAAAAATCACAACAGTTGGTTTAAGAAAGGTCTGAGAAGCGAGAAATTAACGTATAAAAGTAGCCTAAATCTTGTAGTTTTGGCACTTTTCACAAATTGTCCACTTCATTTTGTTCATTAAGCTTAAGAACTTTATTTCTCATCAAACTTGAACGAAATTTCGCACAGACTTCTGTTTTTACTCACATATTTCACTTTTGACACTAAATTGTAAGTTTGCAAACGCAATATTTTAAAACAAATGATATTAAATTCCACTTTCAAAATTGTTACTGAATTTGATGTCTGCTTTGTTTACATTTACTACGTAAATAAAAATCCAAGTATCGCATGTGTTCCAAAACAAATCTGATTAGCTGGCTTGTAAATTCAAATTAAATCATTGAGTGAATTTAACCGAACAAAAGGGTATAGAGGTAAAGAAAATATTTTAATTCGTTTAAGCTATACATACTATAATACATCGAACATAACATAATATGCAATAAATATAATACGAAATCTAAAAACAAAGTCGGGCTAGTATGTTATTTAGTTATATAAGTTATTTACACCAAACAGCTGTTATATAGATTATATCTAAACATACTTAAAAGGTATAAACATATGTTCATTATGGAAATACAAAATCTACTTGAATGGCATCTCAAGTTCTTTTGTCGATGCCGAAGTAAGTTATATATGTATATTTCTGGTTTTATATATATATATATAAATAGGCCAGTGAGTGTAGCGAACGAGCTCAACCTGGAGGCGAGTGAGCCAAGCGAACGAGCTCATCTTCAAAATGAACGAGGATATTCTCACTAAATAAAATTACTCAATAAGCACATTTGCAATAATTTAAAAGTCCGTTCTAGAGGTTAGCTTTAAAACGGTGTTCTTGATTCTTTACTGTGTTTTGTCAGTATTAACAGCTGTTATATGTTCAATTTAAATTTATTTTAATTTTGCCATAATTTTAACATTGTAACTTTGAGAGCTTAGGAGGCTAAGACCTGAAGGAGGACGTTTTCAAAAACCACAAAAGTCACATCTAGTCGTTAAGGGTTTTCAAATAACACACAAACGATAGTATAATACATAATAGTTTCGCCTGAATAGACTTGTCACCAAAATTGGCTTAGTTTTTAATAAATAAGTCAGGGTCTTGTTATTAATGGTTCAGTGGGTGTTGTAAAAGACTTTACTAAAGATGCACACGATGCAATCGAAAACATTATTATAACTTTTAAAGAAAGAAATATTGAAATTCAAAGATCGTCCACAAAATTTGAAGTAATTCATGGAGCATTCGTTTTCCGAAAGCAGTTTCCTAATGCAGTAGTATAATATCAATTACAATTCACAAAAGTCAGGGATTAACGCTTAACAGTTGTATTGTTGATGCTGGTTATGCAGTATTTTCATGTGGCCAAAATATGTAGCCTTTATCTCGCGTGACTTCACTCTCTGATCTATTAATTCTAAACTTTGACCCTCAATATGTTAAGGCGCAAGCATCAGCTATATCCGAAAATAATAGGCTAAGGAGTGAGTACCGACCAGAAAAACAATTACAAATTGGAATAAAATCTCAAGAAAAAATCCCTGGTCAAATCGGGCAAATTCATAATACTAAATTAGGAGCCTTTCAAGACATTACTAACAATATAGACGAACTGGGATATCTCGGTTTCAAAAAGGTTTATGTCGTGTCGTGCTATGCAAATTTTTGTTTTACAATGTATTTTCAACTGCCCACCAATCGTGACGTTACAAACAATTACGAAACCAATGCTCCACTAAAAAATTGTAATATCCTACCGAAAAAATTACCAGATTTTAAATTCTATAGATATTACAAATCAACTGGGACCACCATTTATTACAATTGAACAACAAGACTGTGCGGAATTTTTAAATTTCCTTATTTCGAATCATCAACCCCTGGAATTTCAATTCAGGCACTCAATGAAATTAACCACAAATGTTCAAACTGCAACCACAGCACAACCAGCTACGACACTAAATTTATATTCCAAATTTTCATCCTAATCTCTTAAAAATCTTAAAATAATAGCCAATTTCGATTAACTACTCCACAGTCAATTTATCGCCTGGTTCCCTCTCGCTGACTCTATATGCACAACTTGTGAAAATGATCACTATCCTATACTCTGATATGAGTAAGGTTTGCGTGCGTGCGTCCGTGTTTGCTTGCGACACTGATCTCAATAATGGCACCAACGATTTCCTTCAAAAGTTGGAAATAACTAATTTCTGGGATAAAAATAAGTTCTAGACAGGTCTCATCTCCAGGAAAAATCAAATAATGTAAAAATACACCCGTTGCAGCAAACCTGCATACTCAGCTAATTTAAAATGGTACTTCACTAAGTCATGAAGCCACTTACCAACTTTCATCAAAGCGTATTCATAAATAAGCGAGATATGACATTGTATTTATTCTCCATAAAAAAATTAGGGCTGAGTATGCAGGTTTGCTGCATCAAGGACCAAGAAAATCTGGTTTTTATGCAAATACCAATGGATCACCACTAGATGAAGCAACATACCAGGTTTCACCAATTTATGTTCATAAACAAGCAAGATGTCACATGTTTCTTATTCTCCATAAAAATAACATTATAGCTGTTGAGTACGCAGGTTTGCTGCCATGGGGCTGCAAATCCCAACCATATGAAGTTTCCGAGTAGGAAACTGAAGTCCATATGAAGTACCGAGTTTCATTAATATATGCTCATCAATAAGCGATATATAAAATTTTGCTTATCCTCCGTAAGATTAACATTGGACACAATATTTCGGCAACCAATTGACGTAGAGAAATAATCAAATTGTATGGTTTTAAGCTGATATGATTTTCGGTATGATTGGGGAATACAGTCAACTGTTCATTATTTAGTTCACATTTATTCCACCTGTCAGAAGCGCTCATAGATTTATCAAATGCTATAAAATAACCAGTTGATATCGTCAGTTCTCGATCGCAGTTGTGATTCGACTAGATTTAGTTTGAGTTCCCTGGTTTGTGAAGTTAACTGTTCCCTTAATAAAGTGTTGAGGTTTTTGTGTGTTTGTGTTATTGAACGCATAGTTTCCTGTGTTTTGGTCGTATTACACGTTATTTTTGTATGTATGTATTAAATGGTTACTTTCTTATGTCCTTTCTCACAACATAAACACTTTTGGTTTTTTATTCTTAGAATATTTTAGTAAACTACTGATATGTCAAAATATACATTTCAGTATTTAACGTACACCAGTTTTTTTTAAGGTTTGGAAATAAATTTGACAAAAAACAATTTTAAAATAAGCTTTTTTTTAAAATAAGCCAAGGAAGCTGCGAGAAATACTTAGTACAGTTTTGGAATTAAAAGTATTTGTTTTATGTCATGTTTAAGAGTCAGAAGAGGTGTAAAACAACTTTGTTTTGTTGTTTTATTTCATTTTACCGATTAAAATTAGTATACTTTCAATCAAAAACTACATAACTGATTGGATTGATCATTTTTTTACAAAAATACTATACATATTTAATTTTAATACTGACATCCTTATGGGTTTAATACATTAGTTCACTAAAGGAAATGTATAAACCACAAAAACTATTATTGAAGTGAATATGTTCATACAAATGTTGTATTATTTTTATCATACAATTTCAAAACAATAAACATAAAGTAATATCAATTACTGCCATTAACAATTATTACAAAAAATTATCGAAAAATATAGAAAGTCACAAGCAAAATCAGTTCTATCAAATTTTATAATATTCAAAAATAGCAAATTGTTTAAAGAAAAACACAACTTCTGATATAAAAACTCTGAAATGGGTTAATGAACTTATATTAGTAATTTTTATGTTATTTTAAATGAGACATGATTTTGAATAATCGTTAAGTAACTGAAAAATTAACATTAGTCTTTAGTAGCAAAAAAGTATAAACTAAAAAATATTATTACTGGTGTCCTCTGATGTTAGTGGATTTTAATCATTCAGTTCCTGACATAAATTATTTGTAATTCACTATTATCTAATTATTTTTCCTTGCAATTATTATTTTTCTTAGGTTTACTGGTTGCTTGAATTAGGTGTAAAACCTTGCTACTGTACTTTATTTTCTACTTAAATTTTAATATAACAAGCAAAAACTGTTCACGTAACGTAGTAGCAGGGGTACACCTAAAATTCAAGAGGTACGATGCAAGGGGGGGGGGTAGTAATAGTAGTCTGCTTGCCATAAGTACCTAAGTATTAGGGCTTGTAGGGAAAATTAAGGAATTTTTACAACCAATCAGGGGTCAGTTTACTTTTAATTCTTGCTTTGGTGTAAGGGGGGGAAAGAAAATTATCCTTTATTTGTTGGGGTGGTTGAATACTAGAAGAAAAATAAATTAAGGATATACTGCACAAGTAATAATAATAAAGGTATATTCAATAAGAAACATTAAACTATGCATAGGCATAGGGGGACTTTGAAGGCAAATAAAGGAATTTTCATAACCAATCACTGTAATTTTAATTACTGCTTATGTGGAAGAAGGGTAAAACACTAAATCAATCCTGGATTTTTTGATTGAATCCTAGTAAAATAAAAAAGTCGGGTATATTATACAGGTTTAGTGTATTATTAGCACACTATTTACTATTAAAATATAGAAGAACATGAAATTACAAAACTTGTTCCAAGTAATACTATACAATAAGCGTTATTTTCACTGTGTTACCCAGTGTAAATGCAGTACAAATCACAACGAACTCACTTAAATTGCCAACCTTTGTGCAGACATTACATGAGATTCTTAAAAATACAGGGAATATAGGGGTAAGTTCAGTCAATAGGAGGGCAAATGCAGTAGAAAAGAGAGTAAATGCAGTGGGTAGAGGTGGTAGTAGAGGTAAATGCAGTGAAAGTGAAGGGTAAATACAATGAATGTAGGAGTAAATGCAGTGACTAGAATGGTAAATGCAGAAAATAAAAATAGTAAATGTAAAATATAAGGTAGGGAATGCAGAGACAAAGCCCTGCAATTAAGAGAGCAACCCCATGCGAGGCAGGATTTGCCACTAGCTGTTACGACGTCAGAGCCCATGACACCACTAGTACGCTAGTAGCCCTGTTTTTACGTGAGGCGGCCTCAATGCTCCAGCATTGAGCGAAGTCCTAACAGCATTGAGTAACCCGCAAACCCTTATTGACGTGAGCCACTCACGTATGTAAGGACTAAATCTTTCTCTGTGTACCTTTGGAAAAACATTCCAACAACCATCACATGTCAAAATTGGATGTTTGGAAGTGATAGAATAAGCCAGTGGAGCGGAGCCTTTTGGTCAGAAAAAAAGGATCCGTAGTCATTTAGTCCCCCAAAAACCTGGTATGGTACAGGAGCAGACTTGAGCCTTTTTAGCAATAACCTGGAGAACTCTATTTTCATAAGAATAACGTAGCAATGTTTTAGCCACTAGGGCGGAGCCCTAAGGTTTGGATTATGTAAAACCCACCCAAATGTTATGGATCAATGATGATTGGCTGAAACCTGCAGAAAAACCGGAAAGAATAACATGACAATTTTTCTAGGGGGCGGAGCACTAAGGTTAGGGGGGGGGGCAATCCAAAGTAGTAGGGGGGTATCCAAGGATGGGGCATCATTCAAGATATGCGGCTATGTAAAAAAACAAAGAACCATTACACGTCCAAATTGAACTCGGAAAGTGGTAGAAGAAGCCAGTGGGGCGGAGCCCTAAGGTCGGTAAAAAAATTATCTAAAGACCTTTAGTCCTTCAAAAACGTCAAATGGTCCGGGAGCAAATTTGAAGAGCCGTTTTCTATCCATTAGGAAAAATAATATGGCAGCTTTGGATGTCACTGGGGGGCAGCTCTGAGGTCTGAGGGGAAAAATAAGTATCTCAAATATGTTGGTTCTCTACAACGTGGTAAGGTCCGGGAGCAGTTATGAGGTGCCGTTTTCGAAATCGCCTGGGACACACACACACACACGCACAACTATTTTATTAGTATAGATTAGCTTGCACAACCCCTGCTTCATTTATTCAAACTTAGTATCCGCGCTGGCAAATTCCCCAATGCTTTCAAAATTGCTAAATTCATAACAAAACTTATACAACTTTTGTAGATTTACAAAAGTGGTTTTTAAGTCATTCATGAATAATTTTAGACCAATATTCCTGTTAACAGTGATTGATACAATTCTTAAAAATTGTGTTAATATTCAATTAATACACTTTCTAAACAGAGAGGTTCAATATGGATTTAGAAGAGGCATAAATACATCTGCCGTTTTATTTCACTTAAATAAACCAATTTTAGAAAGATTTGCCAGCAAAAAGCATGATTTAATTACTTTTCTTGATATTGCAAAGGCATTTGACTCAATAAATAGAAATTTATTACTGAACAAGCTGGAATTCATTGGTGTTAAGAAAAATATACCTTCACACGTTTAGTATTTGATCAAAAAATAATACTGAAGACTGATTTATGCCTTTCGGCAACTAAGCCAAGTGCTGGCCGTGGACCGCTGCAGGAGTGGTTACTACGCCATGTGTAGTCCGTTTTGCCCTGGCATGGGACGGTTCCTTCACTTCTGTGCTGGAACCTCTGGCCGTAACACAGAGATCAATATTCAAAAGAATCTTGAAAAAATACCTAAGATGTCGAACTGGTTTATTATTTTTAGAGTTTATTGATATTAATATTAGACAAATGATCTTAAAACTTTATTGATATACATAAAAGGAAACACAATTCGTCAACAACAACACATCAAGATCAACTTTGGCTTTCAATTTCCTAAATTAAACCAAATAACAAACTTATTCAATTCCTTCTATTTATCACACCAACTGCTTGTAAACTTCTAAAAGAAATTACAAATACAGTAAGGGACAATGTCGTTGCTGTCAAGCGGAAAGTCCAGGAGTGGCTGCCCCGTATCGGCGTTGCAGCTGACGCACTCATCTAGTCGCCATATTGCTAAATATGCCACTGAATATTGGAAGGTGTTTGGTTCCGAGTATTCTGGTGAATCCTTATGTCTGAGTATTTTATAATTTTTATTGTTTTTTCAGTAGCTCATATGTAAAATTAATCTCTCAGGTTTTTTTTATATTTTGTTTCTACAATATGGACTTTCAAACCAATTTTCGAGTGACTGATTTAAAGGACTTTTCCTCACTCTCAGACAAATGTGAGGAATATTAAAATTGTTTATGTCTAAATGTATTGAAAATGTATTTTTATTGTGGAAATAGATATCTTGAATATTGAATCGTGATGCTGAACCCTTTGTTGATAGTATTCCTTCCCCATTCTATCCTACAAAAATCTAGTCATTACATCTAAAATTCTAGGTCTTTTTCTAAAGTAACTTTTCACTCCCTTAAAATAAGTATATGGAATCACATTTTTATAAGAAGAGCCAGTTAAGGTGATTTCACCTTTTAAAGCCGCATGAAGATAAATATTCAGTGGTTAGATGTAAAATACCTTGGTATAAGTTAGATTAAACACTTTGAGTCAATTTCTTTCTTTAGCACAGTAACAACAATTATTAGAAGTATGCTAGTTATGTTATGTATGCTTATGTTAATTGAATCGAACTCCTTTATTTAGTTATATATTTTATAGGCTGTATATAAAATAATACAAAATTTATAATTTGAATTAATTAGAAGAACATAGAGGCAAAAAATTATCTTCACTTAAAGGTAAACATTACTGATAGTTTACAAAACTATTGATGCAGTTTTGTCTAAAATAATATTATTATTATTTTACGATAGATTCCCTAAATACATTGATTTAAGAAGGCTCGAATTAAATTATAATTCGCCAATAAATAACACTAATTAACACATTAGGTTTAGTACGCCATCACGCGGAAGCATGTAACTCTATACATTCACGATTTTTATAATTATTAAAGAGTTTCACGTTGATTTAAACATTAAAAACCTCTTGCTTCTTCCATCGTTGGAATAGATTCAAAATAATTGAGTAGTAGGCAATCTTAAAAGTAATTACCTTATCATATTAAATGTAAGGTCGATTTATTGCATTGAGTAGATCATTGCTATATAATGTGAAAATCTATAAACAGGTAGTGTACAGGACCACTGGTTAATTAGGAGGTAGAAATAATTCATCCAGGACAAGGTAATCACAACACATTAAGGATGCAAGGATCAACAAACTAGGTACCAGTTCTCGGCGTGTCCTTCCATGTTTCATGAGACTGGGCGTGTATATGAGGAAATGGAATGTGTAATAACGTACTTAGGTTGGAAAAAGCAAGGAAAAACGTCCTTGTGGAACTATAAATAAATATACTAAACCAAATTGCCAAATCATCTAATAAACATTGAGTTGAATGGCTTTGATATTCTTAAGTATGTTTAGTTTATTTTAATTTCGTTATGGAGCGAAGAGTTGAGCTTGTAGCAGATAAATTGGACACCTGGAGACCAACAAAACTAAAAATTATTTATATGAGAGTGTGACACCTCGTTTAAAAGTTAATAGCAATGGTCATAGTAGGACAATATTTGTTTAAATGAATCCACCCATACGAGTTGTATTACATGGAACTAGTGTTGTACCACATGGACATTTTTTTATCAAATTAGTTATCATATTATTTTCTTATCACTCATCAGCCTTTTTGTTGATCCATGTTAACAATATTCTTAATTTATCTGCAGCAATTTATTCAAGCCAATCTTGTATGGACATCCGTTTAATTATATAAAGTAAATCAAACTTACAATAATTTACACAATGTAATTAAAAATACCGGTTATTTACCTCCTGCCGGTATGCAATAATAGTGGATTTTATATGTTTTTCGTTGTCGTGTGTCGTGTGCTTTTGTTCGGTGTTATATGTCTTTTTAAACTTTTTACGACAGACATGCAAGTTCTGTTAAGATTTTATTGAATGTATGTATTGAATACCAGAAGATGAAAGCACATTAAGCTTCTGAAACCGCGGTAGTCCATTTGGATCAACCTAAAGCTGAAGATGGAGGTAAAATAACCTATATTTTTAACTGTCTTATCAGGTTTGGATGTGACTAGCCTTATGCAACTTATGAATAAGTTACATAATTGGTGTGAACAACATTCATTTATAAAGAGAACTGTTGACAATTTAAACGCACATTTATTATTTTTTCACCTGCCACTATCCGAATAACTTTATACTCATATTTGAATGTCTTCTGACAATAACACGGGAGTTCAAAGTTCCCATGTATTCCTTATGGACATTCATTTTTGTTTTAGCTGATGAAAATACAAACAGCTGATCTTGATTCGTAGTAGTTCCATGGGCTAACCAAAGAATGGAGCACACATAACTGTTTAGTTTTTCTACTCTGAATTTTTTCCCCGGTTGCTAAGCACGGGATTGCCAGCTGGTTAAAAATAATATCAAGATAAAAACACAGCCAATTAAACATACTGATCTACAGACAAGACATAAAAGAGTAAAAATGGAATGATAGGTAAATATTAATATTAATAAAGCATGAAATGTATAAATAACAAATAATAAATAATACAAATACAAAAACAGTACTTGGTACAATATCATTAAGGAAAATAACCAACATTCAAAACATAAATAATAGTACAAATGTAAATTGATATAGACTAACCACTACACCCTAACACATATTACGTGCAATTTAGTGGCCCTTTAAAGGCACCACCTGAAAAAGGGATTACGGAGGCACACAACTCAGGCTGTAGGCCTCTAAAGGCATCACATGGAAAAACTTCACAAGAAACGACATCTGGCCAGATAGCTCTAGTTGTAGATTAAGAAGTGAAGATTTAAATGATGTCAGGGTTGAGCAAAAGAAATCCAGATGATCCGGTAGAGAGTCGCCTAGTCACTGGACTCTCATCATGGAGCTATTAGCAGAGTAGAATGTTGAGACGGAGGCTTTTGCAAAAGTGCCTTGGACCTTGTACTGAAAGGCTCTCTGAAGGTCATCCTCTCTAGCAGGCTGGGGCAGTCGTGGTTTCTGTTGATGACCCTGAATAAAACAGTAAGTTTTGACAGAAGGGTTGGGAGAGTTGAAACTTCTTGTATACGGGCATCAATATATCTAAACCCAAGCTTTAAGCTAACAGGTCTCAAAAAAGTCTTTGGACTCTCTAAACTAATTCTCAGATACAAATGGTGAGGAGACCAAACAACACTATTGTACTCGAGGTGTGGTCTCACCAGACCACAGTATAAGATCTTTAGTACATGTAAATCGGTGAAGGTAATTGAAACTCTGAACTCGAGACCACGAACATAAAGAGCTTTGTTGCATACATTGTGCACATGTAGAGAGGGAGTAAAGGTGACCCCAAGGTGACCCCAAGGGAGGTTTGGAGTCCCTGATCTCCAAAGTCCTAATTGAAGGCATTCCCCTCACAGAGTAGTTATGACTAGCATTGAGATTCCGCGAAACGTAACAAACAAATTTACTCTAGTTGAGAGAAATTCCATTATCACTGCACAAACGGTCGACTTTGTTAATGTCATCTTGCAGACGAGCCACATCCTGGATGGAGGATATAACTGTTGTGCCCAAGAAAACCAATTAAGGTTAAATTGTATTTAATTTAGGTTAGACATTGTGGGTAAGACAACCTTATCAAGAATGTGTCTTAGCAGAAATGTAGGCACTTGGACACTTTAAGTAAAACCATCATATTAGCAGGACATTATATATGTTCAATTTCCAAGATAATAAACAAAGTTTACACTTTCTTCAAACAATTAATATAACATTTCCTTTATGCATATGAGACACTTTTATAGACAATTCAATATGGTGATATGCAGTGGGCAATAATTACGCTACGGCCACATGTGAAATTTAATGATTTTACGCACACAGGTTTGACAGGAATATATATAACTGAAATCAGTAATCCTAAACACATTTGCAATATATCATTGTATGACGAATTATCGGTTCATTACCATTATAATAGACTTACATTGTCTACGAGAGTTTTTGGTTAAACGAGTCGACCCAAAATGATTTTAACCGTTCGTCTCAACTTTAAATTAGGCAGCGTGCCAACGAAACAAAACTAAATAGCTAATTAACGATCACTCGTATACATGTAATTCCTCCTGAAAATACTTTGTATTATTATTATTTTTTACTAAACAAAACAAATCTTTATACATTTTTCCTCACAGAAGGTAAAAAAAAACTAGAATTGAACAACTTATTATCTCAACAGTAATATAAGAAACGTATTTTACATAAATCATGTTATTCACGACAGTAAATAATGCCACAAAATAATGTTTCGCTTCACGATTCCCTAAATACATAAATTTAAGAAGGCTCGAATTAAATATTATAATTGGCCAATAAATAACACTAATTAACAAATTTGGTTTAGTAGAGAATCCGAAACGTTCGTTTGAATTTTGGGGCGCAATTATACAAACGACACGGTTCCACGTAGTTCCGCAACATTCCAATAGATATCGTGGGCATCCTTTTCAAACATTTTCCATTTATTTAAATCATATTTAAACTTATTTAATTGCATTTTAATCCTGTTTTTTTAAATAAACATCTTATAATTACATGGATATATTTACACATCGTTCCATTTCACATGTTAAGCATATTTAAAGATTTTTTTGAGCAAACAAATTTAGGATGAAATATTTTTCCATAGCAACATGCAAAATTCTTGGGGTTTTCCAAGCAAAAATATTGAACTACTTTCTTATGGTGAACACCGTTTTTAATTTCATTATTCGTTCTCAAGATAATGATGATTTAAAACAAATAATTTTCAAGTGAGTTTTACATGACCAAGCTATTGCTGTCATTCCATCAGATAGTGGTCATGAACTACTACCGATCATTATTGAGTGGCATTTACTTCATACAAAAATTTGGCCGCCATCTTTGATCCGACATTTTACTTATTTCCTTAGTGCGAAGTCATCTCCAGGCATCTCCTTTCATACCTTCTCCAGGCATGAGATCCGTCGTGTTCACTTAAAACTAGGATCAGGATAAGGTAGGACAATTTTGAACTTTAGAAGTTTTGTTGTAGCATTGGGTTCATGAAGTTCGATTCTAAAAACGCTGTTTAAATAAAACTATTGCACTGTAAAAGTAACACTCATGTGCTAAACAATGGTCTGAACAATTCTTTGTAATTTAAATAACAAATTCACCAAGATAGTTAGGGGCACAGAGGAGGAAAGAACAGCTCAGGAATGTCAAGTACCGGGAAGAAAACAAAAATTACGATATAAGTTAGTCTCTTATTAAAAATGATGTTAATGTTATTAAACAAGTTGAAGAAAAAAAGTTATAATGGGCACTTGTGTTCATACTGAGCCCTTTGACCGATTCCGTGAAACCTTAAAAAAGGTTCGCTGTCAATATTCAAGGGTTTAAGCATTTATCCTTACAAAACCACTTGTACTTTAAAGTACTTATAATAATTGAAGATTACTGATAGTTTTAGTGGGATACTAAATAGGTTTTATTTAACATCTTTTACGTTCACGACATATGATGAACTGCGCATTGCATAAGAATACAATTTGAATCCAACTCAATAAATATAATATATTTAAACATGGTAGTGAATTAAACCAGACTCACTTTATTCCTATATACCACTGTAATCATATTGAAAACATAATTCGAATATAATTTTATATGCAAGAAATCAGATTCAAACATGCTAGAAGTGAAGATTTATTAAGGACCGACGATCTTACGAATATACACCTACTCGCCAATTTATATCGTCTCTCTGTTGAAATGCACAGATAAATTCACATTTTCGCTTTTTCCCATGCATTTTAGATTATCTTAATAACAATAACAGATTAAACATACTCTTTGGTTAGACATACAGTGGTTTTCATCATTATGTTTGACATGATGTGAAAGGTAATGCATATTCTAATGTAGTTCTAGGTGTAGAGCATTCATTACAAATCCCGCCTGACAAGCAGCGACAGTGCATGACAGAACAATCTGCCATATGAACACAAGACCTCTTAGCACACAGTCGTCACCTCTTGGCTGGTTAGTAATGAGTAATGGAATGAGGTTCATGCTAGCGGTTGATACAATCTTAAGTTTTAGTTCCTCCTAATAATTTGTCCACTGTACGTAGCGGAGTTTCTTGTACGAATATAATGAGCATGTAAATAACATTTGTTTATGATAATAAAATACTCCCGTAGCAGCAAACCTGCGTACTCAGCGAATTTCCAATGTATATATATGTATCTTAATATCACATAAAACCAAATACCAAGTTTCATCAATATGCATTCATAAATAAACGATTTATAACCTTTTTAATTATTCTCCATAAGAATAACATGGCGGCTGAGTATGCAGGTTTGCTGAAGGAAGGAAAAAAATGGGGTTTTATACAAATATCAATGTAACTCATTTAGGTAAAGCCACATACCAAATTTCATTAATTTATTTTCATAATTAAGGGAGATAACACTTACTTATTTTCCATAAGAATAACATGGGGCTGAGAACGCAGGTTTGCTGCTACGGGAGCCTTTGGCAAAAAATTGTTTTTTTGAGCAAATATCAATGGTCCACAACCAGATGAAGCCGTATACCAAG
Organism: Allygus modestus; assembly: GCA_963675035.1. Taxonomy (NCBI): domain Eukaryota; kingdom Metazoa; phylum Arthropoda; class Insecta; order Hemiptera; family Cicadellidae; genus Allygus; species Allygus modestus. The sequence continues at coordinate 311,886,183 of OY776111.1, forward strand.
TTTTGTCAGTATACGTTCATAAATAAGCGAGATATAAAATTTTTCTTTTCCTCCATAAGAATAACATTAGACAACGTACTGTGTTTAGCACTTTCAATATCTCGGTAACCAATTGACGTAGAGAAATGATCAAAATACCAAATTGTGTGTTTTTTTTAAGCTTAATCCAATGGTAAAAACTAAAGTTTGACTATTTCCAAAATTATATATAAAAAATTCAAAAAACCCATTTTTGGGGTACAAAACCCCCCCAAAATACCCCTTCAGATAAAGCGATCTGACTGGTTTTCGAACTTAAAGTCATAAATGTTACTTTACACGTTTATACCAAATTTCATAAAAATCGGATAATTTTTACGAGAGTTATCGTGCTCACGGACACATATATATATATATATAGGGGAAATTCGCTAAAAGTATCAAGAATAATTATTAATTTTAAACTTTCTGGTATAATATATTTAAGATTTTTCTATAATTGCGTGTGATGGTTTACATGGTTATATTAAAGGACAGTGTGATGGAGCCGCCATGTATATTTTTATCAGGAGTAAGACTATGACCGCCTTGCATTATAGGCTTTTTCCAACATAATTTTGACTCAAACAGTCCATAAACAAAATTACAAAATTTACTTCAATTTGCATACCAAAATGCGTTTTGCAACATGCATGCAATGTTGTTACTCTATTCTCAATATTGAATGCCTCACGATCTCTTTTGCTGCATTAGATCAAGAGGCATCTCCTGACCGTCATCGAGGTGGAAGCTTGATTTTATTCTTCTGTTATTGTAGTGCACGTAGGGCCTATATATATCTTCAATTGTTACGTGTTACTAATTTAATCTTGTTAGAATTATCAGGAACCACTGTTATTTCATTGTAAAGAGTTTACTCGTTATTAGATTTTCTGTATGATTAATGTATTGATTATTCTGAGTGTTGTTGTAATGTATTATAATATTTATTGCTTGTTATTTAATCTGTTTATATTAATTTAATGCCAATTATAATTGTTAAACTAGCTGTTATGATTGATTTTTAAGATATTAAGCATTATTTTTTTCACCTGCATATGTTATTTTTGTAAAAAAGGATTTTCACCAAATAAATAAACAAAATGATTAAATTAAGTATTATGTAGGTCAAGGGTTGGAGCCCTACAAATTATGCAGGAGGTGAATATGCTTAAGTGAGTGGTATCTAGCAGTTTTGCATAAAGGTAACAAGTTCACTGAACATGCTTCTGTTATTTATTACCAATATTCACGCAATGCTTGGAATAAACACTACAACAGCTGTTTATGGAAATAATATTATCCGGCCATCACCTAAGCCAATACAAATTATGTGTTCATAAGAATAACGTTGATATTGTGTAGGCCAATGGGGCGGAGCCCTGATGGAATTGTTTACCCCTCCTTATTGCACATGTATTACATAAGGGGAAGCACAATACCAAATTTAATTGAAATAAGTATTGTCGTTTTTAAGGTACAATGATCACTTAATGAGGAAGTGAGTGTCATTTGGAAAATTCATATATATATATATATATATATATATATATATATATATATATATCAGGTCACATACAAATATTCGTCCCTGTGATTGAGATTCGCACATGTTTGTTTTTTGTTTTGTTCCACTTACGGATGTATATTTATAGCCCCACAATACAACAGTAGTTGCTTTTAAATATACTAGTATTAGCATGTTTTGTTTTTTAGTTATTAGCTCAACCTTTTATTTTTTGTTAAAATAAGAAATGCTTATAATTAAGTGTGGGTGTGGTGAAGTATTTTTTGGTTTCTCAACGGATAATTTTTTTTTAACCTGTTTTGGCTCAACAACTGCACTCGAGTGTCGCTTAGAATGGAAATTTAAGGTTTACAGTTTTTTAAATAATCATATGTTTTATACTGAATTCATATTAAAAAAACTAATTATTTTGACATTTTATTTATTTTGAAATTTTTTAAACCTAATGTTGCAGATCCCCTTCGGAAATTCCTATTATCATATAACTATAGTATTATATTTTTGTACATACTTTGTTAATACAAAATATATTTATATATCAAACAAATTTATACGCATTTAATCAATAAACATTTGTCAGAATAGTTTGAGCAGTAATATTATCAGAGATCCAAAGTCAAAGTACTCCAAACACACAAAAAGGAAAGTAAAATACTAAATATTGAAATACAAGGTGAGCACTTTTTCGTCTACAACATTTAGAGGTTGTGACGTCACGACCAGAACCACCGAATCATCAACCGATTGTTTGTTTGGTTTATCGAATGAACTTTCAACTACGATTGTTATTGTTTTGTGGTGGAAAAGCATAAATGGTGATTCGATTAAAATTCAAGCAGATATAAGTTAAATCAAAAGTTGTGGATACAGTGTTAAATTGGATCTAAAAATTGATGTACGTGAACAAACAACTAGGTTGCAGTTCACGACAAAATTATAGTAACCTAACTTAACCTAACTCCGCAGAGCGCTGTATGGTGGCTGTTAAATGGATCTAAAAATGGATGTACGTGAACAAAAAACTAGGTTGCAGTTCACGACAAAATTATAGTAACCTAACTTAACCTAACTCCGCAGAGCGCTGTATGGTGGCTGTTCGTTGTGCAACATAGTTACAAATAAAGGGATTAGTATAAGTAAATAAAAGTCAAACCTAAAAAAGTTAACAAAAAAAGTGAGATTTAACCCCGAACAAATTAAAGTAATCTTTAAAACACATTTCAGATTTCAAAAAGTAAACATCAAAAGTAAGATTTGAACACGGGACCGCACGATCGTGGATCTGACGCCGTATCCACTGGGCTACCGAGGCCTGCCGCTTTATCCGAAAGTTTCAATACATCAGGCAGTGAGCAACGATTCATTCGATAAAACAATCGGTTGGTCGGTTGATGATTCGGTGGTTCTGGTCGTTCCGTTTCATATTGTCGTGACGTCACAACCTCTAAATGTTGTAGACGAAAAAGTGATCACCGAAATACAACACATGAAGGTTGCGAAAGAATGGGACAGCTGACTACAGCAGCTAGACTGTAGGATTTATTGTCTGGGATGGTTCTATATTTATCACTAGTTCTATATTTATAACCTTTCATTCAAAACCCTCAAAATAAATCAAGGAATTTTTAATTATGTGTAAAAAGGAAGCTAGATTTTCGGTAGAATTAAAATATGATTTTATATTGGAGTGCTATTATTTTAAAACTATACATTGCTAAATTGCCTATCTAAGTTACATTAATTGACATGCAGGCTTAACACAATGACCGCTGCTTATATATTTATTTTTCCAGGAATCACCATTTTGGTACACTAATTCACAATCGATTAAACATACAATAAACATACAATAATATTGATGTACACTTCTATAGTAATATCTGGTAGAAATGTTAAATTTTCGATGGTAATGCGGGTATGTTCAGGGATTACAAGTAAAACTAGGAGACATGGACTAAAGCTACAATAGTAGAACAACAATGCAAGCTACGGTCAATAATATATTGTCATACAAAAAACAAGAAGTCAGAACTATCCTAAAAATAGCTTAATGCAATAAAAAACATGCAAAACATTTTTCACAGTGCAGGAAAATGTTCCTCGGTTTATGTTAGCAATTGTTTACAATAATCAAGCACAAAACTGGATGATGAGAAGCTTAAAGGCTAATTCGATTTTATACATACAGTGAAAAATGGTTGATCTACACTAAAAAAGGGTGGAACATTGCAAGGTGCATTGATGAAGGCGTGTGACTGAGTGGGGAGTTAAGGGATAGGAGTTGGGAGGATTCACAAGGCCCCGGTCTTAAAAGCTTGTAGGCTGTATCATTGACTATAAATACTTCAGTAGTTCCCCAAATAAATAACAACAATAATAACCACCCGACCAAACACATTCCACAGATTATAAGCAGGATTATTGGGGTATATTTTATTTTGGTGGAATTGTAAATATTGAAGTATTTATAGTCAATGGCTGTATCCTCTAACAATGTTAAAACCAAAATGCTATTGGTATTAAGAAAAAAATTGAATCAGTTAGAGTAGCTATTGGTTATGTATGTAGACCAGAAAGAGTAGTGGTTGAGGCTACCAAAATGGCTAGTCTGCCAGTATTTCAGTTTCTATTGCATGGTTCTTGCAAGGTACTAACAACGTCCATCATGTCATGTCTGTGAGCCCGAGGGCTGGGGAGAGGGAGGCTGATACTGTGTCAACAATGGTAACTTATTCATTTGTCCGGAGGATATCCCTTCATCCCCATCACACTACTAACACTGTTATTTCAGGGAACACAGAAAATAGAAACAGCGGCTAATCTGTAAACTGTTACACATTAAAAATTATAATATGTGAGATATAGAATATATTCTGTAATAGTGATAAGATGATTAGGACTGATGATGAATAGGTAAAATAATAAATGTGGTAGGATAAATTTACATTTGTATTTAAATTGTTACTTATAAAATTATCAATTTTTTTACTAATAACTTATCCTACTAAATCTAAATTTTATATCTTGTTTTTGATTACGTGAATATCTCCGAGAATGACAGTAATGACAGTACTGTAATGACAAAATGACAGTAAAACAAAACATTTAATTAACATATTTAAGACATGTGTAAAACTTATAATACAAGTTAAACATATATATTACTTTAAGATTATGTTTAGTTTCTTACAAAAGAGAAACGCACACAAAATTAAAGTTAATTCCTTAAAAGGAAAATACATATTACATGTAAAGAAATCGTAGATTCCAGTCACTTGTTCTTATTAGCTGGTAGCACTGTGTTGCAGTCAGCCGATGTGATATTTCTTTATTCATTCATCGGTTCTAATCGACGGCGACTCACCCCTGTCTGGGGTTGGTTTAAAAACCCCATGATTTGCCCCTTTATATTCGTGACAACTGTCCCTTTATGCATCGTCTGTACAGCACCTGTAGGAGACATGATCAGTGAAGAACAATTCATCTCTGAGGTAATATAATTGACACAGGATTACAGAATTTGTTTACAGATTTTAGGACAAAAATATCAATTTTAAAAATCTTTCTTCACATTGTAAAAATTCACAATTTTCGTTTGCCCACTTAATCAGTATAAGAGTAATTTTTTATCATTATGATTGCAAAACTTGTGTCATGAATTAAAACCACTAATTCAGTGGCTGAACTCAATAAGCTACGCTCACACGTCTTCTACTAGATTGGCACGCTTATTTAGTAGAAACTATTAGAAGATTAGTCGAATATAAACAATTTTGACAATTTCGTATTTGGGTATGTAGGGCTATGCCCTTTTGGCTTTCAAAGATTACCTGTTATCCTTATGGGAACATGCGTTCTGTTTTTCATTTAATAAACAGCTGAGTTACTCAAATAAATATGTAGCACAACAGCAAGAACAGATGGTTCATAAATAAAAAATATGACTGACTACTGGAATGGTAGCACACTGAATGGGTTATTTATATAAAAATAAATTAAACTTGTTTGTGAATGGAGGAGGATGATGGACGGGGAGAGGATGATGTGGAGAGGTTTCAGGCATAAATAAAAAGGATAATGATTGCTAGAATTGTAACGACCTTCTGCTATCCGTTTTAACTCCACATTAAAAACATTACCTGTTGCTGATGGTTGTGGTGGGAGGGATGGAGGGAGGGAGAGTGACAGAAAAAGAGAGAGAGAGATTAGGGCAACATAACCCACTACATATTAAACTTATTTTATTTTTCAAAAAAATTGTCAACTATATATTCAAATAATATTTGGTCGAATTTCGACCATTGGGCGGTCGCTAGTATCTAATAAAAGATGAGTAACAAGTATAAACCCTTACCGAGAACCAAATTTATAAATGTTTGATGTTACAAAAGGTGGAGACTTTTCCTCCTTTACTCCTTTATTCCTTGTATACGAGAATTTAGTAGTTAACTTGTCACCCATCAGTCTCTTCATTATGTTTATTGTTACTCACCCCCTTCACCCTTAGGTAGCGCTGGATTTTTTAAATTTAAACTTTTTCCAAGATTTGTTCGTGATTTTTAATGGTTTGTCGCTCTAATATAGAACTGAGAGTCCTAATATTCATCACAAAGTATTTCTACATTACAATTAGTACCAAGCAACACGCAAACAACCGGATTAAATATCTTAAACACCCAAAGAAAATCAAAGTCTTTGTAGATTTTTCGTGTTTTTTGGGTATATTTTTTAAGTTACGCTCTGTCGAGGGTAAAATCCCTTATAAATTATGTCTTATTAGCTGCAGAAGGCTTGTAGTTACCCAAAGTCATGGCATTTCAGGTTTTTATCGGTGGTCGTATTCCTTATAAGGTTCAAGTGACGCCTTATATAGGCTACATTATACATCAGTTAAGGGTATTAATTTTTTCAAGCACTTAGGTAATACATGGAGGCTTAACATTTAACAATCTACGTCTCCATGCCAAGTAGTATTCATGAACAGGCATATGACCAGATTTTATAGGTTAAACCCTTAATAATAATCAAAGCCTTAGAATAGTTGTAGAATTTAGGTCTTAAATAGAATTTGGACCAATTTACATTAAACTGTGGCCAAACAGTGACCTGGGGGTGAAGCCCCCCCACAGGGGCCTGGGGGCGGAGGCGGAGCGATTTTGAAATTGTTATATACTCTAATATTGTACTGCTAGGCCTAAATTTGTACACTGAATAAGTCTACTTTACATTTTGAGTATACATAGGACCTCGGATTATTAGCGTAATTAAACCATGTGCCATAGGTACTACGACAGGGACCTGGGGGCGAAGCCCCCAACAGGGGTCTGGGGGCGGAGCCCCCAGCGAGCGAAGCGAGTATATGTATACGTATATACAAATTTGAACGAATGGTGTTTTTGGCATCTGGGGACATCAAAATGAAAAGTTATCATGGTCTCGGTCTTAAGTCTTACCATGAGACATACGGTATTAGCTTCTTCCCTATAGGGGGAATTCGCTAAAAATACGATATCCTAAATTTACTCAGTTATAAATTTGCAATAGGCAAAAAATACAGTTTTATTTTGGAAATTTGTCATCAGTTATTTTGTTTACCGTGCCATGTGTTGTTCCCTTTCCCTTCTTTGCATCCCAATTTAATACGACAGCTGAGTAAAGTTAGCAAGTTCAGCAGGTTATGTTTGTAAACAAAGCAGACGATCTTAATCAAAATTAGGTTTCTTTAATTGAAACTGGCAGGCTATAGGCAACACAAATTATACGCTGACTAGAAATAGAGTTTGTAATACTGTATAAAAGTGGCATAAAAATTAATTGTAATTCAAATGCAGATTTAAGTTTTCTATATTCTCTATTTAAATTTTCTATTTGTTTTCAATACGTTTTCAGTTTGTTTTAAATTCCCTTTAATGTTGCAGTAATAATTGTGTTTTATTACTGATGATATAACTATAGATAGATTTTTCCTTTGTTTAATTTTGGGTTACGGACGACAAGCGGCATTATAGCAGTTCACATCTGGAATTGTAGTCTTTGTTGTTGCAGTTTCTATAGTTTTGTGTAAATAGGCCTATGAACAATCAAAAGCTTTTTGTAAACTACGATGATGATAGCCATTATTCTTTCTAAAGTGCATAACAAATAACGACTGAAGACACAAATACACGATTCAACAAAACGAAAATAGGAAGGGTTATTTGTTATGCTGATGATAAAATGGGAAGGTACAATTAGTATAGTCCAATAAACCATTTTAAGTCCAATATTCAGTTTTATTTCACAGAGTCGTTCTCTGCTATATAATATACCTTCTTTGCTATATTGGATGAAATTGGGTGAAGGTAGATGAAACTCTGGTAAGAAATTGTGATAAAAGGGATAAGAAAACTAAGAACCATGGACCTATCCCACTATTAGCATTGAATAAATACATATTATTCAAATTATTTAATTATGTGTTTTTGTTGGTCTGTCTTTAGATAGTTTCTATGTCAGCAGACGAAATAGAATTAAGTGCTGGTAAATATGTAGACTGTGTTTATATTTTGGTTATAAAATAAAATACTCCCGACGCAGCAAACCTGCGTACTCAGCGAATTTCCAATGCATGTATATGTTTCTCACTAGAAGTTTCATAAAAATACATGAATAAATAAGTGATCTATAGGATTTTATTCATTCTCCATAAGAATAAAAATAGGGCTTAGTACACAGATTTGCTGCGACAGGGGTATTTTTGTTTTTATAACCAAAATATAAACACAGTCTACATATTTACCAACACTTAATTTTATTTCGTCTGCTGACATACAAACCATCTAAAGACATAAAAAAAACATAATTAACTAAACTGAATAATTATATACGTATCCAAAATTAAGTGTTTAAACAATTTTAGGGTAAAAAATGAAAAAAAAATATTTTTGAACAATTTAAAGCCCCCATAAACCCCCCTTCCAATCGTCCGATTTTTCTGGTTTTCGAACTTAAAATCATGAATGTCACTATACACATTTGAGCCAAATTGCCATATTGGATGTTTTTACTCAAGTTATCGCATTCACGGACACACACACACACACACACACACACACACACACACACACACACACACACATATATATATAAATTTGAACGAACAGTGTTTTTGGCATCTGGGGACTTCAAAACATAAAGTTATCATGGTCTCGGGCTTAAGTTTTACCATGAGACCTACGGTAATAGCTTCTTCCCTATAAGGGAAATTTGCTAAAAAGCAGTTAGGAATTTGTATTCCATATTTGAGCCCAAAGAAAAAAACATTTAAACATTTAATACAATTTTACTCCAGTTTTTAATTAAGGAACAGAATTTGGCTTGAAGTAAGTTACATAATCAAACTAAACTAACAACAAAGTTTAATCTTAACCATCGAATTCCTCTTCTGGGCTATTTTTTGTGCAGGCGTAATAAGTATTTCGTAAAAAGAATTTGGACACATATTCTAATGAATATTTTTATATGCAATATGCTTTGTTACAGTAGCATCTTACAATTTCGCACGGTGATTTCCCATTTGATTACATGCATTTAAAAATTAGCGTTTTAAATAACTAACAGATATTTAGTTATACATTTGAAAAGAACAATTTTGAAGCCACTCCATTTATTTTTATTACTAATGAAAACTATTTGAATCTAATTTAGCAACTTTTCACCATAGAAGCTTCCGATAGCCATCACTTGGGCGCTACAATCAATCCTAAAGCTTATTTAAATAGAATTAGATGAGTACACTCTGTCATCCCATAAGTGTATGAGCTCAGCTGTAATTACGAACAAATGTTTTAAATCACCAATACTCATGAGAACTCAATTTTTGTTTCGACTTTACAGTGTATTTCACATAACTGTACAAAATCCTTGAAGAACAGTGAGGTCTGAAATTAGGAAGTCAGTCAGACCAAGCAGAATCAGAGTATTTACTCGCCCCCTTGGGCTCAATCGGTGGGGGGGGGGCACGGCCCAAAAATAGATGCAACATTCAGAGAGGACAATGATATCTGTCAGTCCAGGTGATCTTGAAATAGTAATTTGAACGTTTGTATTACTGGGAGCTACGCCCCCCAGACCCCCCATTGTTATTGTAGCTTTATTTTATATTTAACAATTGTATAAATACGGAACTTGAAGAATAATAAGGTTTAAATTGGTTTTTGGCGAATTTCCCCTATAGGGAAGAAGCTATTACCGTAGTCGGCATGGTAAGACCTAGGTCCGGGACCATGATAAATTTTCGTTTTGAGGTCCTCAGATGCCAAAAACACAAAACTGTATATATATATATATATATGTCCGTGGGTGCGATAACTCTCGTAAAAATGATCCAATTTTGATGAAATTTGGAACAGACATGTAAAGCAGCATTTATGACTAAGTTCGAAAACCAGACAGATCGACCTATCCGAAGGGTTTTTTTTAGGGGGGGGGGTTTGTACCCCAAAAATGGGTTTTTTGAGTTTTTTACATATAATTTTTGTAAAAGTGAAATTTTAGTTTTTTCAATTGGAATCAGCTTAAAAAGACGTACGATTTGGTGTTTTAGCGAATTTCCCCTATAGGGATGAATCTATTACCGTAGGTCTCATGGTAAGACTTAAGCCCGAGACCATGATAACTTTTTGTTTTGAGGTCCCCAGATGCCAAAAACACTATTCGTTCAAATTTATATATATGTATATATCTATATATATATATATATATATATATATATATATATATATATATATATATATATATACAGTATATATATCTATATATATTCCGGGTGTCCAAAAAGTCCCGGGTCGGTTAAATATTTGTCGAAATATTTAAAATAGAGCTTCAAAACTTTGCACAAAGTTACTGGACATAAAAATCTATTTTAACACATATTTAGTGATCCGCTACTTCCTCAGGGGGACGGCCCGCTAGGAGTCAGAAGACAATTTTAAATGTAAGCATAGGTTGATATGCATATTAAATATAAGGTCTTTATTAGTAGAGTTCAGAGCCGCAAACCCAACCTCAAACGGAGAAACGAGTCAAAAATGACAGCCGTTCAAAGATGGCTTGAGTTTGCAACTTAGGTTAATGTAGAAAATAAACTGACAAGCTTTTTGATTTTAACATTACTAACCCAAAACTGTTTACAATTAATACTGTTGTAGAATTATAAGTTTCATTATTTCTGAGAGGGATCGAAAATAAAACAAACAAGGAAAATGAATTAGCCATGATAAACCTAAAAGAGAAAGTTATTTGTGACTGATAGTGTGTTCCATGAACTTGATTACATTTACCTAAGTTGCAAACTCAAGCCATCTTTGAACGGCTGTCATTTTTGACTCGTTTCTCCATTTGAGGTCGGGTTTGCGGCTCTGTACTCTACTAATAAAGACCTTTTATTTGATATGCATATCAACCGATGCTTACATTTAAGATTTTCTTCTGACTCCTAGCGGGCTGTCCCCCTGAGGAAGTAGCGGGTCACTGAATATGTGTTAAAATAGATTTTTATGTCCAGTAACTTTATGCAAAGTTTTGAAGCTCTATTTTAAATATTTCGAAAAATATTTACCCGACCCGGGATTTTTTGGACACCCTGTATATGTTAACACGATAACTTGAGTACAAAACGTCCGATTTTGATGAAATTTGGCTCAAATGTGTAAAATGACATTCATGACTTTAAGTTCGAAAACCAGAAAAATCGGACCATGGGAAGGGAGGTTTATGGTGTTTTTAAATTTTCCAAAAATCAGTTATTTTGCATTTTTCACCCTAAAATTTTTAAGAAACTTAATTTTGGTTTTAACCATGTTATAGAGCTTAAAAAAACAAATAATTTGGTATTTTTAATTATTAACCTAGGTTAAGTGGTTGCGGAGAAAATCCAAAAAAACCTGCTCATAAAATCTCCCATGTTAATCTTATGGGAAAAAGGTTTTTGGCTTTTTCTCACTTTATTTTAATGTAAACCACATTTGCTTTCACCAATCTGTTCAGTTCCACAAAACAATCATTTTGGTGTTTAAATTGTGATTCTATGCCTAACCGTTGCAGAGATATTCAAAGTGCTAAACACAGTACATTGTCCAATGTTATCCTTATGGAGAATAAATAAAATTTGATACCTCGATTATTTAAGAATGTATGTTGATGAAACTTGGTGTGTGGCTTCAGGTAGTACTGATATATTGATATTTGCACAAAAAATTGATTTTTTGTTGATTATTCCTGTAGCAGCAAACCTGCGTACTCAGCCCCCATGTTATTCTTATGGAGAATAAGTAAAATGTAATGACTCCCTTAATTAAGAACGTAAATTAATAAAACTTTGTATGTAGCTTCACTTGGTTGAGTTATATTGATAATTATATAAAACCCCATTTTTCTGTTCCTTGTTGCAGAAAACCTGCTTTCTCAACCCCCATGTTATTCTTATGGAGAATAACTAGAATGTTATATAGCGCTTATTTATGATTGAATATTGATGAAACTTAGTATGTGGCTTCGCCTAGTTAAATTCTATTCATATTTGCATAAAAACCAATTGTTTGTGTTCCTTGTTTCAGCAAACCTAAGTACTCATTGCCAATGTTATTCTTATGGAGAATAATTAAAATCGCTTATATGTGAATATATTTTTATGAAACTTGGTTTGCCGCTTTATGTGGTATTAAGACATATATTATACATTAGAAATTTGCAGAGTACGCAGGTTTGCTGTGACGGGGGTATTTATAATTGCTCTACGTCAAATGGTTACAGAGATATTGAAAGTGCTAAACACAATACGTTGTCCAATGTTATTGTTATGGAGAATGAGAAAAATTGTATATCTTGCTTATTTATAAACTTATCCTGATGAAACTTGGTATATTACTTTATATCATTGTGGTCTATTGATATATACACTAAAAACATTTTTGGCCGGTAGTTCCCGTAGCAGCAAACCTGCGTACTCAGCCCCTATGTTATTCTTATGAAGAATATGTAGCGTGTTATTCCCCTTAATTATGAGCATACATTAATAAAGTTTGTTATGTAGCTATACCTAGTTGAGTTATATTTATATTTGTATAATCCCCAATTTGTTATGTTCTTTGCTTCAGCAAACCTGCATAATCAGTCGCCATGTTATTCTTATGGAGAATAATTAAAATGTCATAAATCGTTTATTGACGAATGTATATTGATGAAACTTGGTATGTGGCTTTATGTTGTATTAAGATACTATATATGCATTGGAAATTTGCTGAGTTCGCAGGTTTGCTGCTATGGGGGTGTTAAATCCTTAACATTTCAATCAAATTTGAAATCCTTCAATCAACACACAGTAAGTATAACTGCTCCGCCCATCGGAAGGGCCACACCACCCAGATCCGACCTTTTTGTAGTACTTTCAAAATAATGTTAAAATACAAACATATAAATCATTTGGAGGACAATGACGCCCAGAATCCGTCAGTCAGTCAGGTCAGATAAATTAGTCCGACCAAGAACTATTGATTTAGTAATTTGTACTTTGGTCTCACTGCGGGGCTGTGCCCCCCAGACCCCCCGTTTTTATAGTATGTTGTTTTGAACGCTTAAACATTGAAAAGGTTGAAATCACGTTATTTAAGCCGATTACTTCATAGTTACTTGTCCTCAGACTCTCTTTCTTATAATTATAAATATCATAATATTTTGACATTTTTTATGGGAACGGGGGTACACAACTCTGGGAAACAGCGTCCAATTCTAATATTGACATTATTCAGAGATACCAATCGAAAATGCTGAAAGGTTACAAGCGCCATCGTAATTAACCGAGTTCTCCACAGCGACACTAAAACTCCATCTGTCCGAGAAGAAATTTCCAAATTAAGTGAAAGATATTAAAGTAAACTGGAAGAAAATCAAACCTATCTTGCAGAAAACCTTTTGGACAATAGTGAAGCTACATTTCGACTAAAAATACATCATGTTCTGGGTTTTTGTACCCACTTCTTGTAAAAGTTATGTTTACAGTTTACTGTTCCTATTCCTATGTTAGTGCGCACAATGGTGCGTAACTAACTCCTGTTATAGCATTTACATCAAATGTGCTTATTGTTCATGTTAAGAAGATTGTAAATAAACATTGTTATAACAAAAACTTCGGGGGATGCCCAGAACGTTACCAAATTTGGTCGGCGTTTGAGCACACCAATTACATCATGAGGTCATAGTGGTTGCACAACATAGACAGTCCCTTCCATAGTTGCACAACAATCCTTTAAAAGCAGTCCCACACTTCTCGTAAACTCGCCCGAACATTCAACCGAACTACGAACTTTTTTAATACATACGGGAATATACGTGACGAGATGTTCAACATTCGGGAGAATATTCAAACAAATGTTCAGGCTTGTTCGCGAGAAGTAAGGGACCACCTTAACCTTAGTATATTTTTGTTTATTTTATATGTCTGTTTCTTGAATTCAGCTGACATGCCTGAACACTTATATTCTTTCAAACAAACAGGTTTTGGAGGTTAACGAGTGCATGAGGCCAAATTATTGTTTACACACTATCACACATTTTATTTTCACATTAACACAGTTTTTCATGTTACACTTATAAATTTGGTGTATGAATATTTTTGATACTTTTATCATTACTGTGAGTTTTACTTTATTAATTTTGAACAAATATTGTGTATTTTGGGCTTAGTAATTATTTATTTTATTTGTTTACAAAACATACACAAATAGTTCTATAATGTAATTTGAAACCTTAAGAAGATAGCTTTATTAACTGTAAACGATAATGGTCTATTAAACATGTTATTATATTATCAAAGCTAGATTATTCAGTTACAATTGTATTTTAAATCTAATAATAATATAACTTAAGGCTGCCATTATGATAAATTTATCACGCTATATTTAAGGAGTTTTATACCTGCAAACACTGTTTAAAAAGCAGAAACACTTGTGTATACGAATTTGTAAGATTAGAAGTTCCTGTTACGTAATGTAACAACTAACTGAATATGTGAATTATGTTTCAGAAGCAATACTAAGGTCCACCACAAAAAACCAACATGCAGAGAACAAAGGAAATTGAAATGTTAATTGCCAGGTATATGACTGATATTGCAGCTCTAGAAGGGAGGGAAGAAGATTTGATGAGACAAACTGATATTTTAGAAAATTTGATTCCTAATGTATCGTATATGGGGAAAGGTATTCAAACTAGTCAAGACCAAGATAAACCAATTCCAGAACATGAAATTGACACAGAAGTAAGAGAAAAATTGGAACATCTTAATGGAGTTTTAAAAGAGCTACAAGAAGTCGTAGGGCTGGTCAAAGAAGAAAAAAGTATAATGAGAAAAAGAATTGATGAGCTGAATTTATTTTTGGCTAATCAATCAGAAAAAATGAAAGATACTGATTCAGCGGGACTAGTACTGGCACGAGCGCCCGGGAAAACAAAAGCTGATAAAGTTGATGAAAACAAAACAAAAGATCTAAAAAATGAAGGGTTTGAAAATCAACCAGTGAATTTTAAGGAGTCATTACCATCTGAAAACACTGATTGGAAAAAACGTTATGAAGAGTTACAAAAACAAGTAACTAATCTTACTCAAAATTTAAATAGTTCCTCAAAAAAACTCAAAGAGAGTGAAGGTAATATAAAGAATTTAGGGGAAGAGTATCCTAAGTTAAAAAAGGAATTGAAAAATACAATGAAGTCACTGGAAAAGAAGACTGACTCTTTAATATCAGCGATAGTTAATAATAAAGAACAAGAAAACCCCTCAAGAATAAACTCGCAAAAAGATCTTGTAGGTAAAAGCCCTGAATCGGAAACACATGACACAGTATCAGGAGTGAGTTCAATGAAGGAGGCACTAACTAAATCTCCAAAATACAAGGTTTGTAAAACCCCTTTTTATTGCTAGTTTTTAGATTAAAAGTTACTATATTACTGATTTAAACATCATTATTCAGCAGTAGGAAAATGAATTCAGAAACAAAAGTTAAGTTTGAAAGTTGGTCCAATATGAAAGCACATTTTCAACTGGTGAGAAGTTAATTTTGTCAAATATCATCCTTTTATCATCCGTCTAAGATTGATGATTGGTTAAAGATCAGCATCTACTTTAGCATCATACAGTCTCCCTACCTCCCACAGTTCCCATAAAAATCAAATAAACTCAAATCCCTATATTCTAAATCTTGTTTTAGGAAGCAGATTTCTAATTAAGTCAACAATTTGTTTAAAAACAATATAATAACTATAGCTGCTGGCCACATGCTCACACGTGTAAACTAAAGGTAAAATGTAATTCATTTGTAGTTGGTGTGGGGGACAATGGTGGTAATATTTATATTCACACCTTCTTTTTCGGGCGAGCCTTTATGGCGAGTGAATTCACCTTGATGAAGTGAATGTTGTTTTATTTTTACATTCAAAATGGGAAAAAGTGTTACAAGATTAAATAGTTTATTCCACTTTAAGCTAAGCTTATATTAGCCATCAAATAGATTTCATTTGCTAAGCTCATTCGTCTTAAAAATGGTGTCTTTGTCTAGTCAAGGCTCATTCGCCTGTCTATATACTATATATATTTTTACTATAAAAGCCTGAACTGAAATTCTGGTTCTTTTTCCTTAAATTATATTTTTCCCATGTTATTATTGTGGAGCACAAATTCCTGCATCTATTGAGTACCTCACGATAAAAATCCCTCCAATAATAGGTCGTGTATGGCAGGTCGAATGAAGTTTTTTCTTTTTTTTCTTCATCACTAAATAAAACAATCTTTACGGGTTTTATTTTAATAGATTTTACTATTATTTGCAGTACTGCCCAAGGTTAGTTCATGGTTTAATTCACATGACCATTCGTTTCAAGTGATTGCACGGTGTGTCTGAATACCGGCGTGATTGGTGACAAGAAAATATACTGTCTTCTTGCCTATGAAAAAGGAGTCATAAAATGAAAAATGTCATTGGTGGTGGTTTTTGCCATGTGAAACTCAAAAGAACCAATTGAGTAGCCCCAAAGAAAATCTTCACTTCAGCTGTAAAAACCAAAATGAAGAGGTGTCTGTGATCTCAGAGACAATTTTCCGCCGAATTTCTTTTCATAAGAAATTTGAGGAAGAACGTATCAGCCGAAAAAAATAAAAATATATTTTAGCAGTTGCCAACTTTGATGAAACAATGACCCTCACCATCAAAATAAACGGTATCAGGAAAGGGACACATACTTTCTCCCCTTTAGCCCAACATTAATCAATAAATTACTTTTTATTTACTAAATATAGAATACAAAGCACGGTCGAGTGTATAGAAAATCTTGTAAACAAGTTGTTTTAAAAAACATCCACCCAAATCCCTGCTTTGGAGGCACTACAGAATCCATTGCTACACTCGTGGTTTTAAGAGGGGAAATGCCCCCTGTTCCCCCCCCTAGGGTTATTAAGGGGCAACATATTTCGAATTACCTCTGTTGGTCAATGCTAAATTGACAAGCATATCAAGTTCGAATGAAACTGATCAGTAAATAAGAGAGAAAAAGTAATTTTTGTATTCCCCATAAGAATAACATTGGACAACGTACTGCGTTTACAGCTAAATGAAAATTTCAATTTTCTCCGAAACCAGCAATCGTAGAATAGTAATTCAAAATACCAAATTATTTATTTTGTTGATCACTTTTTAATGGTGAATAGGAATTTTGATTATTTATGTTTTTTTTATGAAAAATCCAAAAAACCGAATTTTGGATGTTTTAAGTCCTGTAATTTCCGAACCCGAATTTTTACAGGAATGCGGGTGGTTTAATTTTGTTGGAAAACTAAAGTTCTACAAACGACTAATGTTTAATCAAAATCGTTAGAGCTGTTTTTGAGAAACTTTGATTTTTCATGTTTTTTGGCGGTTTTTGGGTATGATTACCCTTAAAAATAAAAAATTCAAAAAATGAAAAAAACGCCTGGAGATATCGTGGATTAGTGCCTACATACCAAATTTCATAAAATCGGCCCATTGGTTAGGGCTCTAGCTCTGTACACACACACACACACACACACACACACACACACACACACACACACACACACACACACACACACACACACACACACACATACAGACATCATGTAAAAACCACTTTTTGGGTTCACGGAGCACCATAACGAACATTTCCACTAACAACTCAAATTCGAAAGTTTTGACGAAAAAAATACTTTCTCCATATACCATGTATAGAGGGAGAAAGTAAAAGGACACTTCATTTTGATTTTGATGGAGAAGTTAAGATTTTCATGGGGGCTACTCGATTGGTTCTTTTGGATTTAACGTAGCAAAAACCACCACCAAACACATTTTTTATACTTATGACTCCCTATTTCTTAGGCAACATGACATTATATTTATCGTCACCAATCACGCCGGTATTCAGACACACCACGTAGTCACTACAGAGGAATGTTTGTGTGAATTAAACCATGAACAAAGCTTCAAATATCAGTAGACAAAATCGAAATAAAAAATTACAGATTGTTGCATTTCGTGATTAAGAAAGAAAAACACATGATTTTACCTATCATATATCACCTATTATTAGTATTAGTTCTATCATAGGGTACTCAATAGATGCGAAATTGGCCAGTTGGAGGGCAGAGCGGGTCCGCCTTTTTGAGCCTGATCACAGCTGTCACAGGAGCACGGGAGTTGGACCTCTGAAAGGTCAATTTGGCTGCCTGTCTCATCCCAACCTTTCCTTTCCTGCTATATCCTATCGTTCTGGTAACCTGCGCAAAATTTAACCTTGAAGGCAGCTATGCTGGGGTTTCCTAATCCAGCAACAATGAATGAATGAATGAATAGTTGCGAAAAAGTGTGTTCTACAATTTTTATAAGATGAGTTGTTCCTGTCGGGTGGTTGGGCTTTTAAATAATTGCGAAAAACTAAAAAATCCAAAATTGTGATTTTATTTGGGTCCCGTGACTGAAGTGTTGTAGGAGGAATCGGACAAACTTCAAATCCTATTACTTCCATGTAAAAACAAGATTTAAACGATTTACAGCCTTTCAGAAATTATTTCCAGGCTCGGGCCATTTTTGAGCTAATATTACTGGCCTAATTGCTATTACAGAATAAAAGGCTTAATTTTTCATTCAAGGATTTAATTATAAACATACTTTATTAGCAATCTAATAAATATTATACCGTTAAAAATGATTATTATTATTATAATAGTAATATTTCAATCAATAATCAAGTACACTGTGGTATTAAGTTTGTTTACAAAAAATAAAATGTAATTTTATTGGAATAATTTAGCCTTAATAATATATACTGTATAATATGAAGTTTTATGTGCTGCACTCGTGGATACATGTTATAAGCTCATCTCTAAAATCAATGCTTACATAAATAAACAGTATCAGGAAACTGACGCATACTTTCTCCCTTTTAGCCAAACTTTAATGACAACATTATTTTTTATTTACTAAATATAGAGTATGAAATACAGATAAATGTACAGAAAATTGTCTAAAATAGTTGTTTCAGAAATATCCACCCAAATCCCTTTTTGGGTGGCACTATATAATCTATTGCTACACACAGTGCTTTTGAGAGGGGAAATGCCCCTTTGTCCCCCTCAGGGTTAAATGGTAACATACTTCGAACATCCTCTGTTGGTCAATGCTAACTTGACCTGCATATCAAGGTTTAATGAAAATTATCAGTAAATAAGAGAGAAATAGTTATTTTTGTATTCCCCATAAGAATAACATTGGATAACTTACTGCGTTTAGCGCTAAATGAAAATTTCAATTTTCTCTGCAACCAGCAATCGTAGAATAAAATTTCAAAATACTAAATTATTTAGTTTTGAGCTCTTTTTAATGGTTAATAGTAATATTTATTATATTTATGTTTTTTATGAAAAATCTAAAAAACAGATATTTGGATGTCTTAAGTCCTGTAATTTCTGAACCCGAACTTTTACAGAAATGCGGGTGGTGTCATTTTATTGGAAACCTAAAGCTCTACAAACCACTAAAGTTTAATCAAAATCGTTCGAGCTAATTTTAGAAATTTGGATTTTTTATGTTTTTTCGCGATTTTTGGGCGATAATTACCCTTAAGAATAAAAATTCAATAAATAGAAAAACCTCGACATATTGAGGATTAGTACCTACATACCAAATTTCATGAAAATCGGTCCAATGGTTAGGGCTCTAGCTCTGTACACATCCATATAGACACACACACACACACACACACACACACACACACACACACACACACACACACACACACACACACACACACACACACACACACACACACACACACACACACACACACACACACACATTCACACAGAGACAAACAGACATAACGTAAAAACCACTTTTTTGGTTCAGGGAGCACCAAAACCAATATTTCCACAAACAACTCAAATTCAAAAATGTTGACGAAAACAATACTTTCTCCATTTACTATGTATAGGGGGAGAAAGTAAAAATAGAAATTATATACGAATTGTGTTACCTTCCCATTATGAACAAATGTTGTTGCTGATAAACTGTGTTTACTCTATTCAGCTGTTTGACCATGCAATTCAAAACATGTAGACCTCGTGCCGATCTTCGTGAAGCCTATGTAGGGGGTGCTAGGAGAAGAGTGGGGGGATCAGTGTTGGAGGGGAAGTTCACAACACCATGTGTCATAATACTATTCCTGCGAGAAAAAAATTGGGCACTCTGTATATTAATATATTTTACTGGGTGTACGTATAGTAATTATGTTTTTAAGATGTACTTTATAAGCTCGAGGATGGTATTTAAACCATTATTGACAATATACTCTTTATGTTTTTGAGTATCTACATATTTAAACAAATTCTTGCTTTTTGTTCACCCACTTCTTGAAGTTAATACTAAACCGATTTTGATGATTCTTTTTTATTTAAAAGATAATTTCAAGTTCTAAGCCCTGTCGAGCCAGAATTTCGATTTAGGCCCCAGGGCTCTGCCCCACGGGACTTCCAAGTTCCCATGTTATTCATACGGAGGAGAGTTTTATTTGGTTTATGTCACAAGTGTTTTTTTTATTCAAAAACAGCTGTTATAAGGATTATGTCCGCTAATTATTATGGGGAGCAGCTCGTTTTATTTAAAATTATTTCGTTAAGAGTTCTAAATGTTTATGTTAGGATTCTTGGGTTTCTTTTCCAATGGCATCGTCAAAACAAGCCTTTGAACTCTTTCACTGTTGTAGGCAGTATCAATGGAATATTTGATCTTGTACGATCAGTTGTTTTTTTTTACTCTTAAAAAAGTTTATTTGCTATTGCTGATGGTTTATTCGTAATTCCAATTATTTTTTCCAATAAACCTAATGATTAAACAAATGGGTGCAGTGAACTCGCTAGGTTGAAGGCAAATAAAAATAATTTATGTTAATCAATAAAGACTGTCCGACACTTCTCGCGAATACGCCCGAACATTCGGTCGAACTCCGAATTCCGAACTCCGAGAATTTGCGAGAGGACTTGGAGCTTCACAAATATATTGGTACCAGAACACTACTGTCAAATGATTCGCTCGAATGTTTCGCCGAATGTTCGGAACGAGTCGCGAAAACGAATATAGCAACAAACAACCAAATGTGCACAACAAACTAACCAAGTACACGCTCTCCCAATGCCATGCAATACCATGCTCGCCCATCCGCTTCCACTCGTCTTCTTTGATTCATGTAAACAAAAACTGAGCACAGGCGAACACGAATCATAGCGAAGTGGACTATCCCGAACATACATGAGCACATCGAGTACACTTTCGCGTTCATCTTAGTTTGCCTATGTTATGCCAGGCAAACATGCCTGTTGTGCCAGGCACAACAGGTTGTTGTGTACTGGTAGCAAGAATACGGGAAATAATGTTCATTGAACATTTGGGAGAATGTTCGGCCTAATGTTCAAGCCTTTTCGCGGGATGTGTGGGACAGTCTTAACCTAATTTCTTTGCATAACAATTTCTCCGCGGTTGCAAAGTTTTTGGTTCGGCACGTAACAGATGGTTGTCACAAGCGATTTTTATTCAACAGACTTAGAACAGATATCAATCGCTCACCCCCACCCTAAATCACCCGGGTTAGACCACTCTAAATAATAACATCCAGGCTTCACAAAGATCCGCACGAGGTCTACCAAGGTTGATCTAATGGACAAACTACTGAAGAGTCACGTCGTATTCCGAGACAGCATTTTCAAAGTCGCCCTACGTATTTATGGTGAACTTTTGCCACCGCTGGACAGCCCTTACAGCAATAGCTCTTCTGTGAGATTCAGCTTCCATAACAGTTTTTGTATATCACTGCTCTGCAATTTCAGTTGCTCTCAAACTGGCCTGCCGCTGAGCTTGTTCTTCTCGTCGAAGTTGTTGTCTTTCTGGAGTTTCTTCTGCTCTGTGTACTGCCAGCTGTAGAGCTTGTTGAAGACTTATAATTTCCATTTGTGATGAAGTTCCCTGACTGCTAGACTCTTTATTAAATCAGGCTATTTTAGAACTGTTCCCTGGCATTATTATGATACAGGTACCTTTGTGGTTAAACGTTTTACTATTTTTTTTATTTGTTATAACTTTATTTAACTTTACAATCTGTTCTAAACAAAAACTGAACAATAAGTAAATATGATGATTACCAAAAAATTAACTGAATGAACTTGAAAGTTATAAATTAACCTTTGTTAACAATCTCAAACACTAACTAATATTAAACGAATCTGTGAGGCAAGTCCAAAACTTTAGATCGCTTCAGACGATAAACCGCATTTGAATTATCAAGCAAGTTCATTTCCAGATGATTTGGATGTAAGTCAAGTTTCGACAAATAATTTTCACTTAATCTTGTTATTTCTTGCCTGACTGTTGGGACATTCATATCTTGATGAAGAGTTCTGCTGGACACATACCAAGGTGCTTTTGTAATCTTCCTTAACACTTTCGACTGATACCTTTGAATTATTTTGACATATGCGTTTCTCGCCGAACCCCACAGCTGAACTCCGTAAGACCAAACTGGTTTCAAAATAGTTTTATATAATAACAGTTTGTTTTCTAATCTGAGTTTTGATCTATGTCCAAGAAGCCAATTAATTTTGGTTGTTTCCAAATTTAATTGCTGTCTTTTTGTCCAGATATGAGTTTTTCATGTCAGTTTACTATCCAGATGCATGCCCAAGTATTTGACTTCTATCACTTAAGGTAGTTGAATATTGTTCATTGTCACTGGAGGACAAATATTTCGGTTGAAAGTAAATGTTATGTGTCCTGACTTAGTTTCATTGACTTTTATTCTCCAAACTCTGAACCAATTTAAAATTTCATCTAGACTCTGGTGTAAATGTTCGGAGGCTTGTACAGAATAATTATGAACTGACAAAACAGCAGAGTCATCGGCAAAGGTTGCAATATGCGTAAGCTAATTTTCCGGTAGATCTGCTGTATACAGTACATATAAAAATGGCCCAAGCACACTTCCTTGTGGAATTCCAGACTCTATTATATTTATCGGTGTGAGAATGTCTTGGTATTTAATTTGAATAGATCTGTTAGAGAGATAAGATTTTAGTATATGAAAGAGAGAGTGAGTCAAAAACTTTTTAATTTTGAATAACAATCCAGTGTGCCAGACCTTGTCAAATGCTTGACTGACATCCAAACATGAAGCCGAACAATATCTTTTGTTTTCTAGACACTGTCGCACCGTCTCAACCACTCTGTGAACTTGTTCAATTGTGCCATGTGTTTGGCTAAAACCAAATTGATGGCTAGGTACTAACACAATTTCAGCGATTAAATCACGTAGCCGTTTAAGGAAAAGCTTTTCAAATAACTTTCAAATGATCGGTAATAGGCACATTGACCTGTATGAGGTGAGTTGGTTAGGTGGTTTTCCTGGTTTTGGAATGACAATCAGCTGGGCTCATTTAAACTGTACTGCTACGTGTTCCACTCTTAAAATTGCGTTGAATTTTATAAAAATCAACTGCGTTGTAAGTCTATAAAAACTAGGTGTACGCTCATTCCTCGCGTATAAAGATAATTAAAACACACGATCAAACTTAAATCGAGTCTCATAAAAAATTCAATATCTGATTTGATTAACATCATCAGAATACATTCCGTTATAATTTTACTGCCGCCAGAATCCGGGTTAAATCGTCTATTGATGAAACTTGGTATGTGGCTTTATGTGGTATTAAGATATCATGCATTGGAAATTTGCTGAGTACGCAGGTTTGCTGCTACAGGGGTATTAATATATAGCGTAACAAGATTATAGCGGAACTAAAAATATGTAAGTTGAAAGATGCAGCCGAGCTGTTAAAAAAAGGACATAGGTCAACTGGTACGGGATGCCTTTTTAGGCGTCTGTAATCTATCTAGCACTACGGTTGGCACGTCGATTCAGTTCAAGGGTCCGATTCCCGTGGCTTCAAATGTTCAAATATTGATATTTGAGGGAATTGGACAATTTTTGTTAGAAGCGTTTATTAATCTCTTGCAAAAACGCCGTTCGCGTTGGATTATAAAACAGCACGATTTCCTTTTCATATTCCAACAGGGTTATCAGATTGCCAGACAGTAATATATCTGCGGAATAAAAAATTCGCCTGTAGATGAACAGATCGATAGTTAAAACTTCAATTCTCAAAATTAAAATAAGCCTCATTTGACCCACACTATATTGGTTCAGTAAAACCCTTATTCGCATGGCAGTACTTAACTAACAGTTTAGTACTACGAAACATTGGGTAAATTATAATATGCGATATTTTAGTATATGATATATACTAAGTGTTTCGATTGAATTTTTTGTTTGCGTTAGGTAAACAATAAAGAAAAACCAAATAATTGGCTTTTACATTTTTACCATAATTTATATTAATGTTTGTAACATTCTAGGTAGAGCTTCACATTCACTTGGAAGGAGCGGTTAGACCGACCACTGCTTGGGAGTTGGCACAGTAAGAATACTCATTTTAGTAACTAATTTAAGATTAATAGCATATTACGTTACTAGTCAGGTAAGTAGTGTTTTACCGACCGAGGTGTAGGCAAGTGCGGAATTTTCATGAGAAAACAGTATTACCAATGGTAATACTTACCTGGCGAGTTACGTACGATACTTTAAATCATACTACACACAAAAAGTAACATACTTTTTCATCATAACATATTTCTATTTCAGAAAGTAACATAAATTATAATATATTTATATTTCAGAAAGTAACATAAATCATAATATATTTATATTTCAGAAAGTAACATAAATCATAATATATTTATATTTCAGAAAGTAACATAAATGATTAAGTATTTCTGTTTCAGAAAGTAAAATCACTCATAAAGTAACATACTTTTCCAAATATTTATGTCTATAAAAGGCAAAGCCCTCACTCACTGACTGATTCAGTCACTCATCACAAATTTTCCTACTTCTCATTTATCTACACAATGAACGTTTACATTTTGTACACTGATTCTTTAGGCATAAAATAGAAAATCTAAATGGTTTTCATCCTGATCTGATCTTGGGGCTCCGCCAGAGACCCCAACAAAGTTCCCGTGCATTCCTTATGGCCATTCATTTTTGTTTGAGCTGATGAATATACAAACAGTTAATCTTGATTCGTATTAGTTCCACTGGATGACCACAGAATTCAGCACACACAACTTTCATAGTTTTTATAAATAATTTGCTGGGTGAAGCCTGCGAGTATCAGCTGATTGTTCTATATATACCATATGTTGTTGGTTCTAACAATTAAACTTAATAAATAACTTTAGTTATCCAAAAACAAATGTAGCATATTAATTGGAATTTATTGTTATTGTACAGTTTGTGTTGTTTTGGATATTTAATCCTTTACTCAGGAGCTAACTACTTGTCTTTTATTCTTTGAAACTTACTTGAAATAAATACACATGTGGTATTGTTTGCAATCGGCTGTTTTAAAAAAATGTCAAATTAACTTGTATTTGTAATAGTATATTTCGCACCAAGGGCCGAAAGTGGGGTGTTTTATGACCGAGACGGAGTCGAGGTTATAAATCGTTCGAGGGCTATGCAAAACCCTTTCGGCAGAGGTGCGAACGCTATTTTTCACCATACTACAATTATTAACGGGTTAAATGTGATCGGCAATAAAACACGAGTGGCCTCATGCAATCTCGGACTAAAAACAGTTAACCAATAAGCAAAACATCGATATTACAATTTTTTGAATTTTGTTGTTATTTTTCCAGTGTTTCAACCAAAGAACACAAAATAGTATGCACGTTTAACCCGGTAACGTCGTGAACACTTAAAAACAAGTTGGCAACACTGGTTAAATAGATCAGCTGACTTTCGGCCTTAGGGCCGAAAATTTTCGGCCCTTCGGCGGAAAACTCTACTTTTGGTATTCAAATGACGTTCCGAAAACAGGTGATTACAGCGTAGTGTGGTGAAATAGTATATTTCATCACTAGGGCCGAAAGTGACGCTTTTCGATACGACCTCAAGTTTAACGACCGAGGCGAAGCCGAGGTCGGAAAATGAGCGAGGCTCAAAACTAATATTTTACAACTTGTTTACCTTTAAAAGCTTGTTCCCAAAATGGTGTTCTTGCTAATTAAAACAAACAGCTGTTACTACAGATGTATTCAAATATTGTCTGTTACGTTTGTGTTAGTGTTAGGTTAGACTAACTATACCAATAGGTATATCGAATGCTTTGGACTACGATTGCAAGAAGGAATACTTCAGTCAACCGTTATATCAGGAATCAGACACTTGCTGCGAACAGCGTTATCGCTTAGCTTATCTTCTCCCTGAGGAAAAATTAAATATTCATTTACCTTCTTGACATAGTTTAGTTTAGTATTGTTCATTTTTAATAGATTATTGTTTTTACCTCAGGTGAAGTAGACTGTTTTGTTAGATTGTCAATACACAACCGAAAATACCTGTTACTACAATATATTAGGCTAATATAAATACAAATAATTACAAACTAATGAAAATTCACTTTATAAGCAACCATTTATTAATATATTTATTTTTAACCTATAGAATAACAATGCAGCAATGAATTACAATCGATAAAATAATTGATTACAACTCTCGATACAATCGATTACTTACAATCAACGTACACGAGTTTGAAGATTCACTACATTTATAAATTTATAAATGACAGAAACGGAACAGCTGATACCAGCTAATTCTTTTCCGTCCTAGGACTGAAAAGAACTTCTTTCGCCCCGCAACGCATGTATTGAAAACAGCCGTTTTCCAAGCAGTATAACGAAAATATAATTACAGTTAGTGCATTATACAGAATAACTGTCTTGCCTAAAATCAGGTACAGAAAACAGCTGTTTCTAAGTAGTATAATGTAAACACAATTACCAGGATTTTAAAATTGTAATATTCGTTGAGGCCTTTATCCAGCAATGGCATCCAGGCAAGGTTTGTGAGTTTGTCTGACGATGTTAGAGAGAGGCCTCACAAAATATTGGTAAATGTTTAAAATTTAAAATCAGTTATTACACCAATATTACTGCTCCTTTCTGAGGACTTATTTTTATTTTAGTGTCTTATTGCCTGTTTTGTCTAAAAATATCAAAACCACTCAACCTAGCTATTTAACGGCGCATTTGTTATTTTATAGATATTTTTTAGCGAATTTACCCTATAGGGAAGAAGCTATTACCGTATTCGGTAAGACCTAGGCTGGGGACCATGGTAACATTCCCTATAGCTAATATTAATATTATTACTGCAGTAGGAAAAAATCTAGAAGAGTTAAGAAAAAATATTAATCAAATGCAACGTACTCAATCAAGAGAAAGAGTTACAATTTTTAATCACACCATCATTAGTACAAGAAGCGATAATCGGAACAGAAGGTTTGATAACGTTATGGATGGTAATAAACTTCAAAGATAACTTAATAATAATCAATAACCATGAAATAAATATAAATAATAATAGTAGGGTATATTGGACATTCCTGGGGCAGGAGGGACAGGAGGGACACCCCCCCCCCGAGGTCTCGTCTGTGACACTTTGCGAATTTTTTTTTGCGAACTTTTTTGCGAACTTTTTTGCAAACTTTTTTTGCGAATTTTTTTTTTTTTTTTTTTGCGAATTTCTTTTTTGCGAATTTTTTTTTGCGAATTTTTTTTTTTGCGAATTTTTTTTTTTGCGAATTTTTTTTTTTGAGAAAAATTTTTTTTTGCGAATTTTTTATTTGCGAATGTTTTTTGTTGTTGCGAATCCTAACCTAACCTAACCTAACCTAACCTAACCTAACCTAACCTAACCTAACCTAACCTAACCTAACCTAACCTAACCTAACCTAACCTAACCTAACCTAACCCATCCTAACCTAACCTAACCTAACCTAACCTAACCTAACCTAACCCATCCTAACCTAACCTCGGATCAGATTTCTGATTGCAGATTCTTGTTCGTCTAGTCGAGCCGAGTCATTTGAGTACCCACATCGTACACTTTGGATGATGTTTACAAAAAAGGGGCCCGCACCACACTTTCGACCTTTTTTTTGCATTTTTGGAATCTCCTCGTCAAGCCGAGTATTCTCAGTACCCACATGACATACTTTGGATAATTAATACAAGAGTTGATCAGGGTAACGCTACAACCAACAGAGCTAGCCCATCAGCGCTTGCGGTCAATTGAACTACCAGTGAATGCAAATTTTGAGGAGAATATAATTGCAATGCTTTGAACATATACTGCAAAGGGGGTGTATCGATACACCCCCCTTCAAGTACTCTGCACCGAGGCAGCTGTTCGCACAACCGACTGACGCGTCCAGTCTACTGTCTGGGAATGCGGATGTTGTAATTTGATACCTCGACTGGAGGGTGCAGGTGTTCACACAAAAAACCGACAAGTCGAGACCTGTCTGGGGTGCAGCTGCGCCCGACCTCAGGAGGGCCAGGAGGGACTGGAGGAGCCCCCCCCCCAGACGCCTGCGCCAACACTTGGAAGAAAATCCTCCTACATTAGAAGGATTTCCTTCTGTTCCCTAACATGAAAAGCTTTTGTGGCCTTGAAAAAGGCCGATTGTGATGGTGGGATCAGGTGGAGGTTAAGGTGTTGGAAAACGTTTATTTTTTACTGTTAAAAAACTTTGTTACTTCATCAGGGTGCAGTTCATCGGTCCGCCGATTCCACCACATTTCAACAAGCATCATGTACTTCTGCTCATGTTCAATGGCGTAGAAGTGCTCCTCTTCAATGGGGTAGAAATTCATCTTGTAGTCCATGTCACGCTGCCAATATTCCCACTCCAAGCCGTCCAGCGGGCAATGGTTCCACATGCTGTTGATTCCCCGTCGTCTGGAGTACAGAGCGTCGTCAAGATCTTGAGTAGTTGAATACATTTTTGGTTCATGAACGTACTTGAACTTTTTGTCAATGCGCCATAGCCTCTTCTTATGGAAATGCTTCAAGGTGCATTCATCGTCGTCTTTTCGGTTGTAGAATTCATCACCTTCGAAGTAATCATCTTCATCGTCAAACGGTCTCTTCTTATTATTGCTATTCATTGTCGTTTCCGCTGCAACACATACATCCTCCAACTCAACGTCTGTGATGTCACAATCCCACTCGATGTTGGCCATGATCTCTTCGTAGCTGTTGACGCTTCGAAACTCAAGACTAAACTAAACTTTACTGCTAGGGGCGGGCTGTGCGTCGTGGGATGATGGGCGCAGGTGTACAGACAAAAAACCGTCGCGTCACCCTACTGTCTGGGAATGCGGATGCTGTAATTTGATACCTCTACGGGAGGGCGCGGATGTTCACACAAAAAACCGACGAGTCGAGACCTGTCTGGGAATGCGGATGCTGTAATTTGATACCCCGACAGGAGGGCGACCGACCCTTGCAGGAACCCATAATTATAGACCACCCGCGTCGAATTCCGAGCAATAGTACACCAGCTGTCAAACACCCACGGTCTCATTCTTGTTCGGGAGTTTGAAGTGTGTGGCTGTGTAATAGTGTTGCTGTGTGACGTTCTGTCAGAGCGATCGCCCGACGTTTTGGCCTAACCTACAAAATGAACCACTTAACCGCCTATGTGTTTAATGATCGGCCTTTGTCTGTACTGTTTGACAGCAGCGATAATCCATGGTTCAAAGCTAAGGATGTAGCTACAATATTGGGATACGCCAACCCTAAAGAAGCAATCAGAGTACATGTTAGAGAAAAATATCGCAAAACAATTCCTGAAGTATGGGGGAGCGAAAATCTCCCCCTAACCTATAACGAGAAACATTCAATCTTTCTTAACGAGCCGGGATTATATTCGTTACTTATGAAATCTAAAATGCCCATCGCCGAGAAGTTTCAAGATTGGATCTTTGAAGAAGTTTTGCCATCCATTAGAAAAAATGGTCAGTACAGACTTATAAACGAGAACCAACGGCTGCTACAATCACTTACAAAGTCGCTAACAAATAACCGAAAGCTAGATCAAACAAATTCCGAGTTTAAAACTACAAATGATATATTGTGTATGGAAAACCAATCCATGAATCAAACGCTGATCGAACAGACATCTAAAGTGGCAGTGTTGCCTGAAGATGTAAATCTGAAGCATATATTTTGTGTGATGATTAGGGAAACCCTTCTAGAGCAGTACGGAGTTTGTGAATACAAGTGCATTCGAACACAGAAGAGGAATTTCAAACAAGCCTTGAAAAAAGCAAAGGAAGAAGGATTTACAATGTGCTACTGTAGAGAAAATGTCCCCAACGGCATAAACATAGTGAATAAGGCTAAAGAAGTGATGAAGAGTTACGGCATGCACATTGACTGCAGATACAACAACATCCTAACCTCACACAATTTCATTAATGTAGTTGAACATATCTTTGACAATGCATAGGTCTGCGCTTGTGGACTCGTTCCAGAACCTTCGACGCTAGTCAGGTAGCAACAGTCGATACGTGCTCCAAAGATGACCAGTGTGGATGACGCAAGAAAAGTAATCACCATATCAATGAACAAAATACGTTATAAACGTAACAACATCCGAGAAAGGCTCGCAATCAAGTTAGTGTTGGATAGAGCGAGAGATGTGTTTGAGAGAAAATATCATATGAAACAGCATACTTATGAAAAAAAAAAAAAAAATATTGAATATCATGTGAAAGAATATAACTATGAAGAAAACAAAACAGACTGTTAAATTTAACGAGGAGCTAAATACACAGTACACTTACGAGCCCTGTGAGGATGTACAACAATTAACGTGGACTCAAATCGCAATAGATGAAATGAGATGTTGGGGGCTCCGCCAGAGACCCCAACAAAGTTCCCGTGCATTCCTTATGGCCATTCATTTTTGTTTGAGCTGATGAATATACAAACAGTTAATCTTGATTCGTATTAGTTCCACTGGATGACCACAGAATTCAGCACACACAACTTTCATAGTTTTTATAAATAATTTGCTGGGTGAAGCCTGCGAGTATCAGCTGATTGTTCTATATATACCATATGTTGTTGGTTCTAACAATTAAACTTAATAAATAACTTTAGTTATCCAAAAACAAATGTAGCATATTAATTGGAATTTATTGTTATTGTACAGTTTGTGTTGTTTTGGATATTTAATCCTTTACTCAGGAGCTAACTACTTGTCTTTTATTCTTTGAAACTTACTTGAAATAAATACACATGTGGTATTGTTTGCAATCGGCTGTTTTAAAAAAATGTCAAATTAACTTGTATTTGTAATAGTATATTTCGCACCAAGGGCCGAAAGTGGGGTGTTTTATGACCGAGACGGAGTCGAGGTTATAAATCGTTCGAGGGCTATGCAAAACCCTTTCGGCAGAGGTGCGAACGCTATTTTTCACCATACTACAATTATTAACGGGTTAAATGTGATCGGCAATAAAACACGAGTGGCCTCATGCAATCTCGGACTAAAAACAGTTAACCAATAAGCAAAACATCGATATTACAATTTTTTGAATTTTGTTGTTATTTTTCCAGTGTTTCAACCAAAGAACACAAAATAGTATGCACGTTTAACCCGGTAACGTCGTGAACACTTAAAAACAAGTTGGCAACACTGGTTAAATAGATCAGCTGACTTTCGGCCTTAGGGCCGAAAATTTTCGGCCCTTCGGCGGAAAACTCTACTTTTGGTATTCAAATGACGTTCCGAAAACAGGTGATTACAGCGTAGTGTGGTGAAATAGTATATTTCATCACTAGGGCCGAAAGTGACGCTTTTCGATACGACCTCAAGTTTAACGACCGAGGCGAAGCCGAGGTCGGAAAATGAGCGAGGCTCAAAACTAATATTTTACAACTTGTTTACCTTTAAAAGCTTGTTCCCAAAATGGTGTTCTTGCTAATTAAAACAAACAGCTGTTACTACAGATGTATTCAAATATTGTCTGTTACGTTTGTGTTAGTGTTAGGTTAGACTAACTATACCAATAGGTATATCGAATGCTTTGGACTACGATTGCAAGAAGGAATACTTCAGTCAACCGTTATATCAGGAATCAGACACTTGCTGCGAACAGCGTTATCGCTTAGCTTATCTTCTCCCTGAGGAAAAATTAAATATTCATTTACCTTCTTGACATAGTTTAGTTTAGTATTGTTCATTTTTAATAGATTATTGTTTTTACCTCAGGTGAAGTAGACTGTTTTGTTAGATTGTCAATACACAACCGAAAATACCTGTTACTACAATATATTAGGCTAATATAAATACAAATAATTACAAACTAATGAAAATTCACTTTATAAGCAACCATTTATTAATATATTTATTTTTAACCTATAGAATAACAATGCAGCAATGAATTACAATCGATAAAATAATTGATTACAACTCTCGATACAATCGATTACTTACAATCAACGTACACGAGTTTGAAGATTCACTACATTTATAAATTTATAAATGACAGAAACGGAACAGCTGATACCAGCTAATTCTTTTCCGTCCTAGGACTGAAAAGAACTTCTTTCGCCCCGCAACGCATGTATTGAAAACAGCCGTTTTCCAAGCAGTATAACGAAAATATAATTACAGTTAGTGCATTATACAGAATAACTGTCTTGCCTAAAATCAGGTACAGAAAACAGCTGTTTCTAAGTAGTATAATGTAAACACAATTACCAGGATTTTAAAATTGTAATATTCGTTGAGGCCTTTATCCAGCAATGGCATCCAGGCAAGGTTTGTGAGTTTGTCTGACGATGTTAGAGAGAGGCCTCACAAAATATTGGTAAATGTTTAAAATTTAAAATCAGTTATTACACCAATATTACTGCTCCTTTCTGAGGACTTATTTTTATTTTAGTGTCTTATTGCCTGTTTTGTCTAAAAATATCAAAACCACTCAACCTAGCTATTTAACGGCGCATTTGTTATTTTATAGATATTTTTTAGCGAATTTACCCTATAGGGAAGAAGCTATTACCGTATTCGGTAAGACCTAGGCTGGGGACCATGGTAACATTCCCTATAGCTAATATTAATATTATTACTGCAGTAGGAAAAAATCTAGAAGAGTTAAGAAAAAATATTAATCAAATGCAACGTACTCAATCAAGAGAAAGAGTTACAATTTTTAATCACACCATCATTAGTACAAGAAGCGATAATCGGAACAGAAGGTTTGATAACGTTATGGATGGTAATAAACTTCAAAGATAACTTAATAATAATCAATAACCATGAAATAAATATAAATAATAATAGTAGGGTATATTGGACATTCCTGGGGCAGGAGGGACAGGAGGGACACCCCCCCCCCGAGGTCTCGTCTGTGACACTTTGCGAATTTTTTTTTGCGAACTTTTTTGCGAACTTTTTTGCAAACTTTTTTTGCGAATTTTTTTTTTTTTTTTTTGCGAATTTCTTTTTTGCGAATTTTTTTTTGCGAATTTTTTTTTTTGCGAATTTTTTTTTTTGAGAAAAATTTTTTTTTGCGAATTTTTTATTTGCGAATGTTTTTTGTTGTTGCGAATCCTAACCTAACCTAACCTAACCTAACCTAACCTAACCTAACCTAACCTAACCTAACCTAACCTAACCTAACCTAACCTAACCTAACCCATCCTAACCTAACCTAACCTAACCTAACCTAACCTAACCTAACCCATCCTAACCTAACCTCGGATCAGATTTCTGATTGCAGATTCTTGTTCGTCTAGTCGAGCCGAGTCATTTGAGTACCCACATCGTACACTTTGGATGATGTTTACAAAAAAGGGGCCCGCACCACACTTTCGACCTTTTTTTTGCATTTTTGGAATCTCCTCGTCAAGCCGAGTATTCTCAGTACCCACATGACATACTTTGGATAATTAATACAAGAGTTGATCAGGGTAACGCTACAACCAACAGAGCTAGCCCATCAGCGCTTGCGGTCAATTGAACTACCAGTGAATGCAAATTTTGAGGAGAATATAATTGCAATGCTTTGAACATATACTGCAAAGGGGGTGTATCGATACACCCCCCTTCAAGTACTCTGCACCGAGGCAGCTGTTCGCACAACCGACTGACGCGTCCAGTCTACTGTCTGGGAATGCGGATGTTGTAATTTGATACCTCGACTGGAGGGTGCAGGTGTTCACACAAAAAACCGACAAGTCGAGACCTGTCTGGGGTGCAGCTGCGCCCGACCTCAGGAGGGCCAGGAGGGACTGGAGGAGCCCCCCCCCCCAGACGCCTGCGCCAACACTTGGAAGAAAATCCTCCTACATTAGAAGGATTTCCTTCTGTTCCCTAACATGAAAAGCTTTTGTGGCCTTGAAAAAGGCCGATTGTGATGGTGGGATCAGGTGGAGGTTAAGGTGTTGGAAAACGTTTATTTTTTACTGTTAAAAAACTTTGTTACTTCATCAGGGTGCAGTTCATCGGTCCGCCGATTCCACCACATTTCAACAAGCATCATGTACTTCTGCTCATGTTCAATGGCGTAGAAGTGCTCCTCTTCAATGGGGTAGAAATTCATCTTGTAGTCCATGTCACGCTGCCAATATTCCCACTCCAAGCCGTCCAGCGGGCAATGGTTCCACATGCTGTTGATTCCCCGTCGTCTGGAGTACAGAGCGTCGTCAAGATCTTGAGTAGTTGAATACATTTTTGGTTCATGAACGTACTTGAACTTTTTGTCAATGCGCCATAGCCTCTTCTTATGGAAATGCTTCAAGGTGCATTCATCGTCGTCTTTTCGGTTGTAGAATTCATCACCTTCGAAGTAATCATCTTCATCGTCAAACGGTCTCTTCTTATTATTGCTATTCATTGTCGTTTCCGCTGCAACACATACATCCTCCAACTCAACGTCTGTGATGTCACAATCCCACTCGATGTTGGCCATGATCTCTTCGTAGCTGTTGACGCTTCGAAACTCAAGACTAAACTAAACTTTACTGCTAGGGGCGGGCTGTGCGTCGTGGGATGATGGGCGCAGGTGTACAGACAAAAAACCGTCGCGTCACCCTACTGTCTGGGAATGCGGATGCTGTAATTTGATACCTCTACGGGAGGGCGCGGATGTTCACACAAAAAACCGACGAGTCGAGACCTGTCTGGGAATGCGGATGCTGTAATTTGATACCCCGACAGGAGGGCGACCGACCCTTGCAGGAACCCATAATTATAGACCACCCGCGTCGAATTCCGAGCAATAGTACACCAGCTGTCAAACACCCACGGTCTCATTCTTGTTCGGGAGTTTGAAGTGTGTGGCTGTGTAATAGTGTTGCTGTGTGACGTTCTGTCAGAGCGATCGCCCGACGTTTTGGCCTAACCTACAAAATGAACCACTTAACCGCCTATGTGTTTAATGATCGGCCTTTGTCTGTACTGTTTGACAGCAGCGATAATCCATGGTTCAAAGCTAAGGATGTAGCTACAATATTGGGATACGCCAACCCTAAAGAAGCAATCAGAGTACATGTTAGAGAAAAATATCGCAAAACAATTCCTGAAGTATGGGGGAGCGAAAATCTCCCCCTAACCTATAACGAGAAACATTCAATCTTTCTTAACGAGCCGGGATTATATTCGTTACTTATGAAATCTAAAATGCCCATCGCCGAGAAGTTTCAAGATTGGATCTTTGAAGAAGTTTTGCCATCCATTAGAAAAAATGGTCAGTACAGACTTATAAACGAGAACCAACGGCTGCTACAATCACTTACAAAGTCGCTAACAAATAACCGAAAGCTAGATCAAACAAATTCCGAGTTTAAAACTACAAATGATATATTGTGTATGGAAAACCAATCCATGAATCAAACGCTGATCGAACAGACATCTAAAGTGGCAGTGTTGCCTGAAGATGTAAATCTGAAGCATATATTTTGTGTGATGATTAGGGAAACCCTTCTAGAGCAGTACGGAGTTTGTGAATACAAGTGCATTCGAACACAGAAGAGGAATTTCAAACAAGCCTTGAAAAAAGCAAAGGAAGAAGGATTTACAATGTGCTACTGTAGAGAAAATGTCCCCAACGGCATAAACATAGTGAATAAGGCTAAAGAAGTGATGAAGAGTTACGGCATGCACATTGACTGCAGATACAACAACATCCTAACCTCACACAATTTCATTAATGTAGTTGAACATATCTTTGACAATGCATAGGTCTGCGCTTGTGGACTCGTTCCAGAACCTTCGACGCTAGTCAGGTAGCAACAGTCGATACGTGCTCCAAAGATGACCAGTGTGGATGACGCAAGAAAAGTAATCACCATATCAATGAACAAAATACGTTATAAACGTAACAACATCCGAGAAAGGCTCGCAATCAAGTTAGTGTTGGATAGAGCGAGAGATGTGTTTGAGAGAAAATATCATATGAAACAGCATACTTATGAAAAAAAAAAAAAAAATATTGAATATCATGTGAAAGAATATAACTATGAAGAAAACAAAACAGACTGTTAAATTTAACGAGGAGCTAAATACACAGTACACTTACGAGCCCTGTGAGGATGTACAACAATTAACGTGGACTCAAATCGCAATAGATGAAATGAGATTCCGCAGACTGTTGGAACTGATGTTGGGTGAAAAAATCAAACATCTAACTTATTGCAACAAGATGTGTCACAGCGAGTGCATACAGTTTACTTCAAGGGTGAGCAGACGCACCATCAGTCCGTAGTACGGTAGAAGTCACACGGTAAGGACGTCAACATGGCCGCTTACGTTTCTGCGGACGACTATATCAAATCGTTTATTCAGGAGATTGAGGTTATGAACAATAATGCTAGTGATCAGACATTGGCATCACCTCAGACGTCATCTGTAAAACCGATCACTGCCTGCAAGAGACGAAGGAGGCCAACTCTCATCGAAGTGGAAACCAAGAAACCAGGATGGGTGCCAAAACCAACAGATGATTGTCCCATAGTGTCATGGATGGAGGATGGGAATACTTTTGCTGTTCAAAACCCGGAAACAAAGGACAAATTTTATTGAAAATGGAAATGTACGATGGTACAGATATGGTGTTCATGTGCAGTTTATTTTTGGACAAAGATGGTGAAATGCTCCAAAGTGTTAGACAAGTAGTTGATAAAGTGGAAAACATGTGGATCGATAAATCAACAGGAGTACCGAAAATTACAGGCTTAACTCAAACTGTTACACAACGCAGTGCAGTTTCGCAACCAACGTCGAAGAAGCGAGCTGTGAGGAAGAAACAACGAGTGTCGCCAGCAGTCAATTAAAGCATCAGCATTCCCAGACAGGAGGGCGACGCGTCGGTTTTTTGTGTGTGAACACCTGCGCCCGGCCAACTACTAGAGATGTCGAGCAGCAGCACTTTCAAGCTAGAGTTTCCGAGCGTTAACGGCACTGCAGCAACCGAGGACCTGAGAGCTACCCTCAACAACTGCAAGTCTGACTCTCCGCTCTACACCAGGATAGACGATCTCAGAGAGGAATGCGACTATCTCATCACTGCGATGGAGCGAGCCTCAACACCCTTTGGCGAGACGATCATCGTGATCCTGGAGGGGCAGGTCGGGGACGACTTCTTTCTGCGAGTCTACCTGCCTAGGCGCTTCAACGAGGTCCTGAGCAACACCGACATCGAGCGCTACAACAGCGGGTTTGGAGAACGCCTTCGCTTGGTGAAGCGCAGCCCGAGGGGTTCCAATAGCAGATTCACACCTTTGGAGTTTATGTAAAGCAAGACTTGAAGATTATGTAAATACCTTTGTAAATTAGTTTTCGTAGTCAATACTTATAGTCACGTTCAGAACATAACCACTGTGTTATTTATTTCACTTAACCCCAAAAATGTCCTTTGGTAGTAAGTTTAAGAGCGTGAGTATGGTAACTGTGAGGTGTTTAGCTCATCAGCGTCATCATCAGAATCATCGATATTTGTACATAGATGTAACCCACCGCGTAATGCGATACAATTGATTGGAGTGCATCGTGTGTGAGCTGTCTTGTGATGGCGACATCGCACTGCGTTTGTAACAAAATAACGTGTACATTAACACGACGATCACTTTTCTTGCTTAAGTCACGATGGGCATTATGGCGTACAGGACGATTGGTAATAACAGCGTTTAAAGTAAACTGTGCACATTCGTTGTGATACGTCTTGTCACAGCACGTTAGATTTCACATTCTCACATTCAACATCAATTACAATTGTAGACGTAATCTCATTTCATCTGTTGTGATTTAAGTCCACGTTAACCGTTGTACATCCTCACGCGGCTCATAAGTGTAATGAGTATTTAGTATGACAATAAACTTCTCGAATGTTAGTACGTTAAATCGTAGCTTGTTCATTGACGCATCGATCCCTATTCTTGTTTCAGTCTCAATATGCATTATGGCGTACGTGCCAGATGGTACTAACAACGCTTGAAATAAACTGCACACATGTGTTGCGATACATCCAAACACAACAAGTTAGATGCATCATTCAATCATTCAGCATCAATTGAAATGTTATGCGTGGCATCATTTCATCTGGTGTAATTTGAGGGAATAACTCGACTACGAACCTTTATCGTATGTTAGTTCGTTAACAACGTAAATTGTACATTAACACGATGATCACTTTTCTTGCTTAAGTCACGATGTGCATTATGGCGTACGGGACGATTGGTAATAACAGCGTTTAAAGTAAACTGTGCACATTCGTTGTGATACGTCTTGTCACAGCACGTTAGATTTCACATTCTCACATTCAACATCAATTACAATTGTAGACGTAATCTCATTTCATCTGTTGTGATTTAAGTCCACGTTAACCGTTGCACATCCCCACGAGGCTCGTAAGTGTAATGAGTATTTAGTATGACAATAAACTTTTTGAATGTTAGTACGTTAAATCGTAGCTTGTTCATTGACTCATCGATCCCTATTCTTGTTTCAGTCTCAATATGCATTATGGTGTACGTGCCAGATGGTACTAACAACGCTTGAAATAAACTGCACACATGTGTTGTGATACATCCAAACACAACAAGTTAGATGCATCATTCTAACATTCAGCATCAATTGAAATGCTATGCGTGATATCATTTCATCTGGTGTAATTTGAGGGAATAACTCGACTACGAACCTTTATCGTATGTTAGTTCGTTAACAACGTAACTTGTACATTGACGCATCGATCACTTTTCATGCTTAAGTCACAATGTGCATTATGATGTATGTGACGACTGGTAATAGCAATGCTTGAAGTAAACTGAGCACATGTGTTGCGATACGTCTTGTCACAGCAGGTTATATTGCTCATTTCCCCATTCAACATCAATTACAATTGTATGCGTAATCTCATTTCATCGGTTTTAATTCAAGTCCGCGTTAACTGTTGTACATCCTCACGCGGTTCGTAAGTGTAACGAGCATTTAGTTTTACATTAAACTTCTCGTATGTCAATCCCAAGTAATCGGTGTTTGAAGAAGTTTGCCTTTCCCTCAAGAATTGTCACTAGCATTATAACATACGCGTTTAATAACCAGATCGCACTTGTAATATTTTTGTATACCGATAAAAATTCCAAGTAATCGAGGTTTGAAGAAGTTCGCACATTGATAAAAAAAAAAAATCCAAGTAAACCATGTTTGAAGACGTTTGAGTTTTCGCCATCACACAAGTTCCAATCTTGAGTAATGTCAACCCAAGAAAATGAAAGCTAACAGCATCACGTAGTTGTGTCAAGTTACGATAGGTATAGTTAGGTTTATTAAGACTGTTTCCAGTTAGAAAGGGGAAACATGGAGAGACTTATCTCATCGTTAGGTTACGATATCCAGTGTAAAGTTAGGTCTCTGAATAGAAATAGGAAACGTAGACAGTTGTATCTCATCCTTAGGTTATGTTATGCTCTGTTAAGTTAGGTTTGTGCTTATAGATAGGAAATATTGTCAGTAGTATCTCGTCGTTAGGTTAAGTCATGCTCTGTTAAGTTAGGTTTGTTGTTGAATATACAAAAAAAAAAAAATCTGTACCTTAATGTCGGCGTGCGCATTATGATTATACCATTTTTAAATTGCGCACGCCGACATTAAGGTACAGATTTTTTTTTTGTATATTCAACAACAAACCTAACTTAACAGAGCATGACTTAACCTAACGACGAGATACTACTGACAATATTTCCTATCTATAAGCACAAACCTAACTTAACAGAGCATAACATAACCTAAGGATGAGATACAACTGTCTACGTTTCCTATTTCTATTCAGAGACCTAACTTTACACTGGATATCGTAACCTAACGATGAGATAAGTCTCTCCATGTTTCCCCTTTCTAACTGGAAACAGTCTTAATAAACCTAACTATACCTATCGTAACTTAACACAACTACGTGATGCTGTTAGCTTTCATTTTCTTGGGTTGACATTACTCAAGATTGGAACTTGTGTGATGGCGAAAACTCAAACGTCTTCAAACATGGTTTACTTGGATTTTTTTTTTTTATCAATGTGCGAACTTCTTCAAACCTCGATTACTTGGAATTTTTATCGGTATACAAAAATATTACAAGTGCGATCTGGTTATTAAACGCGTATGTTATAATGCTAGTGACAATTCTTGAGGGAAAGGCAAACTTCTTCAAACACCGATTACTTGGGATTGACATACGAGAAGTTTAATGTAAAACTAAATGCTCGTTACACTTACGAACCGCGTGAGGATGTACAACAGTTAACGCGGACTTGAATTAAAACCGATGAAATGAGATTACGCATACAATTGTAATTGATGTTGAATGGGGAAATGAGCAATATAACCTGCTGTGACAAGACGTATCGCAACACATGTGCTCAGTTTACTTCAAGCATTGCTATTACCAGTCGTCACATACATCATAATGCACATTGTGACTTAAGCATGAAAAGTGATCGATGCGTCAGTGTACAAGTTACGTTGTTAACGAACTAACATACGATAAAGGTTCGTAGTCGAGTTATTCCCTCAAATTACACCAGATGAAATGATATCACGCATAACATTTCAATTGATGCTGAATGTTAGAATGATGCATCTAACTTGTTGTGTTTGGATGTATCACAACA
This sequence comes from Allygus modestus, assembly GCA_963675035.1. Lineage (NCBI taxonomy): Eukaryota > Metazoa > Arthropoda > Insecta > Hemiptera > Cicadellidae > Allygus > Allygus modestus. The sequence continues at coordinate 311,927,401 of OY776111.1, forward strand.
CATGTGTGCAGTTTATTTCAAGCGTTGTTAGTACCATCTGGCACGTACACCATAATGCATATTGAGACTGAAACAAGAATAGGGATCGATGAGTCAATGAACAAGCTACGATTTAACGTACTAACATTCGAGAAGTTTATTGTCATACTAAATACTCATTACACTTACGAGCCTCGTGGGGATGTGCAACGGTTAACGTGGACTTAAATCACAACAGATGAAATGAGATTACGTCTACAATTGTAATTGATGTTGAATGTGAGAATGTGAAATCTAACGTGCTGTGACAAGACGTATCACAACGAATGTGCACAGTTTACTTTAAACGCTGTTATTACCAATCGTCCCGTACGCCATAATGCACATCGTGACTTAAGCAAGAAAAGTGATCATCGTGTTAATGTACAATTTACGTTGTTAACGAACTAACATACGATAAAGGTTCGTAGTCGAGTTATTCCCTCAAATTACACCAGATGAAATGATGCCACGCATAACATTTCAATTGATGCTGAATGATTGAATGATGCATCTAACTTGTTGTGTTTGGATGTATCGCAACACATGTGTGCAGTTTATTTCAAGCGTTGTTAGTACCATCTGGCACGTACGCCATAATGCATATTGAGACTGAAACAAGAATAGGGATCGATGCGTCAATGAACAAGCTACGATTTAACGTACTAACATTCGAGAAGTTTATTGTCATACTAAATACTCATTACACTTATGAGCCGCGTGAGGATGTACAACGGTTAACGTGGACTTAAATCACAACAGATGAAATGAGATTACGTCTACAATTGTAATTGATGTTGAATGTGAGAATGTGAAATCTAACGTGCTGTGACAAGACGTATCACAACGAATGTGCACAGTTTACTTTAAACGCTGTTATTACCAATCGTCCTGTACGCCATAATGCCCATCGTGACTTAAGCAAGAAAAGTGATCGTCGTGTTAATGTACACGTTATTTTGTTACAAACGCAGTGCGATGTCGCCATCACAAGACAGCTCACACACGATGCGCTCCAATCAATTGTATCGCATTACGCGGTGGGTTACATCTATGTACAAATATCGATGATTCTGATGATGACGCTGATGAGCTAAACACCTCACAGTTACCATACTCACGCTCTTAAACTTACTACCAAAGGACATTTTTGGGGTTAAGTGAAATAAATAACACAGTGGTTATGTTCTGAACGTGACTATAAGTATTGACTACGAAAACTAATTTACAAAGGTATTTACATAATCTTCAAGTCTTGCTTTACATAAACTCCAAAGGTGTGAATCTGCTATTGGAACCCCTCGGGCTGCGCTTCACCAAGCGAAGGCGTTCTCCAAACCCGCTGTTGTAGCGCTCGATGTCGGTGTTGCTCAGGACCTCGTTGAAGCGCCTAGGCAGGTAGACTCGCAGAAAGAAGTCGTCCCCGACCTGCCCCTCCAGGATCACGATGATCGTCTCGCCAAAGGGTGTTGAGGCTCGCTCCATCGCAGTGATGAGATAGTCGCATTCCTCTCTGAGATCGTCTATCCTGGTGTAGAGCGGAGAGTCAGACTTGCAGTTGTTGAGGGTAGCTCTCAGGTCCTCGGTTGCTGCAGTGCCGTTAACGCTCGGAAACTCTAGCTTGAAAGTGCTGCTGCTCGACATCTCTAGTAGTTGGCCGGGCGCAGGTGTTCACACACAAAAAACCGACGCGTCGCCCTCCTGTCTGGGAATGCTGATGCTTTAATTGACTGCTGGCGACACTCGTTGTTTCTTCCTCACAGCTCGCTTCTTCGACGTTGGTTGCGAAACTGCACTGCGTTGTGTAACAGTTTGAGTTAAGCCTGTAATTTTCGGTACTCCTGTTGATTTATCGATCCACATGTTTTCCACTTTATCAACTACTTGTCTAACACTTTGGAGCATTTCACCATCTTTGGCCAAAAATAAACTGCACATGAACACCATATCTGTACCATCGTACATTTCCATTTTCAATAAAATTTGTCCTTTGTTTCCGGGTTTTGAACAGCAAAAGTATTCCCATCCTCCATCCATGACACTATGGGACAATCATCTGTTGGTTTTGGCACCCATCCTGGTTTCTTGGTTTCCACTTCGATGAGAGTTGGCCTCCTTCGTCTCTTGCAGGCAGTGATCGGTTTTACAGATGACGTCTGAGGTGATGCCAATGTCTGATCACTAGCATTATTGTTCATAACCTCAATCTCCTGAATAAACGATTTGATATAGTCGTCCGCAGAAACGTAAGCGGCCATGTTGACGTCCTTACCGTGTGACTTCTACCGTACTACGGACTGATGGTGCGTCTGCTCACCCTTGAAGTAAACTGTATGCACTCGCTGTGACACATCTTGTTGCAATAAGTTAGATGTTTGATTTTTTCACCCAACATCAGTTCCAACAGTCTGCGGAATCTCATTTCATCTATTGCGATTTGAGTCCACGTTAATTGTTGTACATCCTCACAGGGCTCGTAAGTGTACTGTGTATTTAGCTCCTCGTTAAATTTAACAGTCTGTTTTGTTTTCTTCATAGTTATATTCTTTCACATGATATTCAATATTTTTTTTTTTTTTTTCATAAGTATGCTGTTTCATATGATATTTTCTCTCAAACACATCTCTCGCTCTATCCAACACTAACTTGATTGCGAGCCTTTCTCGGATGTTGTTACGTTTATAACGTATTTTGTTCATTGATATGGTGATTACTTTTCTTGCGTCATCCACACTGGTCATCTTTGGAGCACGTATCGACTGTTGCTACCTGACTAGCGTCGAAGGTTCTGGAACGAGTCCACAAGCGCAGACCTATGCATTGTCAAAGATATGTTCAACTACATTAATGAAATTGTGTGAGGTTAGGATGTTGTTGTATCTGCAGTCAATGTGCATGCCGTAACTCTTCATCACTTCTTTAGCCTTATTCACTATGTTTATGCCGTTGGGGACATTTTCTCTACAGTAGCACATTGTAAATCCTTCTTCCTTTGCTTTTTTCAAGGCTTGTTTGAAATTCCTCTTCTGTGTTCGAATGCACTTGTATTCACAAACTCCGTACTGCTCTAGAAGGGTTTCCCTAATCATCACACAAAATATATGCTTCAGATTTACATCTTCAGGCAACACTGCCACTTTAGATGTCTGTTCGATCAGCGTTTGATTCATGGATTGGTTTTCCATACACAATATATCATTTGTAGTTTTAAACTCGGAATTTGTTTGATCTAGCTTTCGGTTATTTGTTAGCGACTTTGTAAGTGATTGTAGCAGCCGTTGGTTCTCGTTTATAAGTCTGTACTGACCATTTTTTCTAATGGATGGCAAAACTTCTTCAAAGATCCAATCTTGAAACTTCTCGGCGATGGGCATTTTAGATTTCATAAGTAACGAATATAATCCCGGCTCGTTAAGAAAGATTGAATGTTTCTCGTTATAGGTTAGGGGGAGATTTTCGCTCCCCCATACTTCAGGAATTGTTTTGCGATATTTTTCTCTAACATGTACTCTGATTGCTTCTTTAGGGTTGGCGTATCCCAATATTGTAGCTACATCCTTAGCTTTGAACCATGGATTATCGCTGCTGTCAAACAGTACAGACAAAGGCCGATCATTAAACACATAGGCGGTTAAGTGGTTCATTTTGTAGGTTAGGCCAAAACGTCGGGCGATCGCTCTGACAGAACGTCACACAGCAACACTATTACACAGCCACACACTTCAAACTCCCGAACAAGAATGAGACCGTGGGTGTTTGACAGCTGGTGTACTATTGCTCGGAATTCGACGCGGGTGGTCTATAATTATGGGTTCCTGCAAGGGTCGGTCGCCCTCCTGTCGGGGTATCAAATTACAGCATCCGCATTCCCAGACAGGTCTCGACTCGTCGGTTTTTTGTGTGAACATCCGCGCCCTCCCGTAGAGGTATCAAATTACAGCATCCGCATTCCCAGACAGTAGGGTGACGCGACGGTTTTTTGTCTGTACACCTGCGCCCATCATCCCACGACGCACAGCCCGCCCCTAGCAGTAAAGTTTAGTTTAGTCTTGAGTTTCGAAGCGTCAACAGCTACGAAGAGATCATGGCCAACATCGAGTGGGATTGTGACATCACAGACGTTGAGTTGGAGGATGTATGTGTTGCAGCGGAAACGACAATGAATAGCAATAATAAGAAGAGACCGTTTGACGATGAAGATGATTACTTCGAAGGTGATGAATTCTACAACCGAAAAGACGACGATGAATGCACCTTGAAGCATTTCCATAAGAAGAGGCTATGGCGCATTGACAAAAAGTTCAAGTACGTTCATGAACCAAAAATGTATTCAACTACTCAAGATCTTGACGACGCTCTGTACTCCAGACGACGGGGAATCAACAGCATGTGGAACCATTGCCCGCTGGACGGCTTGGAGTGGGAATATTGGCAGCGTGACATGGACTACAAGATGAATTTCTACCCCATTGAAGAGGAGCACTTCTACGCCATTGAACATGAGCAGAAGTACATGATGCTTGTTGAAATGTGGTGGAATCGGCGGACCGATGAACTGCACCCTGATGAAGTAACAAAGTTTTTTAACAGTAAAAAATAAACGTTTTCCAACACCTTAACCTCCACCTGATCCCACCATCACAATCGGCCTTTTTCAAGGCCACAAAAGCTTTTCATGTTAGGGAACAGAAGGAAATCCTTCTAATGTAGGAGGATTTTCTTCCAAGTGTTGGCGCAGGCGTCTGGGGGGGGGGCTCCTCCAGTCCCTCCTGGCCCTCCTGAGGTCGGGCGCAGCTGCACCCCAGACAGGTCTCGACTTGTCGGTTTTTTGTGTGAACACCTGCACCCTCCAGTCGAGGTATCAAATTACAACATCCGCATTCCCAGACAGTAGACTGGACGCGTCAGTCGGTTGTGCGAACAGCTGCCTCGGTGCAGAGTACTTGAAGGGGGGTGTATCGATACACCCCCTTTGCAGTATATGTTCAAAGCATTGCAATTATATTCTCCTCAAAATTTGCATTCACTGGTAGTTCAATTGACCGCAAGCGCTGATGGGCTAGCTCTGTTGGTTGTAGCGTTACCCTGATCAACTCTTGTATTAATTATCCAAAGTATGTCATGTGGGTACTGAGAATACTCGGCTTGACGAGGAGATTCCAAAAATGCAAAAAAAAGGTCGAAAGTGTGGTGCGGGCCCCTTTTTTGTAAACATCATCCAAAGTGTACGATGTGGGTACTCAAATGACTCGGCTCGACTAGACGAACAAGAATCTGCAATCAGAAATCTGATCCGAGGTTAGGTTAGGATGGGTTAGGTTAGGTTAGGTTAGGTTAGGTTAGGTTAGGTTAGGATGGGTTAGGTTAGGTTAGGTTAGGTTAGGTTAGGTTAGGTTAGGTTAGGTTAGGTTAGGTTAGGTTAGGTTAGGTTAGGTTAGGTTAGGTTAGGATTCGCAACAACAAAAAACATTCGCAAATAAAAAATTCGCAAAAAAAAAATTTTCTCCAAAAAAAAAATTCGCAAAAAAAAAAATTCGCAAAAAAAAAAATTCGCAAAAAAAATTCGCAAAAAAGAAATTCGCAAAAAAAAAAAAAAAAAAATTCGCAAAAAAAGTTTGCAAAAAAGTTCGCAAAAAAGTTCGCAAAAAAAAATTCGCAAAGTGTCACAGACGAGACCTCGGGGGGGGGGGGGTGTCCCTCCTGTCCCTCCTGCCCCAGGAATGTCCAATATACCCTACTAATAATGATGAAGAAATAAATATGCGGCTAAGCTATGAAAATTATCATTTAAATTTTGAGAAAGTAAACAAAGATGGAATAGATTGTCAGCTTATTAAGTATGATAACAAAGAATCTCAATGTTCATGGATGATACGTCAACAACGGGGGAAGACAAATGGTAAAATAAAATGTAATTTCATTAATGAAAATGTTGAAGGGATAAATAATCTAAGTATAGAAGATAAATGAGAACTAAGAAGGTTGTTAAAATGTAATTCAGATTTGGTATTTGTAACAAACTCCAAAATAAAATAAAATGATTATGAACCCTATAAGCATCAGCATTAATCAGTACTATAGCCTACTTTAGAAAAACGCCTTTTATCATTCAAAAGTTAAGGAAAATTGTTTGGACCTACAAATTAAGCAATTTAGTAGAGGAAGTCGTACCAGTCGTACCAAAAGACCTTACCACATAACAAGCCTAAAGAAGTTTCAGCATTTGTAAATTGTTAGTTTTAGTTTTAAATGAATTAAAGAATGAATATAGACATTAAAAGTTGAAAAATCTGCTTTTGCCAGGTTATGGACATTTTAATATAGCAGCTATGGACATACAATATGCTAAAGAAATAGCCTATTCAAGTTTATTAAATGAAAAAGGACATTAAACAGAAGGCAAACTACTTCTAGGGCCTAGTTAAGAAATGTAATTTTTGATTAATGTTAAGTTATTGTATAGTTAGGCTAAATGTGTTTTTAAATGTTAAAGATTTACCAAATCAAAAAAAGTTCAAGATACCCTACATCATTTGAACTGTGCCAAAGTCTTATGTTATGATATGCTAAGTTTTATAATGTTTTATACAATGTTTGTTAGTTTTCAGATTTACCGTAAACAGTAATGATAGGTTTATATCTTTATGTTTCGTAATTAGTATCAAAATTTATTCAAGGGAACCAAAGAAAAGGTTTTAATAATGGATTTAGTTTGTAAGTATGTGCTTGTTTGTGCCTAAAATTGATTTTTTGTCAACAAACAAACAAGGGGGCATTGTCAGCTTATCCCTACGCTGAACGAACGCTGAATGACTTAGGCCTACGATCAAGAGATGCTATGATAGGCTAAAACAGTGACTAATTGTATAAAACACAAGCAATTCAAACATTAGCCTACTTAAGGAATGTAAAACTGAATATCAACACTTGCCTTGTTATAAGCCTAATATACAATAATTTATATATTTAAGTTAAGGGACTTGGTAATTTACGTTACTTTATATATTGTATACATGAAACCCAATAAAACCTATACAAATTAAGATTTTCACCCAAATCAGATAGCATATTATAAGGCTCTACAGTCCCAAACCTAGAAAACAGTTTTAAAGAAAACCCAATATAATTAGTCAGGACTTTGTACAACCATTGATAAAAAGAAACTAGATATGACGGGGAAGACGTAGACCAAAATGTTTGTGGGCCTAGATATTTAAGCAATTTAGGTGAAAATAGCGAGACAATTGATAAGGGAATGAAAATTTATCAAAAAAAAACACTAACTAGCAACAAGTAGTTTTAAAACACTCACACAGAGTATGATTTTAAATGTTGAGTGAAGAGGACAAAGTAGTAGTATGATATAGTGATAATTTATAATTTTGTTATAATGTATGGAAACATCATAATCATTTGTTTCAAACTTACCATATTGCAGGGAAACATAATATTTGTTTATATAAAAGGGAACTATGTATAAAATATCTAATATACAACTTAAATAGCACTAAAAACCAATAATTAGAAATAATGCTCTTGCAAATAATGTACCATGTATTATTTAGATGTAAGAAAATAAATTGTTTTCCTTCTAATCGCGTTAAGAGAAAAATACAGATATGTCATGCATGTTAATAATTAAGAAATAGTATAAACTGATGGTAAACGTTAGTTCATTAGTTATTTAATCATAAAACATATAAATAGGACCATGTTTGAGTAGTTTCTTGCAATCACGAAACAATATTGTACTAGCATTATAATTTACAAGCAGTAATTATTATCCAATGCTTTATCTTATGGAAATTTTAACTCTTTTGCATATTACTTAATTAAACAATGGTTTAACGAATGAGTTCTATTGTTGAACTGGAAGCTTGAAGTGTACTTGAAAACGTTTGTATAAAATCTGAAAACGATCCGTGCAGCCGTTTTTACGATATTGTATTACGAACACACACACACACAGACACACACACACACACACACACACACACACACACACACACACACACACACACACACACACACACACACACACACACACAAAGACGGACAAAGACGGACAACGAATCATTGTCTCTGCTAATTGGATGATCGGAACGAAGTGAAAGAATCATAATACTTGACTCTGTCTCTATAGATTGGTCTGGGAAATGACTTTCGTTATTTGAACGGGAGACGATGACTTTCGAACGCATTCACAGATCGACCCCAAACTTTGACAGTAGATTTTTAGCGTAATTTGTAAATCAAAGTTTGATTTTGGAATAACTCCGTTCATTAATTAACGAAAAAGTTAAATTTAGTTTTTTCCCCATAAGAAATACATTGGAAGCAGTTTTAGTGGTTCTTGAGTAGTTTATATTTTAACCAACGTCCATGCGTCATTCATAGAGTAAGCGAGTCTGAAAACTATTCTTAGCCTTCTTTAATACTACTAAAAACACATTTAGTATTATTGTAAAAAAAGTATCATGATGTTGGATTTAGGGTAATGTTATAGAAGAAAAATATAATACGATGAATAACACGTTGAACATATATTCTGATTTTATTTTTTCATTTTCAATCAAACGAAATATTTAATGCCTTTTACGGATCGTATTTGGAGTCGGCCCGGCCGTTTGAATCCACTCCACTCCCGTTTCCTTTTCCGTCGACCGTTATTGCTATGGACCTTTATGGTTTGTATCCACGGGAAACTGTCAACATAATTAATTATATGCTTAATTAAATTTTACTGTGTGATTCTTGTTACAAATTATAGTTATTTTTCAACATCTTTAAACTTTTTTACACTTCGATAAAATAGTTAATCCGACTATGGATTAAATTGTTTCATGTGTTAAAAGTGCAGTAGCCTTCAACCTCTAGGAATATTGCTTGGGTCACTTACGGTAAGTTAAGTAGCTTTATAAAAGGCCTAAGTTACCTTAAAATGTATAATTGGATGAACGAAGTGAATCCTTATACTCAGCTTGGAATTCGAAGTAGTGGGACGCTGTCAACATTTTAACTGTTAGATGGATTTTCATGAAATTGTTAGGGTAATGGTTTGATGGTTTAATGCTTTCATAAACTATAATTGACGAATTGTTATTACCTTTTAATAGTTACCCTATTAGGTTTTTCATTGAACATTATTCAGTACATTTTGAGCTTTGTAGTACCGTGTTGTTTGAACTGTCAAAATACATCAGCTTAGCTGCTGTTATTTTGTGGTTTGACGTTTGTGTTATGTAGGTTTGACGTTACGTTATACGAGCGAACAGTTTATTTATTTAATTTGTTCTAAGGGCTCTACCTATTTACACCTTTCTGTTATAATTTCGAAACGTAACTTTTATTGAGTTCAATAATAATAATAATAATAATGTCATTAATGTTATCGCAATAATCAAATGTAAACCTTCTGTAAGTTAAGGATGTTTCCTTGTGAATTCCATACACATAACCTATGTGAGGCACAACTGTGGTTAAAGTTGGATAAATACGATAAAAAGTGTCATCGCCGGCGAGAGTGCCAACATTATACAGCACTACTAAAAAACAACCATAGGCCTACATCTTGGTGGTTTTGTATCTGTACTCTTTTGCAGATAGTTTGTGTTCGGAAAATACTCAGATTTTGTATATTAGCCTACAGATGTATCCATAACATGGATGATTATAGCGCAAGGTGTGGCTAAAAACTACTGTCTACAACGTTTTAATTGCCATAAAAGACAGTATCCTTTGACTATTTACCTTTCATATAGGCTAATTTAGGTAGGCCAATACTATTGTTGTTTCTCAACCATGCCAAGTTGGTCAGTCATCATATTTCAATTTTTGTCTTGCTGTAAATTTATTTCAACCATAAATAGGCCTTGGTTGTCTACTAGGGGGGATTTTATAATGGGCCTATATAGCTTATATTTATATTTGCGAGTTACCAATGCCACCAAAGTACGGGATCCGGCTATATTTTTCGTTAGGACAATGTGGTACGATTGCCAATTTTTATGATAGATTGTGATTTTTGGCATATATTGTGCCTCAGTCGTCATTTTCGGTCAATAATAACGGTGCGGCCGTCAATTTCGGACTTTAAAATGTGAGGAACAGTTGGTTATTTCCGGCAAATATAACGAGGTGATATTGCCTATTTTGTTTAAACAATCAATTTTTAGTCAGTCATTTGTTTCTGTAAAACGCAGTCTGGCAGTCTTTTTTGGCCGGTAAAATTTGGCACTTAATTTTATTGTGGTCGATGTTTTTGCCCTACAAATCGCAGAATGGGTTTGTCGGCCAATTGCCTTTTTTAGGCGCTAAAACGAGGTTATATTGCTATTTCCGTGGATAATATGCGGCTCGCTTGCCGCTTGAGGCCAATAAAACGCGGTCCAGTCCATTATTCCTAAAAAAATTCAGTAATTTTGTTTGTTTTTTTACCACCAAGTTGCGGCAAAATTTTTGTTTTTCCCGATAAAACACGGCCAAATATCTGATTTTGCCCGGTAAATGCGTTTCAGACTTCGCTTTTGGTATATAAAACTACGTTCACTTGTCGTTTTCGGTCTAAATGTTACGGCGACCATGATATGCGGTCAAATTGCCATTAGTTACATTTATTCTATACATAACACTGTTCGTTTGAAAAAAGTTATTACTTTGCAAAAATGGCCCTATTAAAATATGAATTTCCTTTAAAAATCAGAAAATCGGAACAATATGCGTCCCAACGAATGTCCAGTCGGGACGCGGGGCAAAGCAATACTAAAGTACAAAAGCAATGCCGCTAGCGCAGCGTCGCATCGCGTCGTTCGTTGGGCGCAGCTTCTTGCATTGCCCCGTTTTAGGGAATATATGTTTTATTTATTTGTTTAATTTTGTTTATGTGTTTAGTTTTGTTTTTTTTTTGCATAAAGATGAAATTGCCATGAATGTTGTTGCTCTTCGTTGTTGTAATAATACATAAATGTTAACATTACATGTAAATAAACTAATGAACATTAATCAGAAGTTGTGACTAAGTCCTCAATTTTGTATTACACTCCAAAAGAAATCATTATTTTTAAATTTTATTAAATTTGTTTGAATCGTTAATTTTCTTGAAATTTTCAGGTGATTTCTTGTAAATTATTGTTATTGCTAATGACAAAATTTCGAATTTAAATTAAAACTGTACATTATAGATCATATGAATTTCAGTTTATTTTAAAAATTTATATTATATTAATGTTTTAATTATGGCAAGTGGGCATTTTAGGTGTATGAGAAATTTTCATCTGGGGAAATCAGATATTTTTCAAAACTAGTCATAATATACAGGGTGAGTCAGACCACCCGTCCAGCATGTATAACGGGAGAACGGTTTTGTCTAAAGTCATTAAACAAAATTATTTCTCACTAAAACGCATATGGGCTATCTATTAAAAATATTTTCATCAAAATCTATGTACAGGATGTTCCAAAACTGAAGGTCAAGGATTCAAATCTCAACATTTTCTTATGTGAAAATAGGGAATATTATACATTATTTTAAAGGTCTCGTTAAAATAAACATGTGGCGAAAACAGAATTCACTTATCTTTATCCGTTTCATAATGGCGGATATTTTTGTGTAAAATATTGACATTTGCGGAATACTCTGTATTTTTTAAACCATTACTCGTACCTTTTTTTGACTTAAACGGGCCGCCATTTTGAAACGGGTAAAGATAAGTGAATTCTGTTTTCACCAAAATGTTTATTTTAACGAGACCTTTAAAATGAAGTATAATATTTTCTATGTTTATATAGGAAATGTTTGGGTTGCGAACCCTTAACCTTCAGTTTTGGAACATTCCGTACATAGATTTTGATGAAAATATTTTTAATAGATAGCCCATATGCGTTTTAGTGGGGAATAATTTCGTTTGATGACTTTAGACCAAACCGTTCTCTCGTTATACATGCTGGTGGACGGGTGGTCTGACTCATCCTGTATTTACTAACATAAATAATCGGACAGCACTGACATATTTATTTTGTCATATAAGTAGGGGAACATATTGTATATGTTTGCAGAAAGTAAAATTTATAAAATTGGAGAGATAATTTAATTTTTTAATAACTCTTCTCTTAACCATACTGAGTTAATTTTTTATAAAATTGTTAATATTTAAGAATTTTTAACTTTCTTATTAACAAAATAAGCCTTTGCGGGTGATATTTTAATCAAAAAGAACCAAAGAACGCTCTTAACCTTTGAAAGGATTAATTTACTTCCTATTACTTCGGTTTACATTTGCGAAACCACAATTTTTGCGCGTCATGTCACTTGAACAGTGAAGGGATTTGAGCACATTTTAAGATCGGAAAAGTGTAGCTACTGCTAGCTAATTCGTCGTCGACTCGGCTGTCCTCTCAACGCCCAAGGCATTACTCGCCGGCCTCGCCGCGCCACGCAGCACAATCATATCTGACAGGAGAGGTAGAAGAGGGGACGGTAGTTGATGGATTCGCCGCTTGAGCGCTTCAGTACGGTAGCTGACGACGCTCCAACTAGGAGAGCTTCTACCGTTAGCCGACAGAATGCGCTCGAGGAGCTCGCCAAGGTCGGCTTCAAAAAACTGCATTACTAAGTTTATCTATTCCGTAGGATGTATAATCAATGGTGCCGTATACCTGTTTTTAGAGGCTTGACAGAAGATCCCTGGACTAATGAGGGCTAGGGAGGGGACCCTGAGTCAAGCCTCGCCAAAATATTTGATGACCGACCCTTGATCGGGCTACCCTGGGATCTTCAGTCCTACAATCTTATTTTCCAAGGTCACCTATCCCCGTTCCACAACATTGTTAAACATCACCACCTCGATTCGTCATTTGCAGCGTGATTTCTCACACGTGCAGAGCTTTTGTCTAACTGTCTCTGTAAACACCAGTTGTTTTATTGTGATTGTTAGTTTGATCCAGTTACTGTGATGCTAATAATTGTTTTTTATTGAAATAGCAATTTATTATTCGGCGCCACAGACAAAAATGCGAATTATAGTATTATATAAAAAGTACCCCCGTGCGTCTCAGCAAACCTGCGTACTCAGCGACTTTCCAATTCATGCATGTTTTTCTTACTATCACATCTATTAGTAGCCCTATACATCAATCATTTGAATTATAGATATATCTTACTAATATTGAAAGTTTGGATGTATGTATGGATATTTGGAGTTCCATCACGCAAAAACTAATGGACCTATTAAGCTAGAATTTTGCAGGAACATAGCTTACATGTTACATTAACAAATAGACCTGATAATGTCTACATCCAACATTAGGGCGCCACCCCACAGGCTCTGTAAGATCCAATGCAAATATTTTGGGAGGGTATAATTTATAATGTTACCAGCTGTATGTTAAAATGTTTGTCAGTTACTGCAAAGGAAGTCATATGGTAAAACATAAATAAATATTTGATAGTGCTGGTCTGCTGGTCAGGTTAATATTTCAAATAATATGTTACTATTTTTCGCGAGCGAAGCCGTGGGAAACAGCTAGTAAATATTTTAAATTGTACGAATGGCATCTGGGGACCTCAAAACAAAAAGTTATCATGGTCTTGGGCGTAAGTCTTACCATGAGACCTACGGTAATAGCTTCTTCCCGATAGGAAAAATTCGCTAAAAGAACAAAAATATATAAATTGGGAAAAGTATGAAATAGGAATTCAATAAAGAAATATTATTTGTTATTAACTGATTCGTTGTCAATGAATTATCGAATATAAGTACCATCCTTATAACTACTCTGACTGCTCGCTTCTTTGGTCATTTTTATATAAAGTAAGACCATTTTCGTGGAAAACGTAACAAGGGAGAAGCCACTTTGATTTGAAGATGACAATGGGAAGACAAGAATGGGCTGGCAGACGCGCTGCGAGTAACGAGGCCGGCGGTGTTGGCAGTGCCTTTCCGGGGCCTACGTTGGCCCCGGCTGTTCTCTCTCAAGCCCTCTCTCTCCCATACTTACTCCCGCTCTCTCTCGCACACGAATGCTGTCTCCCCCTTTCCACCGCTTAACGTTGGTTCCTCACGTGGCCACGAGGTAGCGCCACTGCACTGATGCCACCGGAGCCGCTAGTACTAGAAAACCCCGATAGAGCGCACCACCGTTCACCTGTTTTGGCCGTCTTCACCTGTTAGCTTGCCGATGAATTATCTAGGAGTATGTTTAATCTATGATATAACATAGAGCCCAGTGTTTTTGGACGATCATTAAATGAGGAGAGAGGGAGCATGTACTCTCTATAGACTAACATAAATTGTTTGTCAAAATATCCAATTAACATCAGTTTAGTTTCCAAGACCGAACCTCGAATGCGATGCTTGGTTTATAACGGACCCAGAACAACCAGACTATTTAATTTCATTAAAGAATACATTCCTGAAAGCAAAAATTACTGATGGGAAATTGAATCTGGTTACACTTTAATCGGTTTTTTGTTAATTAGGTGTTGTGAAATGTTACGAATTTTACCCATTTTTATGTAAATGTGTATGTGTCCGTTAGCATAACCCCTCTCGTAAAAAGGTCCAATCTTCTCTAAATGTGGTACAGATGTGTAACAAAGAATTTATTTGAACGAGTTCAAAAATAAGGCGGATTGTCCCATCCTTAGGGGGGTTTTTGGAGGATTTTTTCCCCAAAAAATGCACAACAATTATTAAACTAAATATCAGTTTGCTCCATTGGATTCAGCCCAAAAAATACATTTAATAGTTCAAATTATTGTCTTACGTCGATCGGTTTCTGATATATTGAAACCCAGTATATTCCAATGGAGAGTACAATGGCTTATGGAGATTAAGGTAAATGTTTTATTTCACTTATTAATTTAGATATATTGATGAAACTTGGTATGCGACTTCATTTAGTTGATGTCTGTGGTTGTGATATTTGCTCAACAACTTCATTGTTGTGGTCCTCTAGACAGCAATTAACTCAACACCCATTTTACCACATACAACACACACCTCAACTCACACTCAATTCTAGTGATATTGTTATGGAGCATAAAAAAGTGTCAAATTTATCTTTTTATTGAACATAATTTGATGGAACTTAGTAAGTAGCTTCATGTGGTTGAGAGGTACGTAGATATATGTAGTTGGCATTGGTTGAGTATGCATGTTGTTTTGAGGGGGCTTATTTTATTTTAACCATTTTAGTCCTGAGATGAAAAACTTTCACTTATTACTTAGCACATGTGTATTGTAAATAGTATATTAAAACAAGTTGCTAAGGATTTAAATTTATTTTGTTATTTTATTTTCATAGGAAAAAGAAGATTAAAATCCCAGGAGCCGATAATTTTATCGAGTTTGAGAGGGAATGTCTTATAACAACACCTACCACCCTGGGTGGATTTCTTAAGAAATTCAGATTATTTTGGCCTCCATTTCAGTAAGTATCCTATATATTAAAACACGAAATTAAAAATCTTCCGGAAGAACGTGTGAGACTTCCACTGGACCAATTGGTACGCCGGTGGTGTCAAATGAAAGGGAATAACCCCTATATTTGTAAATTTTATCTTAAATTTTGGTATCTGGCCAATAAGTATTTAACAAATGAAATTGCAAGTTTTGTTAATGCAATTTAACATGGGGTAAAATTTAAACTTTGCTCTCCTTTGGTCAGTTCACTTGAGGTTTCCACTGAACCGTTTTACACGCATTTTGTTTTAAATGAGATCAATCTCTCTATGTTTGCACAATCTACTTGCATTTTTGAACTAATTTAATTTAGAATACAAAAAAATAACTTTTAAAACCTATTTTATCACTATTTTAACTTTCTCCAACCAGCTGATTATTAAAACAAGTATATTGTGTATCTAAGAACAGACAAGTATCAAATGAAATCAGCTGGCTTAGAGAAAATAATTAGTGGCCGGTATCTTTCAACGATATACATATATTTTGCAATTACTGAAGCCGATTCAGGCTGACCCAAAGAAGAGGATAAACTTGTTCTCATATGTCACAGCAATTATTACATGGTATTAATTGACACAATCTACAATGTACATAACCCTTTAAGTAATGAATCCCTTTTAGCGAATTTCCCCTATAGGGAAGAAGCTATTACCGTAGGTGGCATGGTAAGACTTAAGCCCGAGACCATGATAACTTTTTGTTTTGAAGTCCCCAGATGCCAAAAACACTATTCGTTATATATATCAAATATATATACCTATTACAAACAAAAAGATGGTCTGCCAATGGGCTCCCCCTTTTCGGGATTATTAGCTGAAAATTACATAAATAATTAGAAGTAGATAAAATTATCAGTGAAAATCATCCTTTGAGAAACAAAATAAATTACTGGTTTCGATATTTTTACGGCATTATTTGTCTGTTTCAAGGCAATGAAGAAGAGGCAAAAGAACTCTTAACATAACTCACTGCCAAACAAAATCAAATTTACATCCGAAGTACAAATTAATTAAATAAACTTTTTAGATATAACTATTAAAAAATAAAATGGCAAACATACATTTAAGATATGTGAGGTGGAATGCGAAAAGGGACCTCTTGTCGGCAATTTCCGATTTTGAGTTATTGATATTTTTATTATCACCTTAAAATTCCTAACAGTTTGGTGCAAATTTCATGTCTCTACGATTTTTTTGTTTGAGTTATGGACGTTTGAACTTTCTCGAAGGGTGAAGGGCATTTTCAGGAAAACGCCCTCAAAAAGTTTAAATAAACTCAGAATCTATATTTTTCATATTTAAGCGATGCTTTTGGTATCAATGCAAAGCTTATAATGTCCTCTTTAGGAAGAACACTAGTAGTTTCCTTAACTAACGCTAGAATTTAGGCTTATACTGTGTTTATTGCAACATGTAGTACACAAGGGTATTTTCTGAAAAGGGACCTCTTGTCGGCCCCGTTTTATATCTCCATAACGACAAGAGATACCTTTTCAAGGCTGAACATTTACTGCTGCCACATTGTTGTTTAAGTGTTTTATCCAATAATTAGTTTAATATAGCCAAAATGAAGTATAATTAACATCCTACTTAGAAAATAATATCGATAGTCCACTGTTTAAAGGACTGTATAGGAAAGTCAACGTTTTTTAACCAAAACCTCGGTTATAGAAAAGGTACCTCTTGTCGCCGCCGTATTAAAATAATCAGACGATGTTCTGCTTTTACTAGAACTTCGTCCTAGTTCTCTAAGTGTCCGCTAGAATTCAGGAGAGACTACTTTTTGAACCAATGTTTCTTTACGAAGTGTGTTGTGGAAAAGGGACCTCTTGTCGGCCATGTTATTTTACCATAAGCGACAAGAGGTACCTTTTCTCAGGGCATGCAGTGACTAACAAAATGATTTATATCGACTTGTTTAAGCTTTGATTCGACTTTTTAACCGATACACGCCTTTTCTACTCAAAATATCGAATAATAATCGATAAAAAACCGAAAATCGATGATTTGGACCGAAATTGCTGTATTTAGCTGTACTGAAAATTTACCAATAATAATAATACCAGTTGACTCAAACCACCCATGACAACACAAAATGGCCACCACTCGATGATTTATAGATTGTTAAAAGTACCAATGGAAAGAAAAGATTTTAAAAGAGAAAAAGATACAATCAAATACCTAGCTATAAAAAATGGGTACAACCCAATGATGATTGATAAAATTATACAAAAGAAAAGAACAAATCTGAAAAAAGAAGAAAATAAAATAAAAAATCAAGATTGGGAATATATTTGTTTGCCACATAATACTGTAATAAACAAGGCATTTAGACAAACATTTAAGAATTCAAAATTAAAAATAGCCTACAAGACAAAAAACAATTCCTTGAAAATTATAAACAACAAAACTACAAGAACAACGAATCAAAAATCAAATGATTACAACAAATCAGGAATTTACCAAATAAATTGCGGTAACTGTGAGAGATTTTACATAGGACAAACAAAAAGAAGTTTTAATATAAGATTTAAGGAACATGTCCAAGCATATAAGTCAAGAAACCTTATAACAATGAAATCGAACTATGTAGACCACCTTTTAAAAGCAAATCACAACTACACCAAAATAGAAGACAATTTAAAAATACTTGAGTATGAAAATAATAAAGAAAAACTAAACGTAAAAGAAGATTTATGGATATGTTTGAATAATAAAAAGTGTCTTCAAAAACTACTAAATACAACTCACTTGAACCATGAAAATGCAATATTTGCAAAGATAAAAGAAATAAGAAATTAAGAAATAAGTACCAACATATATATAGAAAAAAAATCCAAAAGCATATGCAAATTACTACATTACTGTATACAAAATTTGATCCATATGTTAATTTTAATTTACATGTTTTGTTTTAGTGTTTAAGGTTATTGATATTTTGATTTGAAAACGGCTTAATAGACAGAAACTAGTCGTCAAAATATAAATTATGAAACTAAATAAGGGTACTTTGTTCTCATAATGATAGTAAAATTAATATATATATATATATAAACTTGAACGAATAGTGTTTTTGACAACTTGGGACCTCAAAACAAAAAATTGTCATGGTCTCGGGCTTAAGTCTTACCATGAGACCTACGGTAATAGCTTCTTCCCTATAGGGGAAATTCGCTAAAAACCATATTTTATTTGTTCTTGGTGCAGCAAACCTACATACTCAGTCCTAATGTTTTTCTTATGGAGAATAAATAAAATGTCATATTTCACTTATTTATGACTGTGCTTTGATGAAAGATGGTAAGTGGTTCATGATGTAGGGAAGTACCATTTGAAATACTCTGAGTATGCAGGTTTGCTGCAACAGGGGTATTTTATTGTTAATAATCATTGCAATTTACGGAATTTAAAAGGTTGAATTTGTCTAATGCAGTTCATGTTTTATCCTTCTGTAATAATAACATTGCAGAAATTTAATAAATATCAGATCAGTTTAATCGAGATTTGTGCACATCCTCCACTTCCTGCGCATACGACGGGAAAGTGATTTCCAATGCCACAGCCGTACGTTTATCAGATTAGCCTTACCGCCTACCGAGGCCGTGGCCGTTGCGGAAGCCACCGAGCTTGCTCCCTGCGGGAATTTGGGAATCCCGAGCTGCCCGACTTGGCAACAAGACACCGCTAACTCAGACTTGAAAGACGCGACAGCGCCTTCATTTCTCTGATACCCGTGTACGCTTAATCCCTACTTCGTGAAACTTCTGTACCTGGTTTATTTTTCTATGCTATTACCGTAGGTCTCATGGTAAGACGTAACCCCGAGAGCATGATAAATTTTTGTTTTGAGGTCCCCAGATGCCAAAAACCCTATTCGTTCAAACTTATATATATATACTAGAAACCGCCCAATGGTCGAAATTTGACCAAATATTATTTGACGAATGTTTGAAAAAAGTTTAATATTTAGTGGGTTTTGTTGCGCTCATCCCTCTCTCTCCTTCTCTTTTCCCTCTCTCTCTCCCTCCTCCTCCCCAACCCTCACCACCAGGTATTTATTTTAATGTGGAGTTAAAAAGGATAGCAGAAGGGCGTTACCATTCCAGTTAATAGGAGCCTTTAAGCGAATTTCCCCTATAGGGAAGAAGCTATTACCGTAGGTCTTATGGTAAGATTTAAGCCCGAGACCATGACAAATTTTTTTTAGGTCCCCAGATGACTAAAACACTATTAGTTCAAATTTATATATATGTTTTAAGTAGATGTGAAATACGGGGGAGGCATACTATTCGGCGCTTTTTTCCCATGTTATTCTTATGGGGATCAGTTTTTGCGCCGACGCCCGATCCTACCCTACACAAATTTTCTTTTTGGCCCTTGCCTTATTTTCCCCCATTTAAAATTTGCATTAATTTTAATACATCCTTTGCAGAAATCCACGAGTTCAAAAATAACTCCACACTAAATAAACAACACATGTAAACAACTTAGAAGTTATTGTGTAGTAGTGG
This sequence comes from Allygus modestus, assembly GCA_963675035.1. Taxonomy (NCBI): domain Eukaryota; kingdom Metazoa; phylum Arthropoda; class Insecta; order Hemiptera; family Cicadellidae; genus Allygus; species Allygus modestus. Next base: position 311,947,393 of record OY776111.1, read on the forward strand.
GTAAACAGCAAAGAGGCATCACTTCCGGCGCTTTTTCCCCATGTTATTCTTATGGGGAGCCGTTTTTGGACCGACGCCAGCTCCCGCCCTACACAAGTTTCCTTGTTAGCCAATACTATTGTCCAACCCTTGCCTATATTAAATATATTGTCCCAATCCCCATCCCTCCTCTATATTTTTAAAAATTAATTTTCAAATTCAGGCTAAAAAACTATCTTTGGTGTTTACTGTCCGATTTGTCTGCAATTTGGATATGTTATTGTCCTAGGCAAGTGTTTTAATAAATTTCACTTACATTTCCCAAATTCACTATAACAGTCAAAAATATTTTTGAAAAATACTGCCGCCAACTGAAATTTGTGTTTTAATCCAAACTATTTAAAATTCATTTTAATACATCCTTTGCAGAAATCCACGAGTTCAAAAATAACTCCACACTAAATAAACAACACATGTAAACAACTTAGAAGTGCACTCGGTTATCGCCACTAGCGCGACAATCAACCTTGAAGGAGATTCTGCAAGATCGGCACCAAGGACACAGCGACCGATGCATAGTAACCGATGCGTAATTTTACAAATTGTGTGAATTGTCGGCTATATAAAGAGCTGTTGCAGGCCAGGGTCCTCACTTCATATCCTACAGCCCCAGCATCAACAAGACCTGTTGCAGATTTTAACTTAAAATTCAGTGGTTAGAATAATTTCGGCTAAAATATGATTTTTTTACTCTGGACTTAGAAAAATTTAGTGGTTAGAATAATTTCGGCGAAAATATGTTTTTTTTACTCTGGACTTAGAAAAATTTAGTGATTAAAATAATTTCGGCTAAAATATGTTTTTTTTACTCTGGACTTAGAAAAATTTAGTGATTAAAATAATTTCGGCTAAAATATGCTTTTTTTACTCTGGACTTAGAAAAATTTAGTGATTAAAATAATTTCGGCGAAAATATGTTTTTTTTTACTCTGGACTTAGAAAAATTTAGTGATTAAAATAATTTCGGCTAAAATATGCTTTTTTTACTCTGGACTTAGAAAAATTTAGTGGTTAAAATAATTTCGGCTAAAATATGCTTTTTTTACTCTGGACTTAGAAAAATTTAGTGATTAAAATAATTTCGGCTAAAATATGCTTTTTTTACTCTGGACTTAGAAAAATTTAGTGGTTAAAATAATTTCGTCTAAAATATGATTTTTTTACTCTGGAGGTTTGTAGGTACTTTATACAATTATCTAAAAAGTAGTTTCTCAGATTTTTGATAAAGGGCTTAGTTTTTATAAAAATTTTGAATTTGTGTTTTTTTTTAAATCTTCATATTTTGAATTTTGATCGTATTTAAATTTTTAAAATGGTAATTTTTTTTTATAAAAAGCAGAGCATGACATCTCTACAGTCATTTCAACACAAAATGTTGACCTGTGCAGTCTGTTTTATGTCTTACTCCAACAGAAGCAATTTATTACGCCATTATCGACTTGTTCACAAAGTTATTCCTAAAATTTGTAAAAAATGCCATCAAATATTTGATAATAACAATCATTTTAAAATGCATATGCTAGAGAACCACTATACTTGTAATGTGTGTAAGAGAGTCATCACCCGTGACAAGAAACGCCACCACCTACGATGTGACAAGCGACCCTATAATGTGTTTAAGTTTAACGGTGAATCAGCGGAAGTATTAGACACTCTCCAATCTTGTCCTCTACCCATCAAATGGATTCTTATTAGGAGAGTAAAATTCATCAAACACTCAGTGGACAATAATGGTGATTTAATCATTGACAAAGAATGTATTGCTGATTTTCGAAGTTTAACTAATTTATCAATTGAGAAAGCACAATTAAAGACACAAATTGAAAATTCACTTTTAAAAATCGACACATCTTTACACAAATATCAGGCTCAAGGCAGTGGATGGATATATGACCGCACCAAATACTGGCAGTTGCATGTTTACAAATATAAGCCCCTAACTCCCAAATCATACATTCCCACGCCAGAAAATATAAAATCAAAACATGCTGTTTTAAATATTAAAAACACCGATAATAAATGTTTCACCTGGAGTGTTTTAGCAAGCCTGAATCCAAGGAATCGTAAAGAAAACGCAAATCGAGTATTTTACTACGAACCCCACATGGGCCAGTTGAATATGACAAACATAAAATATCCAGTAAAAATATCCGACATTGATAAATTTGAAAAACAAAACAACATAAGTGTTAACGTATATGGAATTGAAGGAAAAACAATATATCCACTGAGAATAACTAAACTAAATGGCAATACTCACGTCAATCTGCTGCTTCTAAAACACGGTCAGAAATCACATTACTGTTTAATTCGTGATTTTGACAAGTTAATGTTTAATTCTACAAAAGACAACAATAAGAAATATTTTTGCAAGTTCTGTTTGCAACATTTTGGCACCAAAGATATATTGGAACGTCACACAACATATTGTAAAACCTTTGATGCCCAAAGAGTACAAATGCCTAAAAAAGATACACTACAATTTACGAATTACAAATATCAACTTAAAGCTCCCTTTGTGATTTATGCAGATTTCGAATGTTTTATAAACTGCGGCAAACACACTCCTTCTGGATTTGCTTATGTTGTGGTGAGAGACTCTAAAATTATTTACGAAGAGTTGTACAGCGGTGAAAATGTAATGGATGTATTTTTCGAAAAGTTATTTAAAACCTATGACTTTATTAAAAGTCAGATGGAAGTATATGTTCCCCTTGTAATGACTCCAAAGCAAGAGGCATCCTTCAAAAACTCTACACGCTGCCACATATGCAGCCAGCCGTTACTGTGTGATAAAGTGCGTGACCACTGCCACCTAACAGGCGAGTTCCGAGGACCCTCCCACAACGCTTGCAATTTAAACTATAAAGTAACCAAGAAAATTCCAGTATTCTTCCACAATCTTAAAAACTATGATGGTCATTTAATAATGCAACACTTGGGAAAACTCAATCGCAAATTGAATTGCATAGCCAAAGACATGGAAAAATATATATCGTTCTCTGTTGATGATTTGGTATTTTTGGATTCATACAACTTTCTGTCTCTTCCCTTAAGCAAATTAGCTTCCAATTTAAATACATTTAGATTTATAGACAATCCACTACTACAACGCAAGGGCGAATTTCCATACGAATACATGACAGGACCAGAAAAGTTTTTAGAGACCCTACCACCCATAGAGGCATTTTACAGCAGCCTAACTAAAGAATGTATATCTCCTGCACAATATGATCATGCTAAAAACGTATGGAATCATTTTAATATAAAGAATTTAAAAGAATATCACGATTTATACCTTAAAACAGATGTGTTGTTATTGGCTGATGTGTTTGAGACATTTAGGGACTTGAGTTTAAAGGATTATAAACTCGACCCCGTCCACATGTACTCATTGCCTGGACTAACATGGGAGGCGTGTCTTAGAATGACCGGCATAAAATTAGAATTATTTCAAGACATTGACATGCATTTGTTTATAGAACATGCCATTAGAGGCGGTGTAAGCATGATTTCCACGCGCTATGCTAAAGCCAACAATAAGTACATGGGCGAACATTATGACCCAAATCAAGAAAGCACCTATCTTGTATACTTAGACTGCAACTCGCTATACTCTACAGCAATGTGCGAGTCGTTGCCCGTTGATGGCTTTAGATGGACAAATGAGAAAGATTATAAATCCAATCAAAATGAAAACTTTGGATTTATTTTGGAAGTTGATTTAAAATACGATAAAAGTTTACACGATTTGCATAACGACTACCCGCTCGCACCAGAAAAAATGAATGGAAAATTAATACCAAATTTAAATGACAAAACCAAATATATTTTGCATTATAAAGCACTAAAAAAATACGAAGAACTGGGTTTGGTAGTTACAAAATACCACAGAATCTTAAAATTCAGACAATCAAAATGGCTCGCCCCCTATATTAATTTTAATATTGAAAAGCGACAAAAAGCTGAACATGATTTTGAAAAAGACTTTTACAAACTGTTAAATAACAGTCTCTTTGGTCGAACAATTATGAACCAACGCAAGTTTCGTGATATACATCTTGTAGACGAGTCTAAGTTAACAAAGTATGTTACAAAGCCAAGATTTGACTGCAGCAAAATGTTCGATAACAACTTGCATGCTGTGCATTTAAATAAATTAATTGTAAAGTTTGATAAACCAATATATTTAGGAATGACCATTTTGGATATCAGCAAAGTAATAATGTATGATTTCCACTATAATTATATGTCAAAATTTAAGAATAAAAAGTTCTTAATGACAGACACAGACAGCCTTCTTTATTCTATAGTAACAGAGGACTTTTACAAGGAAATACAATGTGACTTGGACCGTTTTGACACCTCTGCATATAGTAAAGACCATTTCTTATACTCTGATAAAAACAAAAAAGTTACGGGCAAGTTTAAAGACGAATTAAATGGTCAAATTATGTATGAATATTGTGGTTTAAGGCCAAAATTATACTCTTTCATTCCTTTACAATGGTTATACGAAAAAGAAAAGCAAAATGAGCTAGAGGTTAAGAAGGCAAAGGGAGCTGACAACGCTACAGTTAAACATCTCTTAAGACACCAACATTACTTACACTGTCTTGCAACCGGGGAAGATTACTATGAGAATGTTACAAGAATTAAATCCACAAACCACCATCTGCAAACATTAACGATGAACAAAAAGGTACTCTCTTTTGATGACGACAAGAGGTTTATTGTGGATGGCATCAACACCCTTGCCCTTGGTCACTATAAAATTGGTCAAACATAAATCTGTATTTGCCATTATTCTTTGGCCTTTCCTTGTCTATTACAAAAAAGCCATATTTAGACCTATCCCAGCATTGATGGCAGAGATTTCTAAATTGGTTAAATGAAAAATCATTTCCCACATGATTGTTATACACATGTTTTAAATTTAAATCGTCTTGTTTAAATAATATTAGAAAATTAACATTGTCACGTAAATGTTTGTGTACTTTACTGTAAGATTGACACAAGTAAAAACTGTTAATATTTTTGTGTCTGCCCATTGAGAAAAATTGTGTGATATTTGGACTATTTATGTCGTCAAATACAACTATTGAGTGTGATTCTACATCATTTGGTGTGATTTCACAGTTTGAATATGTGTGTAATTTAACTTCATCACACAGACGGAATATTTCAATTATTTTTTTATATTTTTCTTGTTCTAAAGATTTGGATATTATATATAAATTTGTAAACTTTAATCCTTGTTTTTTTACAATTAAGTTATAAATTACAACAGTCTTCCCCGAACCACTGGGCCCTATTATAAGACAGCGAATATTATTAGGAAATAGGCCCAACTTCTTTGGTGTATTTTCTTTATGTGCAATTTTAAATTTGTTCTTTTGTTGAATAAATGACATTTTTTATATAATGGTGTATTTTCTTTATGTGCTATGTTTAATAATTTTTTTATATAATAAAAATGGCAAAGAGAAAGTGTAAGAAGGGTAAGGGATTATTCTTAAAGCCATATAGAGGCCGTGGCTTGTTAAATACCCTTATAAACAACCTTCCTTTCCCCCTCCACATCCCGTCGTATTCATATTGTGGTCCAGGAACTAATATACGTGAAAATTTAGCCAAAAATGTACCTCCAAAAAATAAGCTAGACTCTTATTGTAAAGAGCACGACATATTCTACATGAATAATCCTGATACAGCCGCCCGGAACAAGGCAGATATGAGATTAGCGGACCAGGCTTGGACTAGAGTTTCGGCAAAGGACGCCAGTCTGGCCGAAAAAGCAGCAGCTTATGCAGTGACAAATTTGATGAAGGCTAAGGCAAAAATGGGAATGGGATTAAAATTTAATAAAAAAGATGGACAACTTTCAGCTGTTAGAGGCAGCAAGAGACGTGCCTCACTTTCGAGGAGTGTACCTAAAAAACGAGCTAAAACATCTAAGGCCAAAAGTAAGAGAATGTGGAATTATTAATTTAGACAGTGACAGGGGCACACATTGGACAGCATATCGTAAAAATAAAGATATTGTAATATATTTTGACCCTTTCGGAATACAGCCTCCAAAAGAGGTAATTGAATATTTTGTACCATCTAAAATTTACTATACAACTGATCAAATACAAGATTTAAACAGTTCCATTTGTGGAATTTTATGTTTATCATTTCTGAAAAATTTTAGTTTATAAAAATGGATTCATTTACTATAACATTCACAGGTACAGAGCCAGAGTTGAAGTCGGTGTTCTTTCCTCCTATAGAATTAAATGGTGATTATGTAATTGGGCTGGTAGATTTTCAAAGTTATAATTCTATATTTAATGTTAAAAAACCTCTAAATACTTTGACATATTACAAAATGCACAAAATTACAACCCCAAAAGGGGAGGTTACAATTGACGAATTAAACCGGGCATTAGATGGTAAAGTTGAAGTTATTATACAAAATAAAGTAGCATTAATTAATACAAAAGTCAAACTTATATTTTACAAAGGCCTAGTTCCAAAATTAAATAAACTTAAAGACACAAAATTAACTATAGACGAGGGTGAGGATGTGTATTATTACGATCACAAAGCTCCAAATGTAATTGAAATTGCTGAAGGTACATACGAAGTGTTTGAGCTTGCGAAGGAAATTCAAAAGCAACTCCCAGATTTTGTACTTATAGCCGATAATAAAACTATGAAAGCCACATTACATTCTGGCCATGTGTTTGATTTTACAAAACCGTGTTTAGGGTCTGAATTATTGGGATTTAAAGGATTTTCTACTCCAGATATTGCGTTTAAATCCGTAAATAAAATCAACATAAATAATGTAAATGTGATTAGAGTAAAATGTAATATTGCGAATGGGTCTTATTTAAATGGTGACAAATCACACACCATACACAGTTTTTACCCAGAAGCTCCTCCGGGCTACAAGATTATTGAGGTCCCCAGAAATATTATATACTTCCCTGTAAATAAGAGAAGTTTAGATGTTGTTAGCATTACATTTGCAGATCAACACGACAAGCCAATTGACTTTAATAAAGAAGAAACTACAATTACTTGTCATATAAAAAAGATATGAGAATTTACAAGAACGGGCTGAGTGTGCAAAATGCCAGGTTTCTGCGATCAATTGGGTTGAAGTTAAAATTTTCTATTAATAAAAATGGAAGATTTTCTAGACGTTGCAGGAAAATTCCAATATGATGATAGCCTGGTTAAAATTACAAATCACTCCTATGTTCCACACAACACTTTAGCAATAAATAATTCCGATGAAATTCGAATATGCATAAATAATCAAGATTTACTAACACTCCCATGTAGGAGTTATCTGTATATTAAAGGAGAAATAGAGAATCATGATAAAGGACATTTTATAAATAATGCATTTGCATTCTTATTTGACGAAATTAGATACGAAGTTGCTGGTAAAGAAATAGATATTGTAAGAAATCCGGGAATTTCCAGTCTTATGAAAATATTGTGCTCTTACAATAAAACAACTAAATTGTCAAATGTAGCATTTGATTCTGATGAAAATTTAAAAGAGTTCCATAAAAGCGGCAAGTTTAGTACTTGTGTCCCGTTAGAGCTGTTAATGGGTGTGTTTGAGGATTTTAATAAGGTTTTAGTAAATGTTAAACAAGAATTGGTGTTGAAAAGATCCAAAAACGACTTAAATTGTATATTAACAACATCTAATGCTCCAACTGGTGTCGATCCTATTCCTAAAATTACACTTAAATCGATTCAGTGGGTGATGCCGCACGTGGTACCATCTGATGGGGAGAAGCTTCAATTACAAAAGATGTTATTGCAAAATAAAAATTTGCAAATTGCATTTAGAAGTTTGGAGCTACACGAACTCCCATCATACCCCGAAACCAAGAGACACACATGGTCAGTTAAGACGTCTTCGAGTTTGGAGAAGCCCAGGTATGTTATATTTGGTTTCCAAACAGGTAGGGACAACAGTGCACGAAAAAGAACTGATGAATTTGATCACTGTAAATTGAAAAATCTCAAAGTGTTTTTAAACTCTGAATATTATCCTCATAGTGATTTAAATCTCGACTTTGAAAATGGAGATGCCTCTAAAGCTTATGAGATGTTTGTGAGGTTTAGGGAGAGTTACTACAACACCGTCCCCGATCCTATGTTTAACAGAGCTGACTTTATAAATAAATATCCTCTAATTGTAATAGATTGTTCTAGGCAGAATGAATCAATCAAAGAGGGGGTTGTAGATATTAAATTAGAAATTGAAACTGCAGAAAACGTCCCTTCAAACACATCTGCATATTGCCTAATAATACACGATAAGGTGTTTGAGTATAATCCTTTGACAAATGAGATAAATAAAATGTAAATAAAATGAAAACAAATATTCAACAAGAATTGGTAGAGTCTGCAAAACAAATAAGAGAAAAATATAGGGCGTTAAAACGTGGTAAATTTCTAGAGGCTGAAGAGAGGTTCCAAACATTCCAACCGTTAATAGAGCCTTTGCAAGAATTAAAAAATTTAGCCACAAAAACAGAGAGGCCAGTTCTCCCAATGATTTTAGAAAAGACCCCGTCTAGAATACCAAGAATAACACAGATAACACCGCACAAATTAGATTTTGGTCTTTTAGCATCAGACTATTTAGGAAATTACCTTAGTAGAAGTAGTATGACAGACACCACATATGGTATTAGGCGAGAAGGAAATAAATTTTTTATTGGGAATCAGGAAGTTCAAATTGCCAATGATGATGTTACAGTTGGAGAAAAAATTTATAAAGGGACAAAGGGATTGTGGGAATTGTTAACTTTAAAAGAACCCGTAAACTATAGTCAGGCTGATTTGCAAAATTATAAAGAGATTTTGGAAGCTACAAATGCACATTTAAAGGGTTATAAAACAGGTGCGGCGATGTCAAGCAATAAACACACTAAATATCTTAATATAATTAAACCCCTGTTTAAGACTGTTGGTGAAGGTTTAAGGCAGGTAACTGGTAATAAAATAGACTATGTTTATTGGGACGATCCTAATGAGCTTGTAGATAGGTTAAGACTGCTTTGGTTAAGCCGATTGGCGGGAAATTCTGGAGTGGATAATGAGATAGATTCTATCATAGAAGAATTGAGGGAAAGTGGAATTGTTTATTAAATAAAAATATGATAGATAAATTTTATCGCGTATATAACCCGTATAGTAAACCAGAAGCTAGAAGTTTTAAAGAAACTACTTTAAATCTAAAAGATGATGGTTGGAATGCTTTAAATTATAAAATTAGTAATGTTAAAGGTGGGGAGTTTACTGACGATGTATCGACTTTGGGGCAGACGTTAACCAGGAAAGGTGATGCTTTTGTACAAGGTAATACTAAATATAAGTTTTTAGAATCCAAGAATAATAATTGGAACGCTAATAAACGCAAAATTACTAATGTTAAACGAGGTGAAAGCTCAACCGATGTACCCACATTAGAGCAAACTTTAATAAGAAAAGATGGTGTCTTTGTACAAGACAAAAATAATTATGAATTTTTGGAATCGGAGAATGGTGTTTGGAATGCCAAAAAGCGAAAGATTAGTAATTTGTTGGCTGGTAAAGAAAGCGATGATGTTGTAAACGTCTCTCAAGTACCAAAAATGGATCTAAACTTTTGGGATTTTAATAATAAAAGGCTAGTTCGTGTTAAACCCGCTGTTGATGAGAACGATTGTGTTACAAAACATCAGACTGTGACTTTAGACGGTCTTAAATTTGATGGTAAAAATAAGCAATTAACAAACATTTTACCTGGAACGTTGCCAAATGATGTGGCTGTTGTTAAGCAAATATTAACAAAAGGTGAGAAAAGCATAATAAAACAGGGGGATAAATATTATAATGTATTAACATTAGATGGCGATGTGTGGGATGCAGAGGACAAATTAATAAAGAATATACCTGAAGGCAAAGATAGGAGTGATGTTTGTTTAATGTCGCAGGTTTTGAGGTATGACGATAATATTAAAACTTTTAGACAAGACAATATTAAATTTGATATTTGTTTAAAATCACACGCATTAAGGTTTAACAATAAAACTAATAAATTTATGCAAGACAATAATGAAATCGATTTGATGATGTACAATCCTAAATTGTTGGTTGCAGACCCTACATCTTTAAGCGGATTTAAGACTTTAGATGGAGGGGCATATTTGCCAAAAAACTATGTATATCAAAGAATGAGTGATGGTATGTTAGTTGGTAGCAATGGAGGTGTTTTTGAAACGACAGAGACTGGCAGATACGTTAACATTAAAAATAAAGAATAAAAAATGGAAAAAATTGCTTACGAATTGCATAAGCCCGCGAGAAAGAACTTTGTTAGAAGGTCTTTTAAGGTGTTGGGTATAAACGAAACTGTTCAAATAGATTTAATAGATATGCGGAATTATGCTAGAGAGAATTCTGGGAATAAATATATTTTAACTTTAATAGACACATTTTCTAAAAAAGCTTATGCTGCTCCACTAAAGAATAAAACTGGATTAGTAGTCACAGAAGCTATAAAAACTATTCTCCCAAAGGGAGTTAAAAATATTCAATCTGATAACGGAAAAGAATTTTTTAATGAACATTTTACCAAACTAATGAAAATTCTAAATATTAATCACTACCACACTTACTCTACAACTAAGGCGGCTATTGTGGAAAGGTTCCAGAGAACTTTAAAGAATTGGTTGTATAGAGAGTTTAGTGCACAAGGGAGTTACAAGTGGTTGGATTTACTTCCAAAGTTAATAAGGATATATAATAATAAAGTACATAGATCCATAGGGATGAAACCTAACCAAGTAAGTGCTAAGAACTCTAAAGACGTACACGAAAGGTTAGCATCTAAAGTACAAGTTAAAAAGCCAAAATATAAGGTGGGGGATAGTGTAAGGATATCTAAATATAAACATGTATTTAGTAAAGGATATACCCCTAACTGGACGGGAGAGCTTTTTACAATAGCAGAAGTTAAGAAAACAAAGCCTGTGACTTATATTTTGAAAGATGAGAATGGCAATATAATCAAAGGAGGATTTTATACAGAAGAATTGTTAAAGACTAAATATAAAGACATGTATTTGGTAGAGAAGGTAATTAGGAGGAAGGGTGATTTATTATATGTCAAATGGCTCGGGTTCCCAAGTAGCCAGAACTCGTGGATTTCTGCAAAGGATGTATTAAAATGAATGCAAATTGGATTAAAACACCAAGTTTTGGCGGCAGTTGGGACACTAAATCAGACACCAGAGTTTTTAAAAAGAGGAGGGACAATATATTTAAGGCAGGGGTATATTTAATATAGGCCAGCGGGCGGGAGCTCTATAGGCGGGAGCTGGCGTCGGTCCAAAAACGGCTCCCCATAAGAATAACATGGGGAAAAAGCGCCGGAAGTGATGCCTCTTTGCTGTTTACCCACTACTACACAATAACTTCTAAGTTGTTTACATGTGTTGTTTATTTAGTGTGGAGTTATTTTTGAACTCGTGGATTTCTGCAAAGGATGTATTAAAATTAATGCAAATTTTAAATGGGGGAAAATAAGGCAAGGGCCAAAAAGAAAATTTGTGTAGGGTAGGATCGGGCGTCGGCGCAAAAACTGATCCCCATAAGAATAACATGGGAAAAAAGCGCCGAATAGTATGCCTCCCCCGTATTTCACATCTACTGTTTTATATATATATATATATATATATATATATATATATATATATATGTGTGTGTGTGTGTGTGTGTCCGTGAATGCGATAACTTGAGTAAAAAACGTCCGATTTCGATGAAATTTGGCTCAAATGTGTAAAGTGACATTTATGACTTTAAGTTCGAAAACCAAAAAAATCGGGACATGGGAAAGGGGCTTTATGGGGGTTTGAAATTTTCCAAAAATCAGTTTTTTGCATTTTTTTACCCTACAATTTTTAAAACACTTAATTTTGGTTTAGAAAATGTTATAGAGCTTAAAAAAACAAATAATATGGTATTTTGATTTATTAAACTAGGTTGCGGAGAAAATCCAAAAAATCCTGCTAAAATCCTATGTTAATCTTATGGGAAAAAAGTTTTTGGTTTTTCCTAAGTTAATTTTAATGTAAACTTCACATTTGCTTTTACCAACCAACTCAGCTCCACAAAACAATAATTTTGGTGTTTAAATTGTGACTCTACGTCCAACCGTTGCAGTGATATTCAAAGTGCTAAAAACACAGTATGTTGTCCAATGTTATCCTTATGGAGAATAAATACAATTTGATATCTCCATTATTAATGAATGTATATTGATGAAACTTGGCACGTGGGGTCGCGTAGTACTGGTATATTGATATTTGCACATAAAATAGATTTTTTGTTGATTATCCCCGTAGCAGCGAACCTGCGTACTCGGGCCCTATGTTATTCTTATGGAGAATAAGTAAAATGTAATGACTCCCTTAATTATGAACATAAATTAATAAAACTTGGTATGTGGGTTCACCTTGTTGAGTTATATTGATATTTGCATAAAAACCCATTTTTTAGTTTCTTGTTGCAGCAAACCTGCTTACTCATCTCCAATGTTATTCTTATGGAGAATAATTAAAATTTGTATAGTGCTTACTTATGATTGAATATTGATTAAACTTGGTATGTGGCTTCACCTAATTAAATTATATTTATATGTCCATAAAACCAATGGTTTGTGTTTCCTGTTTCAGCAAACCTATGTACTCATCACCAATGCTATTCTTATGGAGAATAATTAAAATTGTATATATCGCTTATATATGAATATATTTTAATGAAACTTGGTATGCGGCTTTATATGGTATTAAGACATATATTATGCATTGGAAATTCACTGAGTACGCAGGTTTGCTGCGACGGGGGTATTTATTTATGCCTGAAACCTCTCCACCCCGTCCTCTCCCGAGCCCTCATCCTTATCCCTCAAGAACAGGTTTAATTTTTTTAACGTGGAGGAAAAAAGGATAATAGAAGGGTGTTACCATTCCAGTAGCTAATGAAACAACATAGTAAGATAATTAGTTTCACATGACGTGCAGACGTTTCATGAGCACAAAATAAAAAATAAACGGTGACAAATCGGACGTATCACTACTGAAGACACTAAAAAAACTAACACTGTCAAATAATAACTAGGTGTACGCTCATTCTTCCCGTAAGAGGATGAACGAAGACTGAATTGTTAAAGATATGTAGGCAGGTACTGGATTGGTAAAACTCTTCTGTTATCCGTTTTAACTCCACAACAGCAAGAAAAGATAATTAATAAGCCAAACATTTTACTAATGGAATGGTAACACCATTCCCATATCCGTTTTAACTCCACAACGGCAAGAACAGATAATTTAGGACTAATGTAAATAAAAAATACTACTGACTACTGGAGTGGTAACAACCTTCTCATATCCGTTTTAACACGACAGTACCTGGGGGGCCCAGCTTTGCTCGGGGGAGGGCCAGTCAGTAAGTTTAGATGACTTGGAGTAATATTTCATCACTTTCCCCTACTGATAATCAGATTTGTATAACTCATTTGCCTCTTTTCTACATTTTTAAGGTTCCTCCAGTTGTTATTTATAGCTCAATGTCCCTTTCATTTATTTTACTACTCTATATATATAATCTTCACTCAAATCTTTTAATCTCTGTTCTCAGGAAACCACATGTTAATAATCATAAAAAACCCGAGTATTACCATTGACTATAAATACTGAAGTAGACTTCTCATTGCCATTGTATAATGTGTCCCTAGTTTTGTGTATGCCAGGATTGAAAGAGGTCGTAGTTTACACCAATCACCAACAGAGTGTACTGCTGTCAACTATTACTTATCCTCTCAAGGAGGGGATAATACAACAGTTGGTGTGTTAGGAAGCAAACATAAGTTGATTATCACTTGCTTTCTGGGGTGTAGATACTTTAAAAGTTAACGTAAATAACTAAAATAAAAATTTGACAGCAGCACAATCTGTCGGTGACCGAATCAAACTACTTCAAGTTTAAATTCTAGCACACACTTAAAGTGGGACAGCTGGGCCATATGGATGGGATGTCTCGTTCAGTATTTATAGTCAATGGTATTACTTTGACAATTCCCTGGTTGATTATGAACAGCTGATAAAATTCTTTTGTGTTGATTTAAAACTCCATAAGCCCAATGTTAATTTTTTTAACCTATTAGCGAATTTCCCCTATAGGGAATTAGCGAATTTCCCCTATAGGGAAGAAGCTATTACCGTAGTCGGCATGGTAAGACCTAGGCCCGGGACCATGATAACTTTTCGTTTTGAGATCCCCAGACCCCAAAAACACCATTCGTTCGATACTGTATATATATATATATATATATATATATATATATATATATGTGTCCGTGAGCACGATAACTCTCGTAAAAATGATCCGATTTTGACAAAATTTGGTAAAAACATGCAAAGCAGCATTTATGACTTTAAGTTCGAAAACCAGACAGATCGACCTATCCGAAGGGGTATTTTGGAGGGGTTTTGTACCCCAAAAATGGGTTTTTTGAATTTTTTACATATAATTTTTGAAAAAGTCAAATTTTAGTTTTGACCATTCGATTCAGCTTAAAAAAACACACAATTTGGTATTTCGATCATTCCTCTACGTCAATTGGTTACCGAGATATTGAAAGTGCTAAACACAGTACGTTGTCTAATGTTATTCTTATGGAGGAAAAGAAAATTTTTTTATCTCGCTTATTTATGAACGTATACTGACGAAACTTGGTATACAGCTTCATCTCATTGAGGTCTATTGCTATTTGCTCAAAAAAATTGTTTTTGCATAATTCTCCCGTAGCAGCAAACCTGCGTACTCAGCCCCCATGTTATTCTTATGGATAATAATTAAATGCTCTGTCTCCCTTAATTATGAACATAAATGAATAAAAACTGGTATACGACTTCACCGAGTTGAGTTATATTGATATTAGCATAAAAACCCATTTTTTGTGTTCCTTGTTGCAGCAAACCTGCGTACTCAGCCCCAATGTTATTCTTATGGAGAATAATTAAAATTGTATATATCGTTTAGTTGTGAATATATTTTTATGAAACTTGGTAAGTGGCTTTATGTAGTATTAAGACATTTATATCTCCATTGGAAATTCGCTGAGTATGCAGGTTTGCTGCGACGGGGGTATCATTTTAGTTTTAGCGAATTTCCCATATAGGGAAGAAGCTATTACCGTAGTCGGCATGGTAAGACCTAGGCCCGGGACCATGATAACTTTTCGTTTTGAGGTCCCCAGACTCCAAAAACACCATTCGTTCGATACTGTATATATATATATATATATATATATATACTGTATATATATATATATATATATATATATATATATATATATATATATATATATATATGTGTGTCCGTGAGCACGATAACTCTCGTAAAAGTTATCCGATTTTGACGAAATTTGGTATAAACATGTAAAGCAGCATTTATGACTTTAAGTTCGAAAACCAGACAGATCGACCTATCCGAAGGGGTATTTTAGGGGGTTTTGTACCCCAAAAATAGGTTTTTTGAATTTTTTACACATAATTTTTGAAAAAGTCAAATTTTAGTTTTAACCATTCGATTTAGCTTAAAAAAACACACAATTTGGTATTTCGATCATTCCTCTACGTCAATTGGTTACCGAGATATTGAAAGTGCTAAACACAGTACGTTGTCTAATGTTATTCTTATGGAGAAAAAAAAAATTTTATCTCGCTTATTTATGAACGTATACTGACGAAACTTGGTATACAGCTTCATCTCGTTCAGATCTAGTGATATTTGCTCCAAAAAATTGTTTTTGCATAATTCTCCTGTAGCAGCAAACCTGCGTACTCAGGCCCCATGTTATTCTTATGGATAATAGTTAAATGCTCTGTCTCCCTTAATTATGATCATAAATTAATAAAAACTGGTATACGACTTCACCTAGTTGAGTTATATTGATATTAGCATAAAAACCAATTTTTTGTTCCTTGTTGTAGCAAACCTGCGTACTCAGCCCCAATGTTATTCTTATGGAGAATAATTAAAATTGCATATATCGCTTATTTGTGAATATATTTTTATGAAACTTGGTAAGTGGCTTTATGTAGTATTAAGACATTTATATCTCCATTGGAAATTCGCTGAGTATGCAGGTTTGCTGCGACGGGGGTATTTTTACATTGAATGATATTTCCTGGGAATGAGGCCTGTCTAGAACTTATTTTTATCCCAGAAATTAGTTATTTTGAACATTTGAAGGAAATCGTTGGAGCCGTTTTTGAGATCAGGGTCGCAAGCAAGCAAACATACAAGCAAACCTTACTCATATCAGAGTATATGATACCTGGGGGCCGAACTTTGCTCGGGGGAAGCCAGTCAGTTTGTTTAGATGACTTGGAGCATATTTCACCACTTTCCCCTACTGATAATCAGATTTGTATAACTCATTTGCCTCTTTTCTACATTTTTAAGGTCACTCCAGTTGTTATTTATAGCTCAATATCCCTTTGATTTATTTTACTACTCTATATATGTAATCTTCTCTCAAATCTTTTAATCTCTGCTCTCAGGAAACCACATGTTAATAATCATAAACAACATGAGTTCCATGTGGTTCCATAAAATCAGATAATAAATCCTTTGAATGAAGATTACATGTAGAGTGGTCATATCCAGAATGACTCAAAGGTGCATTATAATAACAACTGTCGTGACTTCAAAAATGCTCGTTAGTAGGGTACATAGTGAAAAACAACTCCAAGTCATAAACAAGATTGACCTTTCCCTAGCAAATCTCAGCCCCAGGTAGTACTTAAACTATATGAGTATAACTTTGAGAGTTCGCTGAAAGATTTTGAACAGCTGTTATGACTCTTTTGCTTTTATTTTAATCTCTAAAAGCCCAATGTGATTTTTTCCATTTTCCATAGCGGCTTTTTACATTATTTGATTTTTTGGGGATGGGACATGTCTACAACTTATTTTTAACCCAGATATCAGGTTTTACAACACAAGTAGTTGGAAGGACACATTAGTTATTTTTCAAGAAAATCGTTGGAGCCGTTTTTGAGATCAGAGTTGCAAGCAATCAACCAAGCAAGCGAGCATGCAAACCTTACTCATATTATAGTGTAGGATAGGATTGAGTCAAAATAATTCAGCATTTGTATTGATTGGCTATAACATATTTTTACTCTTAGGCACATAGAATGTACACGAGACAGGGACAATGATTCTGGATTCTAGCATGTTTGAAGTTCTGCATACAGACGGCCAGGGCTGAATTTAGGTCTGTACAGGCTCTGGTCTACACCCTAAATGCAAGTGAGGGCCCTTATTACCAGCCCGGCCAACTTTCCTGTTTGATTTATATAATATAACCTACGCTTATATCAGGCTCTACAGATGGCGTTGTGCAATTACTTAAATTTCTAATTGCTAAAATACGTATTTCTGCCTAGTGTTTATTAACGTTGTCATGGCAAGATATTATTAAGTGATTTTCATTATCTAAATACATAAAACAAAGTCGGGATTGTATGTTAGTTATTTAGTTTCATCAAACAGCTGTTATAAGGATGATATCTAAACATACTTGAAAAGCATATAAACATATGTTTATTATTGAAATAATAAATCTATTTGAATAGTAACTTATTTTCAATACCGAAGCAAGCTCTATATAAACATAGGCAAGTGAGCGTAGCTAATGAGCTCATCATGAAAAAGAACGAGAATTTTTGACATAAAACAAATTCAGTGACATTAGGACAGAATAATGTCTGTCTGACCAGCTAGTAGTACTCAACCCGAACGCTGACCCGAACTCCCGAACGCTTACCCAAGGATCATCTTTCCTCTATAAATTTAACAAGGCAACTTTTAAAGCCAGCGAGGTGGAGCTCTAAGGTCGGGGTTAAAAGAAAATAACAACAATTTTTTGTATAATTGAAAATTTTCTAAAATTACTAAAAAAGGCGTAAATAATAACATAGAAAATTTTCCTGTGCGGTGGAGGTCTATGGTTGAGTAGGGCGGCGTATCAAACGTGGGGACATCTTTCAGGAGATGCTGCTTTAACAAAATAAATCAAACGAATCATACGTTAAAATTAAAAGTTGGGAGTGATAGTAAAGGCAGAGCCCTGAGGGAAGAACAAAGAGGTATCCATAATATTTTGGTACCCAACAACGTAGTATATAGGTCTGGAGCAGTTTTGAGGAGCCGCTTTCGAAATCTTTTGATTTTTTATTTGGTGGTTTATATTAGGTTTCTAATAAAATATACCACCTGATTTTGTAGAAAAATTTGGGTTCAGAAATTACAGGGCTTAAGAGATCCCAAACTTAATTTTTTTTACCTTTCTTAGTACCATAAACTTTAAATATTTTTAGCAGATTTCAACAGTTTTATCCCATTGCCATAAAAAGCTCTAAAAGATTAGTACTCCAATCCACACACGGTTAAATTAGTATTTCGTTAGTAGGCTATTCGGCTAATGGTTGTGGAGAATATTTCAATTTCCATTCAGCAGTAAACTAAGTATATTGTCCGATGTTATTCTTATAAGAAATAAAAAACATATATCTCTTGTATACTGATTAATTTTATTAAAACTTGGTGGGTTAGCATTGACCAATAGAGAATATTCGTCCTAGAACAACCTTAAAACTGGTCTATACCAGTTTGGATGCTGACATTGGGTACAGCAAATGAAATTGTCATTACATATGAAGTTTTTTGGATGTCCATTATGACAAACTTCCCTTTCACCTTTGGTCCCTCCACTTGCAGCGGCTCGGGGCGGAAACTCAGGGGTTGGTCCCCAACCTGAGAATGTATGGTCCCTGGCTGTTGTACATGGATACCCCATCCGTTGAATTGGCCAGTTGGAGGGCAGAGCGGGTCCACATTGAGCCTGATCACAGCTGTCACAAGGCACGGGAGTTGGTACTCTGAAAGGCCAATTTGGCTGCCTGTCCCATCCCACCCTTTCCTTTCCTGCTATATCCTAACCTTCTGGTAACCTGCGCAAAATTCCCGCTTGTGGAAAACGTGCCTATAGCAGCTATGCTGGGGTTTCCTAATCTAACAACAATGAATAGAGAATATGCGGAATACGTTTCCATCTAACCCTGGAGGGTGAGGTGGAGCAATTAACCTCTTAAAACCACTGTGTGTACCTAGCAAATTAGATTAAACTGATTGCCTTTATTTGGTCACAGGTCCTAGCTCCTGTTCACGCTTTTTTATGACTCGGCCAATGACTAATATATTTTTGACACCGGATGGTTTTCGACGAGTTTTAAATATACAACCTGTGGGAAAAGTTGCCAATTATTATTACACCTATTAATTTCCAGCTCCAAAATCAGGGGGTTAAACATACAGAAATATACTTGTTTTAAACCCATTTAATGTAAACAAATGTATTCAATGATTTATTTATATAACAGTATCTTATAAAATTCATACCTTAAATTTAAAAATGTTTACATCATTAATATATGTTAGTTTGGATTTAAATACACAAGCTACTGAAATCGCAGCACGAGATATTTAAGAGCAAAATCCAACATCTACATTAATGACAATTTTTCAGGAGGGCAATCTGTCTACATTGTAATTAGTTGAACAATGTAGACGGTTGGGATTACGGAGTTTTGGACATCTTGATTTTTTATGAAAATCAATATTAACCACAGAAAATGTAAACAAATATAAACTGTAACCAGACTATTTTACTGACCGGTAGATTACAAAACTTTAATCCCATGTCATTAGGTGACAGTGAGGCTTATTTGGTACATTACATGTAATAAAGATAGTTTGCACGTATGATCGTTTAGTAAGTCTGCCATCAAGTAATTTGTTCACAATGTAAAGAAACTACTATAGGTCTACAACACGCTTGATTATCAATCACAGTCAGTCGTGTTACAGAGTTATACTGTCCGAGTAATTCAAAAGTTCCAAAACCTATTGTATTAATTTATCATCACTAGTCCAAACACTTAGCTTTTACATCGAAGTTTTTCAGTAAAAAATAAACTAATAATAAATCTAAATAGATATAGGCTAAGTATTGTTTTAAACACGACAAAACACTATCAATTTACATAACTCTCACATTTTAAATTATTTCAAAATAACAAAATGTATGGAACAAAACATAACCTAACTTCATAGTTGAAAACGTGTTTACATTTTTTGTGATTTATAAACAAATATGCAGTGTTTCCACTCTACGGTAAAAATATGCCACGCACTGATACAAAAATCCCACTTTATCCCAGACTCTCCCTTATAGTATCCCTCGTCATATCCCACACTTTCCCACTGATTTGTTAAACATTGCAACACAATTAATGTTAAATATTATATGATTATTGAATAATGTATTAGTACAATATTTATACCGTAAGATAGAGCTTATTTAGATCTACTAATTACCTATAGGTATTTTACATTTTAGTACCTCATAGGATTTTGAGCAATGCGACATAGGTTAAATGATACGGTGAATTAACTAAATTAAATAATTTATTTACGTGAGAGGTACTAATATTTTTAATGGTAGTACTAAAGAGTACGAAGTAAGTACTAAATAATGGCAAATAGTTTGCTTGTTAATTCCAACATGGCTCGGCCAGCGAAATTGGCATGATTCAATGTTCGTTCTGTGACGTTTATAAAATCATAATAGGTGCGGACAGCGAGGTTAAAAAATGGGAAACCCCGCAACTGCCAGTACGGCGAGAAAATCCACTAGAAGTGCTAATGCTAAGGTGCTCTGGTCGTAAGTTGTAAGCAAACTAGCAGACGTAATGCCGATTTCAAAAAATCCCACTTTATCCCACAATCCCATTTTATCCCACAAGCAGTCAAAATATCCCATATAGGGGATAAAAATCCCTCAAGTGAAACACAGATAAATCCCAGCTGACATTTTAAAGACAACCATAGTCAATAGCTTACTACGAAAACCAATTCAACTACTGAATATCAAACATTAAAATTAGTTTTAATAATTATTAATAATCCAAAATAAAATACAAATGCTGTGTTAAAACATCCCTTTGGTATCCCAAATGACTCCTTCAAAATTTCATTAAGAAATGTTTTACAGTTATTTAGTATTTCGATAACACACCCACCCACACACACACACACCCACACACGGCCACTGAAACTTCTTCATCAATACAGTGATTCACTTCGTTCATCAATTAGTTCCTCATGACGTGCAGACTTTTCACTACCACAAAACCAAAATAAATAGTAAAAAATCGTGCATATCACTATTGATGATTAAATTTGGTTTGTTATTGTTTATATTTTATATTTCAACATATGATTGCTTTTAGTGAATTTCTCCTATAGGAAGAAGCTATTACCGTAGGTCTCATGGTAAGACTTAAGCCCGAGACCATGATAAATTTTTGTTTTGAGGTCCCCAGATGTCAAAAACACTATTCGTTCAAATTATATATATATATATATATATATATATATATATATAATAATATTAACATTTTAAAAAACAAACCCCCTTTTTTAAGATCTTTATTATTTTATTATTTTTTGACTGACATGTTTCGGCAATGATGCCATTTTCAAAGTCCTATGACTTTGAAAATGGCATCATTGCCGAAACATGTCAGTCAAAAAATAATAAAATAATAAAGATTTTAAAAAAGGGTGTTTGTTTTTTAAAATGTTAATATTATTATTATTATCAGCAGCCCTAATCAATCAGAAATATTCAATATATATATATATATATATATATATATATATATATATATATATATATATATATATATATATATATATATATATATATATATATATATATTATGTGTGTGTGCGTGAATGCGATAACTTGAGTAAAATACCCCCGTAGCAGCAAACCTGCGTACTCAGCGAATTTCCAATGCATATATATGTATCTTAATACCACATAAAGCCACATACCAAGTTTCATCAATATACATTCATAAATAAACGATTTATGACATTTTAATTATTCTCCATAAGAATAACATGGCGGCTGAGTATGCAGGTTTGCTGAAGCAAGAAACACAAAAAATGGGGTTTTATACAAATATCAATATAACTCATGTAGGTAAAGCCACATACCAAATTTCATTAATTTATTTTCATAATGAAGGCAGATAACACGTTACTTATTCTCCATAAGAATAACATGGGGCTGAGTACGTAGGTTTGCTGCTACGGGAGCCTTGGGTAAAAAATTGATTTTTTGAGTAAATATCAATGGTCCACAACCAGATGAAGCCGTATACCAAGTTTCGTCAGTATACGTTCATAAATAAGCGAGATATAAAATTTTTAATTTCCTCCATAAGAATAACATTAGACAACGTACTGTGTTTAGCACTTTCAATATCTTGGTAACCAATTGACGTAGAGAAATGATCAAAATACCAAATTGTGTGTTTTTTTAAGCTGAATCCAATGAGAAAAACTAAAATTTGATTATTTCCTAAATTATATACAAAAAATTCGAAAAACCCATTTTTGGGGTACAAAACCCCCCCAAAATACCCCTTCGGATAGAGCGATCTGGCTGGTTTTCAAACTTAAAGTCATAAATGTTGCTTTACACGTTTATACCAAATTTCATCGAAATCGGATAATTTTTACGAGAGTTATCGTGCTCACGGACACACATATATATATATATATATATATATATACAGTATCGAACGAATGGTGTTTTCGGGGTCTGGGGACCTCAAAACGAAAAGTTATCATGGTCCCGGGCCTAGGTCTTACCATGCCGACTACGGTAATAGCTTCTTCCCTATAGGGGAAATTCGCTAAAAATCCGATTTCGATGAAATTTGGCTCAAATGTGTAAAGTGAAATTTATGATTTTAAGTTCGAAAACCAGAAAAATCGGACCATAGGAAGAGGGGTTTATGGGGGTTTTAAATTGTCCAAAAATCAGTTTTTGCATTTTTCACCCTAAAATAAAAAAATGTAATTTTGGTTTTGACCATGTTATAGAGCTTAAAAAACAAATAATATAGTTTTTTGAATTATTAACCTAGGTTGAGTGGTTGCGGAGAAAATCCAATAACCTACTCGTAAAATCTCCCATGTCAATCTTATGGGAAAAAGGTTTTTGGACTTTCCTCAGTTCATTTCAATGTAAACTTCACATTTGCTTTTACCAATCAGTTCAGCTCCACACAAAATCATTTTGGTGTTTAAATTGTGATTCTACGTCCAACCGTTGCAGAGATATTCAAAGTGCTAAACACAGTACGTTGCCCTTATGGAGAATAAATGAAATGTTATATCTCAATTATTTATGAATTTATATTTATGAAACTTGGTATGTTGCTTCACGTAGTTCTAGTATATTGATATTTGCACAAATTTTTTTTGATTATCCCCGTAGCAGCAAACCTGCGTACTCAGCCCCCATGTTATTCTTATGGAGAATAAGTAAAATGTAATCACACCCTTAATTATGAACATAAACTAATAAAACTTGCTATGTGGCTTCACACTATTTAGTTTTATTGATATGTGCATAAAACCCATTTTTTTGTTCCTTGTTGCAGCAAACCTACTTACTCAGCCCCCACGTTTTCTTATGGGGAATAATTAAAATGTTAGATTGCGCTTATTTATGATTGAATATTGATGAAACTTGGTATGTGGCTTCACCTAATTAAATTATATTTATATCTCCATAAAACCAATTGTTTGTGTTTCTTGTTTCAGCAAACCTATGTACTCATCACCAATGCTATTCTTATGGAGAATAATTAAAATTGTATACCATCGCTTATATGTGAATATATTTTTATGAAACTTGGTATGCGGCTTTATGTGGTATTAAGACATATATTATGCATTCTAAATCCGCTGAGTACGCAGGTTTGCTGCGACGGGGGTATTACATATAATATTTGAAATAGTATAATATTAGTTTTTACCATTGGATTTAGCTTAAAAAAACACAATTTGGTATTTTGATCATTCCTCTACGTCAATCGGTTACCGAGATATTGAAAGTGCTAAACACAGTATGTGGTCTAACGTTATTCTTATGGAGGAAAAGACAAATTTGACATATCGATTATTTATGAACGTATATTGACGAAACTTGTATAAAGCTTCATCTGGTTGTGGTTCATTGATATTTGTCAAACAAATTTTTGCCAAAGACTCCCATAGCAGGAAACCTGCGTACTCAGCCCCATGTTATTCTTATGGAGAATAATTAAATGCTATGTCTCTTTTAATTATGAGCATAAATGAATAACAACTGGTATGCGACTTCACCTAACTGAGTTATATTCATATTGGCATAAAAACCATTCTTTGTTTTCCTTGTTGCAGCAAACCTGCGTACTCAGCCCCAATGTTATTCTTATGGTGAATAGTTAAAATTGAATATACTGCTTATTTGTAAATATATTTTTATGAAACTTGGTAAGTGGCTCTATGTAGTATTAAGACAATTATATCTCCATTGGAAATTCGCTGAATATGCAGGTTTGCTGTGACGGGGGTATTTAATAATTTTTATTACACTCCACTGAGTCCACCACTTAAGTTGCGTAGTAATGGTTGAATGTAACATCCACTTTTTCTTATGAAATGGTATGATCAAGTTCTCTAAGCACAGTTTTCAATGCACGCTGCAATCTAACATGTGGTTTGAAAGTTCTATTTATATTTCGTTGTTATTCCGTAACCAACGTGGCAACCCATAAGTCCAATTTTATTTTTTTCAAACTTCAAATTAAATTTTATTCATTTCTCAGAAACTAATGTAAATTACGATAGTACTGTGCACATCTACAGAAAAATACATTTCTAACGGTGTGCATGGATTTTTCCTACGATGCGCACGAGCTGAGATAAACGTACGACAAAAATCGTGCTTCCCTATATAATAGATATGTTTATATGTGTCCGTGAATGTGATAACTTTAGTAAAAAACTTTTGATTTAGATGAAATTTGGCTCAAATGTGTAAAGTGACATTCATGACTTTAAGTTCGAAAACCAGAAAAATCGGACCATAGGAAGGGGGTTTATGGGAGTTTTGAATGTTCCAAAAATCAGTTTTTTTTTTGCATTTTTCATCCTAAAATGTTTAAAACACTTAATTTTGGTTTTGGCCATATTATAGAGTTAAAAAAAATATCGTATTTTGAATTTTTAACCTAGATTAAGTGTTTGCGGAGAAAATCCAAAAAAACCTTTTCATAAAATCTCCCATGTTAATCTTTTAGGAAACAGGTTTTTGGCTTTTCCTCAGTTATTTTTAATGTAAACCTCACATTTACTTTTACCAATTAGTTCACCTCTACAAAACAATCATTTTGATTTTAAATTGTGATTCTATGTCCATCCGTTGCAGAGATATTCAAAGTGCTAAACATAGTACGTTGTCCAATGTTATCGTTATGGAGAATAAATAAAATTTGATATCTCAATTATTTATGAATGTATATTGATGAAACTTGGTTTTTGGTTTCACGTAGTACTGGTATATTGATATTTGCACAAAAAGATAGATTTTTTGTTGATTATCCCCGTAGCAGCAAACCTGCATACCCAGCCCTAATGTTAATCTTAAGGAGAATGAGTACAGTTTTATATCTCCCTTAATTATGAACATAAACTAATAAAACTTAGTATGTAGCTTCACCTGGTTGAGTTATATTGATAATTGCACAAACAAATATTTCTTCTCTTTCTTTTTGCAGCAAACCTGCGTACTCAGCCCTAATGTTATTCTTATGGAGAATAAATAAAATGCTATAGATCACTTATTTATTTATGTATTTTAATGAAACTTGGCAAGTGGCCTTATGTGGTAGTGAGAAATATATGCATGCATTAAAAATTCGCTGAGTACGCATGTTTGCTGCGACGGGGGTAGTGTATATCTCACTTAATATATCATACATTTCTTTAGATGTCAAACATTTCATAATATGAGGTATTATCTAATGATCGATAGTCATTTAAATTAAATATTGGGCTCTAGCAACTTTTGCTTTCCCCTTCTTAATTTTTACTTTCATTTGGTCCTTTTTGTTCCAACGTTTCCGATCCATCAACAATGTCCATAAGTACTTTAGCTTTGAGTACAACTTTGATCCTAAAATCCCACCTAGCGTGACAGTCCACATCTTGTAATTTCTGTAAATAGTTCAAATCAGCTTCACCACCAGACATTTTTACTTTTAATTTGTATAATCCAAACGTTTTTAAAAGTTTATATTTGTGTCTGGGCCCATAACCTGAAGTATATTTAGGTTTTTACTGTAGTTTTTACTTTTAGGAAGAAATGATAACTCCATTTTTAGTGTACAATAACAACAAACTGTATATTTTAATTATTTATACAAACAGCTGATCATAGCTAACAGAATGTATTTTGATATTACTCATTAATTTGGTAAACATATAATTTTATATAAAATACGCATACCCAATACTCACAACCACTCTATTTAGAACGGTGAAAATGTCCATTTAACTGTCATTCATCCGCTCAAGACTTGGTGAATACTATTCCTTTCGCCTGGATGGCATCTTTTTCCGAGACCGCAATTCTGATAAGTGAATGTTTAGCCAGCAAATACAATTACATGAAACCTAGTTTACATGGTCTCAGAATCGAGTCCATTAAATAAGACGGTCTAATTAATATTACTCTGCGTAAGTTTGAAGTCTTTAATACAATTATTAAAGTCAATGACAAGGGGCGGGATACTTTTTCAACTATGTTGTCCTTACCATTATTGAGCTCGGTGCTTAAGAAAATACGATCTGATATAGGCCAATGGTGTACATTAGCACAAAAGGTATCAGGTAAAAGGTTCATCGTCACAATATTATCGATACAGTCCAGTTCTTCAGTAGGCGTAAAGTACAGACCTACTGTTCTGAGAAGGTTGTGCAGTGTGTTAGTACTTGGCTCATTGCCCCTGGCTTTAAAATTGAAGTCACCACAAATCACTATACTACAATTAAACTTGGTAAAAAAGTCCAACAGCAGATCAAACTGTTCAAATAATATGGTGTCATTACTACCACTAGGCTTATACAAAAAAAAACTAAGAGTTCGTTTTGACACAAAATTTACTAGTGCCAATAACACAAGTCCAAGGAGTTTGCCACAAAGTAGTAAACATATAACCAGTGTTTAGCAAAGCAAAGAACCGGAAATAAGTTTTGCACACAACTTAAATTTCCAGAGCCTTCATAGTTAGGCACTGCAGATTATCATACAGTATTGAAAAGGTGTGATCTACAAAATCACTGATACTTTGGGGTGGTGTCAGAGCTTCGCAGTTTGGTGATTCCCTTTGCGTACCGTAATCCCTAAAAACACGATTATTATTAGGTCCGAAATGTTTGTAATACTTGTAATTTGTTAAAATGACTTATGCTATGAACATTTCTGTTAAACTAACCTTGTAACAATGGTGTTCCCGCCTGCTTGCAGAGGTGACCTTGACGCCATAGAGAGGGCAGCGTATGAGTTTTGTGAGGACGAAAGTTACGCTGGAGTCGTCTACGTCGAAGTGCGGTACAGTCCTAGGACGTCGGTGGGGGACAAGGCTATCCGGGAACTTGGTCCGGACGGTGAGGAAAATCTGCCAAACTGGTTCTACAAACATTTACCAAATAATTTAGGAAATTACAACTTTAATGTTAGTCGTTCTCTTAGATACTGGTGTTAAACGTCTGAAAGCCTTTTAATCTGACGAGTAAGCAAAACCCTTCATTGCACCTCCTTAATGGATGAGTCTTAATAGTTATGCCTAATAGTAACTAGAATAAAAATTTCGGTTGAAAATAGCCCTGCAACTGTACGTTATCTTGTAGTTAGTGGGATTAACTATTTGGATCTTAAGAGCTCGTTTAAAATAAAATGTAGTTTCTTACGGTTTGAACAACACTTAATTAATATTCAGGAAGATTTTACGTACAGAAGACGCAGGCCCCAGAGACTCGTACCTCCATATGATGATTTGCTCTGCTCCATAACCTCTTATTTTCTATCACTGCCCTTAAAGCGTACTGCTATTGTTAAGTCACCCTAAGGTAACTTTAAATGTGAACTATGGTTTATTTTGTTGTGTTATATCGATGATAAGATCAACAACGTGTTTTTGTATGACAGACTCAGTTAAAACTGCAAATAATCATGTTCTGATTTGTAAAAACAACTCGTTTTTGTACAAGATCTATGAGATCTCCTGCATTTATAGCCTGTAGTTAGTTAGCTTTTGATAAATATGGTTTAATCTTCCTAAAAGATTAGATAATTAAATTTAAAATCTGAAAATGTTTAAATATTTCAGCACTAGATGAAGTTATCGTACGAATTTCCCACGGGCTTCAGCGGGGAGAGAAGGATTTTGGCGTGAAAGCGAAGCAGATCTTATGCGCTCATTACAGTGAGGAGTTCAATGACCTTGTAGAAGTTCTTCGACTCTGCCAGAAACACTACGACAAAGGAGTTGTAGGCATAGATCTGCTCACTAAACAGCCCCATGAAGGGGTGATAGGTAAGGTTCTTCAGAATGTGACTTAAATTTGTAAGGATTAAGGACTTTAAGGTGCTTCTGAGATTAGTTTCTCTTTGCAGTCTGTTTGAAATTCGAGATAAAGAGTTCTGAAAAGTTATTTTGATCGAAAATTCAAACTTACCATATTTTATTGCTGAACATTTCAATGAAATCAGGGTTTCTGTTTGAGTGTACCAGTGAAACTTTAGAACTATAAAAGCGAGATGTGTAGGAGCGAAGGAAATTATAGCTACAATTGTTTGTAGTTTGTAGCTTAAAGGTCTATACAATTTCGGATTGCTACCATGAAATTTTCACCAGCAAACCGGTTATGAAGTTTACATAAAACCGACTGCGCGGTGTATTTATTCTCTTCAAAACATTACTCCTGTGTGTTTCAAAACTATTTATCCTTCGATTTGGTTAGTGGTTAAAAATACCGGGTCATTTGTAGATTACAGATTAGACATTAAAGAAACAACCTTAAGTTTCTTTAGTAGTAAGGTGTATAGAAGAGGTCATCAACAGATTTTACTGATAAGAGTTAATGTTTACTGTGACATTAGGGTCATCAGGAAATGAAGTCGAGTTGTCCTTTAAATAGATTACTACTACTGCTAATTGCCTACTAGTTTTTACCCACGGCTTTGGCCGTATTGAGGTGGTTTTCGTAGAACGTTAGGTAATACAACACCATCAATCAAACTATCCAAATCCATCACTATCACCACTAACCAAATCGAAGGATAAATAGTTTTGAAATACACAGGAGTAATGTTTTATAAGAGAATAAATATACGGTGCAGTCAGTTTTATTTAAATCTCATAACCGGTTAGCTGTTGAAAATTTCATGGTGGCAATCCGAAATTGTATAGACCTTTAAACTACACACTACAAACAATTGTAGCTATATTTTCCTTCGCTCCTACACATCTCACTTTTATAGATCTGAAGTTTCACGGGCACACTCGACCAGAAACCCTGATTTCATTGAAATGTTCAGCAATCAAATATGGCAAGTTTGGATTTTTGATCAAAATAGCTTTTCAGAACTCTTTATCTCAAATTAGACTTAAAGTATCTCTCGATCTAAATGGCTCACCCAAAACCGAAGCCGTTTCCTTCGCCAGATGGCGTCCTCATCTTGGCAAGAAGTTTGCCGTCAAAGTAAAGCCCGAACTCCAATGGGATGATAACCTTCGTTCCCTTCAATTCAGGTTGTTGAATTTTGGTCATATTTATTGCGCGGCATAGACAACACACATAAATTAAATCGTTACAAATACATGGATATACGAAGAAACAGGAACTTTCAGATTTATAATATTTTACTACTCTATTAATTATTTCTTATCTTCACTCAACACTTTAAATAAATTCTAAAACAAGTATGTATGAATTTGAAACATTTTAAGTAATAGTTTGATCCAATGAACATGACATATCCATAGCATTACCATTGAAACACTCGAGGCCAATGGAGCAGAGCATGGAGAACATGAGGGTGCTGAAAGCAATTTGGAAAACTCTTTATTTACGACTAAAGGAGAAGCTATGTAAATTACGGGATGTAATAAAATACGTCTAACAACACTTAAGAATATAATTAGACTTATATATGGACCAAAATTCAGGTTGTTGAAGTTAGGTAATAGCAAATCGAAAAACAAATCGAAATCGATAGCCTTGTGCCAACTTTTATATATGTTTATCGTCTATATGTGAATCATTATAAGTCTAAATATGTTCTTAAGTGTTGAAAGACGTCTTTCATATCATCCCAAAGGTAATAACATTACGTAATATATTAATCAAAAAGTTGTTAAATCTAATTTGAATCCTTTTTCTGGTTCCTTAAATTTTGTAACAATTCAGTGAATAAGTAAGTGGAATTTGGAATTTAATGGTTATAGAAGATGAATTCTATAAGGAGAAAAAGAGACGAAGCAATAAATCGCTCATTGGCATTTAACAGGCTATTAATTCTAAACCACAGGTTCTATAATAACAATTATTAGTTTTAATGTAATTATTACTAGACCTGACAGTCCTAGTTCCACTGGGAAGATTCAAACGTCCACATATATTTAAATAATCACCTGACAAAATAAAATATAGTCTGCATCAGGCAAAAGTGGCAAATCCCTAAAGGCTTCTCGAATATTTTCTGAATATTGACTTATCGTAATCATAAGGAACATTTAAACATGCTATGGGATGATTTTGCCACTAGAAAACTTGTTTATAAAACCATTAAATTTTAAGGATATCTCCATTATTCAATGTGTCAATGGTTGCAGACGAGGCTCCCTACGTAGAGCCCATTATATCAGTGTACCGGGAGGCGAAACAGACCGGGGTCCACAGGACGATCCACGCCGCGGAGGTCGGCACTCCCCAAGCTGTTGAACGGGTATGCTGAAACGGGTATGCTGAAACCATGAACTAAGATATTCAGCCTGCTGAATATCTTAGTTCATGGTTCTTCATGTAGTAAGGCTTTTACAATAAGTTATGTTTCAATAAGTTTATTAACGATTTAATTTAGTAGAACTTTAATTTAGTAAAAATCAAATTGCTGCCTTTTTATTTTGCTAAATATTTACAGATATCTAACATCCATAGTATTTTATTCGAGTTGTTAATTGCGTGCGTTATTTTCCAAGGAGATGGGAATTTTTTACGAACAAAGTTTGGGACTCGCCGAATCCCTACCCACTAAACCCACCACCTATGTCAGGCTTTTCTCTCCCCGGAATGGTTTGTCACATTACTTCGGGGAGAGAGCCCCGCACTGCTGATCCGGTTTGCTGAGGTCATTGCTTGCAGAGAAAAATAAACTACTTCCTTTTCTTCTATGGCACTGCTTTTGGCATTTGCATTTCTTAATGTTTAGCCTTTTCCAGAACAAGCCTAAAAACGTGGTATGCCCCGGACCCTGCGATGTGATTGGCCATTTTCCCTGGTTGGAGCTCACTGCAGAGAACAGTGAGACCTTTTGCTGCAGGCATTGCGCTTATGGCCCGACTATTCGTATTTGTAGCAGAGAGTAGACCAATCCACCCCAGTACACTCGCTGTGTTGGTGGCCGTAGCCCAGGAACTTAAAGCATCGTAGAACTAAGGTCCTCAATCGTACCGCGTAGGTGAGGAAACCCACCCGAAGGTGACCGGGCTTGAGAATCTTGGTGGCCTCTCTATCTTCAAATTCCGCTTGTTCGGTGGGTTGACAGACACCTTTCGGGTGGGACTGTGACACTGGGGCCACCGAAAACTTTGTCTAGGGCCTCCACGACTTCGGAAGTTCAGAGAAACCCATTTTCGGGGGAATCAACGTTTCCCGTTTATCCAACAGCGGCTTCAAGAACGACGGCGAAAGGTTTTCCACCCGAGCCCTGCCCTAGCCGGAGAAATCCCCCTTCGGAGTCGGTCTCGCACATGTGCAGTGCAGGTGCAGGTACCCATGTCAATATCCTTACGGATCTTCCCCACATCACCGGCGTAGGTTTGGCCCCCTGCCACTCTAACGAGGACAGACGACGGGCCAGATCTTATCCTCGGCTTCGTGGTAACAGCACCAAGGCTAGCCACAGTGACCGTTATCGCCGGAGTAGCCCCCACCCCGGTTCTTCAAACTTTTATTTTCTTCTCCTTTTAGCGAATTTCCCCTATAGGGAAGAAGCTATTACCATATAGATCTTTGTCCAAAAATAATCCGCACATGTACACTACATCTGAACTATCGTACAATTCCATTTTTAATATTATTTGTCCTTTGTTTCCTGGGTTTTGAACTGCAAATGTATTACCATCCTCTTGAAACAACACTGTGGGACAATCATCTGATGGTTTTGGTACCCATCCTGGTTTCTTGGTTTCCAATTCAATGGAAGATGGTCTCTTTCGCTTCTTGCTGACAGTTGATTGTTTTACAGATGGAGGCGGTGGTGTTGGCAATGAATGATCACTAGCATTATTGTTCATAACCTCAATCTCATCAATAAATGATTTTATATAACCGTCCGCGGGAACGTAAGCGTTCATGTCTGTAACGTGTGACGTCTACTGCGCTACTGACTGGCGTTGTGTCTGCCCACCCTCTCGAGGTAAACTTTGCGCCTCGTTGTGACGCATCTTGTTGCAATAGGTTAGATGTTTATTTTTTTCTAACAACATCAGTTCCAACGATCTACGGAATCTCATTTCATCCATCGCAATTTGAGTCCATGTTAACTGCTGCACATCCTCGCACGGTTCGTACGTGTAATGGCTATTTAGATTTTCATTAAATGTAACAGATTTTTTAAATTTTCCTTCCATAATTTTCACCATAAAATGCGTCTCTCGGTCTATCTAACACCGTCTTGATTGCTAACCTTTCACGAAATGTAAGGCCTTTTAAATAACGTATCTTGCCCATTTACGCATTGATCACTCTTCTTGCATCGTCCATTATACACTAACAACTCACACACAAAAACATGATAGTTTGAGCTGGAGCTGGAGATGGGAGATGGTAGATGGGAGCTGGCTGTAGATGGAAGGAGTGGGGGGTGACTGATGGTTTGGTGTGTCGGTTCCCAATGGCGGACGCAGCTGTGTCGCAGGTGTTGCGGCAAAAAAAACACCCTCAGTCCGAGAATGTTAATAACACATAATGTGGGTTTTGAAGCTTTAGGCGGAGCGTTTCCCATAGGGCTGGCGCAGCTGCAGCACAGGTGTTGGCACAACAACTACCCTTGTCTAATTAATATAAAAATAAATCAATCCCATGTCTGGGAATGTTTGGGGTGGCACCTTTGTCGGTATACTATTATCATCAATCACTGTCATTGTGCGTGTGTGTGTGTGTATGTGTGTGTGTGTGTGTGTGTGTGTGTGTGTGTGTGTGTGTGTGTGTGTTGAAACAACCCCATGTTTGGGAATGTTGCGGTGGCTCCTTTGTCGGTGTATCATTATCATAAATCACTGTCAAACAAATGTGTTAACAATATTTTTAATGCTTATTTAATACGTTCCAATGATAAAATATGCTATATTTTGTGTTTTTAATTTATATATTTTAATTTGTATTAAAAGTAGATCAGGTTCCGATCAGAACCAGATCAGAACCTGATCTGGAAACGTCCCATAACTGGGTCCAATCCTGATCTGATTAGGATCAAGTCTGATTTTTATTTTGAATTTTGTATATTGTTTTGTATATTTTTTAAATATTTATTGAGCTTAACTGTATTTTCAATCAATTGTGTCATCTAGTATCATTCTACCTTGAATATCGTGCAATTATTTTTCAAATATATTTTTCTTAATTGTATGATATGCTTATTTAGTGGTATTGCATCGCATTTTGTGAGCTAATTTGTAAATGGTTATTACCGTTGAATGAATAAATAAAGACCTGATTGAAAATTTCATATGGGTATATGTGTCCGTGGGTGCGATAACTCTCGTAAAAAAGTTCCGATTTTGATAGAATTTGGTGCAAACGTGTAAAGCAACATTTATGACTTTAATTTAGAAAACCAGACAGATTGTCCCATCCGAAGTGGTATTTTTTTTAGGGGGGAGGGGGTTTGTACCCCAAAAATGTTTTTTTTAAGTTTTTACATATCATATTTGAAAAATTCAGATTTTAGTTTTCACCATTGGATTCAGCTTTAAAAAACAAACAATTTGGTTTTTTTTAATTTTACTAGGTCAATTGGTTACAGAGATATTGAAAGTTCTAAACACAGTAAGTTGTCCAATGCTATTCTTATGGAGAATAAGAACGAATTTATATCTCGCTTATTTATGAACTAACGAAACTTTGTATACGGCTTCATCTAGTGGTGGTCTATTGTTATTTGCACAAAAAAGCAATTTTGACCGATAGTTCCCGTAGCAGTAAACCTGCGTAATCAGCCCCCATGTCATTCTTATAGAGAATATTCGAAATGGTATATATTGATTATTTTTGAATGTATATTGAAGAAACTTGGTATGTGGCTTCACCTATTTTAGAAATATTTATATTTACATGCAACTCATATTTTTTGTTCCTTGTTACAGCAAACCTGCGTACTCATCCCCAATGTTATTCTTATGGAGAATAATTCAAATTGTATATATCGGTTATTTGTGAATATGTTTTTATGAAACTTCGTATGCGGCTTTATATGATATTAAGACATATATTTGTATTGGAAATTCACTGAGTACGCAGGTTTGCTGCGACGTGGTTATTTATTTATTTAACATACATGCAAAGTTTGGTTTCTGGAGATATTAATGGTGTTGTAAAATATACAACGTGGCGGCTAGTGGCTAAACGGCAAATTTTTCTACCTATGTTTATATACGATTTGTTGTTCAAATCTTAAGTACTACCAGCCCCCGAAGTTTGTAATGACCCTTTCTGAAGACCCGGTATATTTGGATTAATTTTTAAACGAGTTAACACGCAGCACGTTGATGTGAGGGAAGTGAATTTCCACATAACAAACTTTTAAAACTCAAAATCAGTGTAAAAACATAAAATTATTCCCGTTTTTATTTGTGTTAGAAGTAAATTCTCTCACATAAATTCTATCTGCTAAGAAAGCATATGATTTGTAAGAACAGATGTTTCTAGTTTTTATGTTATTGTTTATCTTTCTCATTTTGTAAACAATCTTAACTTGTATTAAATCACTATCCCTTTCATCTATATCGTTATCTTTAACTATCGAATCTTTATCTTTTTACAGTAATTGGTCCTTCGAGCCGGATCATTAAAAACAAGACTTGAATGTAGTGTATCAGTGTATCAGTTAATTTGTTAAAACAGTTATATCAATCATACTCATCTTTGACTATCATTGTTTCCTAACTTCGACTTTTGCTGTGTACAAAATATTCTCATAATGACCTCCCTCATTAGAATCAAAATTGAATCTACAAGAATCACGCATTATCCTCATGCAAAACCATTTGAAACCTTTCAATGACTTAGACTCTCCATTACTAACTAAGGCAGAAGTGCAAACCGGACTTAGTGTACTAGAAGCTACGTGGACTAAATTTGAGCGTGACCATGACCGAATATGTGAATCGAAACCAGAAGTTCTGAAAGAGATTCTTTACATCACTGAAGACCATTACAGCTTCGGACAGGAAGCATATATGGTCAGTAAGTCAACAATGCTCAATCACCTAGATACCTTTACACCATTTGTTAACTCTGCCTGTGCAGAACAAAAAAGTGCACCCCAAGTAATGCTACCTAAAATACCACTGACACAGTTTTCTGGGGATTATCAATCATGGAAACCTTTTAGTGATATTTTCACTTCCCTCGTAATTTCCAACTCAGATCTGTCAGATGTAGCTAAAAATGCACTACCTCAAAAGCTGTTTAAATGGAGAAGCTGCACAGCTTGTTTCAAACCTTCAAATATCGGCTGAAAACTTTGAAACCGCATGGAATAAACTCGTGGCACGTTATGAGAATAAACGAATTCTTATCAGTAAACATCTGGATGACATATTCAAACTCAAACCATTAGCGCAGAAATCTGCTAAGGGCCTAAACACATTATTGTCTACTATCAGCGAGTCACTCAGTTCACTAAAAGCTCTCGGGTCTCCAACTGAACATTGGGATCACATCATTGCTTACATGATTATCAACCGCCTTGACTCTGACACACACGAATCATGGGAAGTACATCAAGGAGCCTCAGTAAATCCGCCTACTCTGAAAGAACTTGAAGACTTCATCGAAGGAAGAGCTCAAGCGTTGGAGAATATTGAAGGCCGAGAATCCCAACACACGTCAAGGTTCCACAATCCTATGAAGCAGTACGGTAATGCACCTATTAAAATTAAATCTAATGTAACATTCTTTGACAAAAGTAAGCTTAAGAACAATGTTTGTCCCCGTTTTAACGAAGATCACTATCTGTCTAACTGTAAAACTTTCTATCAGAAGTCTCCTCTTAGCCGAAAAGAGTTTTTAGTATCCAAGCAATTGTGCTACAATTGTCTTGGTCATCATATCCTAAGAGATTGTAGATCTCAGAAATATTGCTTAAAATGTAACAAGCGTCATCACAATATGATTCATGATGCAATGAACCATACATTGCCATTTTCTAAACATCAATCACAATCTAACCACTCAGAATTTCAGTTATCACAGGCAACTAATGAATTTGACAAAAGTTGTACGAGTAAATCTGTCAATCATGCTAAATCTAATCTTAACACTCAGCAGTCCGCTGTGATTCTGGCTACTGCACAGGTAATTGTATCTGGTCCAAAGGGAAATAGTATCACTGCGAGAGCCTTAATTGATCAAGGTTCTGAAATATCATTCATCAGTGAACGCATCGTCCAAACTCTCCAACTAAAACGATCTCCTGGGTCTGTACCATTAATTGGTATAGGTGGAACTCACAGCTCTACCACTCGAGGAATAGTTAATGTTACTCTTAGTCCTAGCTTTGACACAAGTGTCACTTGTTCTGCAACCCCTTACATCTTATCAAAGCTTACATCTACACTGCCATCAATGAAGGTTCCTCATCATAAGTGGACTCATATTGGAGGTCTAAATCTTGCTGATCCGAAGTACATGAATCCAGGATCTATCGATCTTATCATCGGAGCTGACATCTATGGATCAATAATCCTCCCTAACTTAGTTAAGGGGCCTCCTTCTACCCCTATTGCACAGTCAACAATTTTTGGTTGGGTAATTTCTGGTCCAAGCGGCTGTGCCACAATTAGTTCTAACGCTTATGTTCATCACTGTAAGCTTGATGATAACCTAGATAAATCGATTCAAACTTTCTGGAATCAAGAGGAGATTCCCAAATCAGAATGTTCTTACATGTCGCCAGAAAATGAAGAGCATTTTCAGTCAACACATTCTAGAACTGAAAGTGGCAGGTATGTAGTTAAACTTCCACTAAAGGAACCTGCAGAGAACCTCGGAGATTCCCGATCATCCGCTCTAGTGATGTTAAATTAATTGACAAAGCGCTTTATTACAAACCCTGATTATCACAAAATGTATTCTGATTTCATAGCCGAGTATGAATCACTAAATCATATGTCGAAAGTTGAAAATTCTAAGGAAAAACGTTCCAACCTTTTATCTACCTCATCATGGTGTCTTACGGGAAACCAGTTCAACCACAAAACTGTGAGTAGTTTTCAATGGATCACAGCGCACTTCTTCTGGAAAATCACTAAATGACATTTTACATACGGGAACAAAGCTACAGACAGATTTATCAGATGTCCTCATTTGGTTCAGACAGTTTAAATATGTATTTTCTGCAGATATTGAGAAGATGTATCGACAGATTATGGTCCACCCTGACGACTGGGACTTACAACGGATCTTATGGTACGACAATAATCAGCTTTGCACATATCAACTAAGAACTGTAACATATGGTCAATCGTGTGCTCCATTTCTAGCATTGAGGACGATGGAACAGCTTGTAGCTGACCATGGCAGTCAATATCCACTAGGAGCATCTACTATGTCTCAAGGCAGGTATGTTGATGACATCTTTGGCGGTCCTGACACGATTGCCGAGTGTCAAGAGGTAGTGCAACAGGTCGATAAACTCTGCTTGGCAGGCTGCTTTCCATTACAGAAGTGGATAAGCAACGAACTCTCAACTCTTACCTCCATATCTCTAGAGCGCTATGTAAAATAAGCTTCAATTAGTATCAGAGAATCAAAAGTGATACGAACATTAGGATTGACATGGAAACCAGCCAGTGATGATTTCCAGGTCCAACTGGATGTAAAACCCCTTGTTACAATAACCAAGAGGAATGTTCTATCTCATATCGCTAAACTTTTTGATCCTTTGGGATTTATCGCTCCAGTAATTGTACAAGCAAAAATTTTCATGGAGCAACTGTGGCTTATTAAGTTAATTTGGGACGAGACTCTTCCTCCCTGCTTATTAAAACAATGGCAAACTTTTGAAAATCAACTACAGGACTTACCTGACATATCTATACCTAGATGTTTAGGTATCACTAATAAATCATCTTCTTGCTGCCTTGAACTACATGGATTCTCAGATGCGTCTCAGTCTGCAATGGCTGCTGTGATGTATATCAAAGTGAAATCGGATTTAGGCACTACTGTAAATATTGTTTGTTCAAAAACTAAGGTCTCACCCTTAAAGAAAATGAGTATCCCCAGACTGGAGCTAACAGCAGCGTTAATGTTAGCACTACTGCAAAATATGTCAAAAAAGTGTTAAATGTCAGATCTGCTCCATTATGGTTGTGGACGGATTCTCGTGTAGCTCTTACATGGATTCAGAACCACCCGTCTAAGTGGAAAGATTTTGTTTGTAATCGAGTTGGTATAATCCAGGAAATAGAACCATTGGCGAGATGGAGATTTGTTCCTGGAAAAGATAATCCAGCTGACTGTGCATCACGTGGACTACCTCCCGGAGCTCTCAAGACACACAAGTTGTGGTGGTCAGGTCCCTCGTGGCTTGCAGAATACTCTACAAAATGGCCTATGAGCTCCTACGAACCTTCAAAGGAAGCGGTGTCTGAGGTACGCGTTCAGAAACACTCTTATTTAGTTCAATCAAAATCAGAACCTGACTTACTATGCCGTTATTCCGCTCTCAACAAGTTACTTCGTATCACTTCATGGCGTAAACGATTCATCAATCACTTGAAAAAGGAAAATCACGTTGAAAACACCCCATACCGAACTAGACCACCTACCAATAATGGTTGAACCCGACAAGTTGTCAGGAAAGGAAAGAATTGAACTCCTAAAGAATTGAACGACTCTTTGATACTCTGGACTGGAATTGTACAACAAGAAGCCTTTAGTGACGATTTAAAACTTCTAAACAACAGAAAACCTGTCAGTCATTCGAGTAAACTCCGCAACTTCAATCCATTTCTTGATCAAAATAAACTTATACGAGTTGGGGGCAGGCTTAATCAAGCATCGTTAGAATATGACACAAAGCATCCTTTTCTCCTCCCAAAAGACTCTGTATTATCAAAATTGATAATCATTGATGTTCATCTTCACACACTGCACAGCAGCACAAGTAATACACTGTCAACAATAAGACAACGTTTTTGGATTCTTGGAGGCCGACCAACAGTTAAGAAAGAATTATTACGATGTGTGACATGTACTCGATACAGAGCAGAACGAGCTAAGCAGCCCATGGGACAACTACCTCCATCTCGAGTAATTTCATCACGTCCATTTATTCACTCTGGTGTTGACTACGCTGGACCATTCATCATCAAAACTTGGCGTGGAAGGGCAGCTAAAACCTACAAAGGTTATATAGTTGTATTTATATGTTCATAAAAATCAGCACTTCACCTTGAACTAGTCACTGATTACTCTGCAGAATCATTTATTGCAGCATATAAAAGATTTACTGCTCGCCGTGGAATTTGCTCAACTCTCACTAGTGATTGTGGAACTACCTTTATTGGTGCTGATGCGGAACTAAGGCGTCTTTTCACAGCTTCAACATCAGAATGCAACAAGTTAAGAGATCTTCTAACCAACGATGGAACACAATGGAAGTTCAACCCACCTTCTGCTCCTCATTTTGGTGAACACTGGGAGGCAGGAGTGAAGTCAGTTAAATATCATCTAAAACGGTCTGTTGGTAATAATTTACTAACATACGAAGAATTTAAAACAGTTCTATCTCAAATAGAGGGTGTGCTAAATTCAAGGCCTCTCTGTAAACTAACTGAAGACCCAGATGATTTGTCGACATTAACTCCAGCACATTTTCTTGTCGGTGAATCATTGTCTAATATTCCAGAACCAGATCTCAACGAGGTTCCAACTAATCGACTTTCACGTTGGCAGTTAATACAACAAATGCTACAAAGTTTCTGGAGAAGGTGGTCAAGAGAATATCTTCAACAACTACAAACAATTTACAAATGGAGGTTTCCATCTACATCAATCCAAATTGGATCAATTGTCCTTATTACTGATGAACAATATCCTCCTTCAAAATGCCCTTTGGCAAGAGTTGTGAAGATTCATCCTGGGACAGACAACTTCATTCGGGTGGTAACACTGAAGACAGCAACTACAACTATCAAAAGACCAATTACAAAATTATGTCCCCTACCTGTAAAAAATTGAAATTTTTTGTGTTTTCATTAAAATTGCCCCAGTTTTCTGGTGCAATTGGGGGGGAGTATGTTAGAAGTAAAT
The DNA here is from genome assembly GCA_963675035.1 of Allygus modestus. NCBI lineage: Eukaryota > Metazoa > Arthropoda > Insecta > Hemiptera > Cicadellidae > Allygus > Allygus modestus. The sequence continues at coordinate 311,988,307 of OY776111.1, forward strand.
TCTCTCACATAAATTCTATCTGCTAAGAAAGCATATGATTTGTAAGAACAGATGTTTCTAGTTTTATGTTATTGTTTATCTTTCTCATTTTTGTAAACAATCTTAACTTGTATTAAATCACTATCCCTTTCATCTATATCGTTATCTTTAATTATCGAATCTTTATCTTTTTACAATTTGAAATCTGAAAACATGGTTTTTTTGGCTGTCTTGATGCTTGTTTAGTTAACATACATTTTCTTTAATAACTCGGTAAATATGTATGATAGAATGACGAGTTCCCATGTATTATATGGGAGTGAGAGTCTAATATACCTGTATATACAGCCGCATGTGTAACTGACTCACTGAGGTATACGAATTCTAACCCACTTCTAGATGAGCTAGGGACGTGATATTTGGCATGCAGGTCGATTTTACCTTTTAACCCCCAGAAAAATTACCAAAACTTACAATTTTTAATTATAAAACCTTTAAAAATGTACTTTAAAATCTATTAGTTACGTAGACTACGTTACCGACATGCATTATTTCGATATTGTAACCTTTTTGCTAATGCAGTTTACAAAAATCTAAATAGGTTTTCTCGTGTAAGCGTTATGTGGTAATCCAGTCACAAAAAATGTGTTTCTTATTAAATATTAATAATTTTAAACTTAACTAAATATGTTTACATATACTCATGATTGCTTATTGCTAAACATCTAAACATACAATTTTAGGTTCTCGCTGGTAAGAAAACTTGGTGTTTCAACCACATCTTTTGATGATTCATTATACAATTTCCCTTGAACCGTTCGGTATATTGTCCAGATTTTACGTATTTTTGGTAGCAATCACATTTTCTTGCGTTGCCCGTGGATCAGTTTACTAGGCTTTGCGTTATTCTCAGCTTGCTTCTTTTAGCAACTACGCCCAGTGCATGGCGAATTCTGCTTGTGCTAGGGGGTGGTGAGTGGTGCCATAAATTAAACATACTCCTTAGGGATATGCTTAATCTATGGTTGTGCGTAGACGAGATTCTCGTAGCTTGCGACCGGTTGTATACGAGCTCATGGTGTAACTGACTCAGGTATACGAATTATATCCCACTTCTAGAAGAACTAACTAGGGACGTGATATTTTGTACACTTTTGCCTTGACCACTTACGGATGAGCTAGGAACGTGACATACAGTGTAGCTTGTAACTATAAACCATCGGGAAAATTGCAAAAACACGCAATGTTTAATTATTAACCTTGACAAAAATATAAAAATCTATGAGTACGTAAACTATGTTATTTAAATTCATTATTTGTATTTCAAAATATTGTCGGTAATATCGGTAATGTAGTATGCAGATTATGCTATAGTAACATTTTAACTCTTTTAATATTATACCTATAATTTTTCTATTAAACCAATTTATTTTTAAACATTTCAAAAGAATCGGTAGTCACTAAACTATGAGTAGGGGGCAGTAGCCGATTCAAAACCAGCAAAGGCGCGGTGAGGATGCGAGGATGCACCTCCCCCCCGACCTTCAGCACAGTCAAGCACGACCCCCCGACCTTCAGCACAATCAAGCACGACCCCACCCACCTTCAGCACAGTCAAGTACGACCCCCCCCGGTCACGTGACCTGGCGTAAACCTAAAATAAGCTACTTCCATCTGTTTTATTATATATTTGTTTTATTTGCTTTGTTTGTTTTTTTTGTGTTTTTTGGGTTTTTTTATTTTATTAATTTAATATTTCCAAAAAATTTGAATGAAAAGGATATGGAGGGGAGAAGGGTTTGCTGTACATTCTGTATTTATTCCCACCCATCGTCGTCGTCGGAGAGCAGCTCCACGTCGGAGCCGGAGTCGTAGGCAGCGGCCTCCTCTGCTTCTTGGCGTTGCCGCTGCGCTTCCTCCTCCAGCTCCCGCAGGAGGCGTTGGTGGGCCTCCTCTTGTTCCCGCACGCTTCGGGCGAAGCGACAACTTACAACGCCACCTCGCCGCAGTTCATCCTCCTACTCCTCACGACCAAGCGCCAGGTACAGTTTTATGTTAAATAAGAAACCGCCAGTAGATCTGTTAAGCATGCCTTCTTCTCCGATATCCTCATCCATGACGTCACGGTGCGCCCGTGGACTTTGGTAGCTAATGACTTGTTTCCGAGAGAGAGTAAACGGCTTTAGCCGGGTAAACAGATTCAAGTAGTAAACAAGGGGCTGCCAGCCCTCTGTGTAGATCCTCACCCTTGTATTTACTGAGCTTGGGTAAACTGGCGATTGAGATGAGGAAATAAGAGGTCGCCAGTCCTCTGTGTAGTTCCTCACCCTCGTGTTTATTGGGTAACTAATAGGACTTGTTTTCCTGTTCGCAGGCTGTCCATGCCCGTTGTGCGCTGTCGCCCTGGCAGGCTCCGAAGATCTGCGCCACCACATGGAAGCGGTCCACGGTGCGAGCCCGTCAGGTTCGACCTCGCCTTCCTTCTCCTCCGCTGCAACGCCACCCACCAGAGACCTACAGTCCGAGTGCGACGCGTGCGGGCGGCGATTCTCCCGCGAGGACCTGCTCCGGCGTCACGTGCAGCTGGTGCACGTCAACGAGAATCGCTGCCCCGAGTGTGGTGCTCTGTTTCGCAAGGCCGCGTAACTCCAGCGACACACGTAGCGAGCGCTCACCGTGGCAGGAGGTTCGTGTGCAACTACTGCGACCGGGAGTTCACCCGGTGCTACAACCGAGACCAGCACGAGGCTCACAACCGTCCCGTCGTGAGGAACCTCGTTTTGGACGAGATGCCGCGCCTGCCCGTTCTGTCACCCGAGCCACGCCCAGGACCCAGCTCCGAGCCCCATCCCGGACCCAGCCACGAGCCTCAGCCCGGACCCAATCGCGAGCATCAGCCCGGACCCAGCACGGCACCCGACGGGATGGTGGGCAGAGTAATGCCCACGTTCCGCACCTTGCAACCGGCGTTCCGCGGACGGCTCATGACCTTCGGTCTGTCCCGGCCCATGGAGGACTTCCTGACCGTTGACGACGCACTGGTGCTGCTGTTCGACAGCGTCCTGGAACTGCTGACCGACGTCAGGACCCAACACCCGAACATTAAGGTCAACATGTTCCTGGAGTGCGAATTCACCAACGTCCACGGAGCCACTTGTCTGCGGGCCTTCAAGACAAAGAACGTGCCTCTCACTGCCGCGTCCAACTTGGAGGCGTTCCTGTCGGTTTCCTTCAACAAGCTGGTGGAAGAGAAGGAGCAGTGCCTGCTAGTGGGTAGCGGGTGGAGCTATCTCCGTATACGCGACTTGGAGATCCGCGTCAACCTCTACACCCCGTTGGGAGAACGTGGAGCCCGGTTCATCCAGCTTCCCAGGGCCATCTGCGAGACGCACGCTGTCATCAACGTGCACAACGTCGATGACATGTGCTTCGCATACGCTATCCTGGCCAAGTTCGTCGCGCAACACCCGGAGAGGCCTGCAGCGTATACACCGGACATAATGTCTCGCTACGATTGGACTGGCTTACGCTTCCCCATGGCTGTGAAGGACATCAAAGCCTTTGAGTGGTAGAACGCCATCAGCGTCAACGTATACGGGAACGAGCGTGCCATGGTGGGGAGACGCCCCGACGGATCGCCAAAGTTCCAGGACCGCGTGTTCCGGCTAAAGATATTTAAGCGGGAGTTGGAGGATCACCGGGACCTGTTGTACGTGACCACCGACGGGGACAGTCACTACGCCTACATCGCGAACGTCAGCAGACTAGTGCGTCCTCAGCTTACGTCTCACGGCCACACTATCCACGTGTGCAAGCGATGATTCGCTTATTTTGACAACCAGCCCAACAAGCTGGAACTGTCCGGTGCCGAGCGTCTGCAGGAGCACATGCGATACTGCACCGCCAAGGTCCCCCTCCGCTTGGACATGTCTCAGAAGCAGCGGATCCGCTTCGCCCACCCCGAGTACACTCGGCGTGAGTGCTTTTGCGTTTACGCGGACTTTGAGTGTGCTCTGCAGCCCGTCGCTGATGACCCGGTGGAAGCGCCACCCGGCACGAGGCCCCTGCAAATGCACGTCCCGTACGCCTTCACCTACCAAATCGTGGACTCGCTCGGCCTGGAGCAGTTTGAGCCCCGCGTCTACTTCGGGGCTGACGCGTCCAAGGTGTTCATGGAAAGGTTGAAGATGAACGTGCTGGCGCTGTGGGACCTCCTGACCAACATGGTCCTACTGCAGCCCGTCTTGAACGACCAGGAGATACATCGCACCTCACCGCGGAGTTGTTCTACGAGGACTATGCTGGGTACATGGACAATACTGAGGAGGATAATTCCTCAGTAATGGGCCTCGACTAAAGCGACTTCCCATTCGCCACCCAATCGCACGACTGACGTTAGATGGGTGATGTAGTTAGCCACGGTGTTGTTTAGATAGTAGTCCATGGAGCTGTTGCTGGGCAACGTCAGGTACATCTGTCTGTGCTTTGTCGTCATAGCAGCTGTTGCACTTCGGATGCGGGTACCCACGAGTTGAAGTCCTCTCCGTAACCGACCCACTTGACCAAGTAGCACTTACTGCGGCATCGCCTTTTGGTGTCCAGTATTTTATCTATTTGGTACAGGCGGTCCGGGGCGACCGTCACCTTTTGCATCTCGTGCTCGTAGAAGCGCCCTTCTAGCGGCGTGCCATTAAGGTCGCGCAACACGTACAAGGGCAGGGGAAGCGACCCGTATACGTGGTCCACCACGAACAGCTCCTTACTCCAATTGGTCTCGTAACCTTTGGCGAACGTACCCTTCTCCTTGGCTATGCGCACCGTGTCGCCCGGCTCGAACCTGGGCTTGTGCCGCTGGATCGCCTTTCCGTACATGTGACGCCACGCCTTGTACACCGTTTGACCATCGCCGCTGTCCACGTCTGCGGGTCGCAGGCCTCCTCCCAGGCTCTTGTGCGGGCTGCGGTTGTAGGCGTCCACAAGCCTGTCCAACACGTCCACGTAGCTATACGTGTTCTTGTAGGTCAGGTAGCGCCACATGCGGGTTTTGAGCGTGCGGTTGACTCGCTCCACCACCGCCGCCTTCACGTCGGGGTTCTGCGTGGTGACGTACGTGACGCCGTGACTCTTGAACACTCGCTTAGTAGCGGCCCCGGTGAACTCCGTCCCCTTGTCGGTCTGAAGACAGCGGGGAGCCGCCTCGGAGAATATTCTCCCTAACGCTTCCGCCACCTCTTGTCCATTTTTCCTCTTCAACGGTACCGCGAACAGCCGCTTGCTGAACACGTCGATCACAGTCAGCAGGTAGGTTACTCCGTCGTTGTACCGGCTCAGGCCGCGCATGTCGTTCAGGTCCGCCAGCCACAGCTCCCGGGGCCCGAACACAACGTAGCGGTTGCGGGGAAACTTCAAGCGCGTGGGCTTGTGCAGCGTGTACGCGTCCTGAGCGCGCAGCCAGTCGGCTACCCGGCGTTTCGGTAGGCGCGCGGCTCTGGCCAGGGCGGCCACCCCGCCAAAATAACCGGGCTGGCCCGGGTCGTAGTACAGCTTCTCCATTACGGTGGGAACGGCTCCCAGTTGTCCAATGACCGCTCCATGCCGGTATCCCCGGTTAATATCTTTCGCCTGGCAGCTGGTTGGGGCCTCGGTCTTAGGCGTTCAGGCATCGGTGTAGTCCTCAGTGGTATGGGGGTGGACGTAGCTAAAGCGCTTCCCGAGGGGCTCGACGTGGTGTCCACGCCTAGAAACGCTAACGCCGCGGAGTTGCCCACATGTTGCTTGGGCACGTTCATGGCCCTCAACGCGCTCATCACCTCTTCCCAACCGGGAGGTAAGCTATCGAGCTTTCGCACTCTCACTATGGCGTGTAGGATGTCCACTATGTTAGCGCCGGTGATCTTCTGACCGTTCACGTACACGCCCCAGTCAGCGTCCCAGGTGATGGGACTGTCTCGGCGGTTCATGATCCGCAAAAGACTGCGCGCATCTGGCTTGTAGATCTTGGGGAAGGTCTCCACAATCTCTTCCACTAGGGCGACGGACTCGCGTTGTGTGTGGCCTGGCCCCTCGCTCGTTTCTTCCTCCTGAAAAATGGGTAGGCCTATAGGCTGGCGCTTGGCCGCAGAGAAGTGCAGGAACCGCTGCAACACCTGTTGGTACTGTTTCCACTTCTCGGTGTCATCCAGCCGCTTGTCAACCCAATATGCGATGCATCTCGGCGTCCAGGCTGGACGGCTTGCTGACACTGGCAGCAGCGCTGCCACTACTGTCGCTAGGCCCCTCGCGCATCCGCTCTACGAGCTCCTGCGGTACAACCACAATTTTCCTAGCGTACTCCATGTCCGATTAGCTTCTGCGCTAGAACGGGCAGAACAGCGTTCAACAGCAGAGGTAGGAGGATCCCTCCGCCCCGTTGGACGAGGTAGTACCGCTTCTTGGCCCAACCCTCGCCGCGTTTCACCAGCCGTCTGAGCGCCTGTTTGTGTTTGCTCAATTTGCGTTTGAGGCAGGGGGAAAGCGGTACGTTTCCGCGTAGCACGTTATACGCACACTCACACAATGACTTGATGCGACTCTTGTCACACGCCTTTAACAGGGCTTTGCGTTCTTTGGGCGTAGCGGGTATTAGGGCCCTCAGCAGCGCCGCGTCTTTCTTCACGCGGTGTGACATGATGACTGACGCTGGTGTGCGCTCGGCCTATTTATCACTTCTTCTTGGGCAGGTACACGTAGTTTACCGGGTCTGGAAAGATGGCCGAACGTATGCGCATCTCTTCGGGCGTTGACTGTTTCAGGTCTAAGAGCAGGTAGGCGTGCGGGTCGCGCGTGGCGTCCGCGTAAGCCTCCTCCACGAATTTGGGATTTTCCGGGTATACTTGACGGGCCAGGTGTTTGATCTGAGCGCGGTCCCTGGGATTCTTGAAACACACTATATAATGAGCGTTCAGCGATATGTCGCGCTGACCCCTGCCCTGGTGAAACAGGTGTTGCGTGATGAAGAACACGCTCATGTTGCGGTGGTGCGAGCCCTTGTTGAACAGGTCCGCCACACCGGGACAAGCCTCGTGCATCATGTCGTCGACGATGACCAGGACAGGCTCGCTACCGTCGTAGTCGTCCAGGTCTGGCAGGCCGGCTACGTAGCGCACGGCAGAGTCTGCACGGCTCTTACCACCGCCGCCACCACTGCCATAGTGCCAAGTGATACGGGCGAACCGCGTATCGCACATGTGGTTGGCGTGCTCTATGAAGCGAGCCACGAAGTGCGACTTGCCGCTGCCCGAGGGCCCGGCCACGATGGCGTTGAACGGGTGTTTCCACCTCAAGTCCATGGCGTCTACTGACCGCCATGCACTGCCACCTCGGCTCTTGTAACTAAAGATTCTTTTTCTTGCTTCTTTTTATTTGATTTACTTTTATGTTTCTATTTTGAAAGGAAATAAGGGTATAGGAAATCACATTTATTTGAACAAATTCTAGGAGAGGGTTTTTGCTGCCAGGAGGGTCGCTCCTCTTTACAAGGCTCGTCCTCGGCCCCACGCCAACGTTGTACTGGGAGATGGCGCTATCGTCCAGGACTGTGAGATAGCGTCGAGGCATGTAAATCTGGATCGGGTCGTCGCCAACAAGGCCCTCCAAGGTGCCATAACCGCCTTACCGTATGGTGTGTCCACTCGCTCAAACGAGCGAATCGGGTATACCGCGTTGTCCCGCAGATCTGCGATGCGAGTGTAACCCGCGGCCTTTCAGCTGTTGAGGGCTGTCCTGAGGTCCATCTTCTGGTCCGTGTTGAGCATGGCGCAGCGGCTGGATGCAGAATGACTGGCTCTTGCTGCCGAGTCGCCTTTTATTGGCGGTGTCTACGTGCTGACTTGCGCGTATCAACAACATGATGACATAGTTCCTCACTCAATTCCAGGAAGGGTACTCGGAAGGTGACGTAATGGAAAGCTTTACTGCGTAAACAAGTGGATTGTTCTAGAAGCGTCTCGGTTATCAACTGCTTATTGGAAGTTTCCACGCTCTCTCGTTTACTGGGTAACGCGCCTGGAGTGTGCGCTCCTCTTGGTTTTCCTTGAGATGGTGCAATCGGTCTTTCGCCAGGTGGGTAGAGGAGTAGCGGTCCTAGTGATACCGTCGTATCTTGACTCTCCCGTCTCGCTATTTGCCAGCCATAGGTTTTGCAATCTGGATAGCAGGTTCTCTAGACATATGCAGATTTCATCGTTTCGCTCCACGTCCAAGTACAAGCCGCAACTGAACGTGGGACGACCTCCTTTGAACACATTCATCTTCAACAGTACATTACCGCTGTTAGTAGGGTTCTTCACAGTGTACTGATATCCGCCAGCGGACCAGCACAGTGTCGGGGAATCGATAGGCACTTCCTTCCTCTTTACAGTCCACCCATCGAGCTTCTTCTTCTTTGACGCACATCCCTGCTGTTGCTGTACTAGCGGTGATTTGGCGTTCTCATCGTTCATTGCGTCCAGCTCCTCTAGGAAAGAGCGGATCGTTTGGTCCACTTCGGCTGCACTGACTCCGCTACCGTTCATGGTGAGGTCTCGAACAACACTGAGGTCATGCGCGCGGCTCTGCCTCGGTTTTATACCCAGGTTGCGCGTTCCAGCGAACCTTCTAGAAGCTTCCAGAAACGTGAGAGGTGGTCTATCGCTAGCATCATGGGGGGAGGGGGCTGACGTCACGGGGGGGTCCTCACTCCACCTTTGCTAGTTTTGAATCATATTGGGGTGGGGATAGGATAGGGTTATGGATTGGGGTAGGTCAGAGGGTTATGGGTTAGGAAAGGGTTATGGGTTTTGGGTTAGGGATAACCGGTTTGGGGTTTAACCGGTTATTGTCCAGGTCTTCTACAGTTTTCCTGGACGTCCAGCACCGCCATTCCGCCTTGGTTAAGAGTGGACTGCAACTCTTGCAGAACCTCGTCCCACTGCGCCGGGTCGCCCAGGTCGAAATGACGGGAGGACATCAAGGGTCTGGCTGGACCCCACCGCCCCGGCCTGAGGAAGATGTGTGCACCTCTCCTCATCGCCTCTTCGACCCGAATCCTCGTGGGAGCAAGGTAATCCGGTCCAAGCAGAAGGTAACGGCTGATGTTGGGGACATTAACAAACACTTCCACAGTAGGGACATCCATTATGGAAGCGGCTCTGGTCAAGACTGACTCGAATGTGTGCTTTCACCTGGGGGTTGTTGACACCTCTGGAGTCCAAGTATTGCCGCTTTCCAATGCCGCTTTCACCCGCTGTTGTTGACACCTCTGCTTGGGGGTCGTGCTTGGCTGCACTGAAGGTCGGGGTGGGGGGTCGTGCTTGGCTGGGCTGAAGTTCGGGGGGTCGTGCTTGGCTGGGCTGAAGGGCCACCAGTCACTTCGCTTTGGGAGCCCACTCATTGATGTAAGGAACTTTCCAGGCAGTGAAGGAAAACATTCAAGAAGCTTCTAGAGCAATTCCATGTATTGCCGCTTTCACCCGGGGGTTGTTGACACCTCTGGAGTCCAAATATTGCCGCTTTCCAATGCCGCTTTCACCCGCTGTTGTTGACACCTCTAGAGTCGGGCCGTCATTCCTTCCCAGACCGCCGAATCACCACCATGTTCCCCTGCCCGCACTGCCCTTCCACGTTCCAACGTAAAGACCACCTACTCCGCCACCTCCGCTCCACGCATGGCAAAGGAGGTGAATCCTTCCATTGTCCCGTCTGCGGAAAAGAGTTCCGCAGGGGGGACAAGTTGAGGGTTCACCTCCTAACGCATGCTTCCTCCAACACCATCTCCACACCATCCACCTCATCCGCCCCGCAACCAACCCCCTTCAACACCGTCTCCACGCCGTCCACCTCATCCGCCCCGCAACCAACCCCCTTCTTAGCCCCGCATCCATCCACCTCCGCCTCGACCTCGACCCAGACCACCACCGAAGGTGTTTCGGTGGCCATCCAGGTCGGGGTGGAAACGACTGATAAGCCCACCCAGACGCCGGTCGTGGAGCGTCCCGTATGTAAGTATCGTAGGGACGGGTTAGGGCCTTGATGGTTCACGCTCTAGACAGTATTACTAATTACTGACTTCTCCCTTACAGGCACAGTCCGCCCTCAGGTTCATGAGAACCAACGATGGCTCCAAGATGATGTGCGGCAGCTGCAGTGGGACAGGCAGCAGCGGGAGGCCAGAAGGCGGGAACAAGAGGAGGCCCGCCAACGCCTCCTGCGGGAGCTGGAGGAGGAAGCGCAGTGGCGACGCCAAGAAGCAGAGGAGGCCGCTGCCTACGACTCCGGCTCCAACGTGGAGCTGCTCTCCGACGACGACGATGGGTGGGAATAAATACAGAATGTACAGCAAACCCTTCTCCCCTCCACATCCTTTTCATTCATATTTTTTTGTAATATTAAATTAATAAAATAAAAAAAAACAAACAAACAAAGCAAACAAAACAAATATATAATAAAACAGATGGAAGAAGCTTATGTTAGGTTTACGCCAGGTCACGTGACGCGGGGGGGTCGTGCTTGACTGTGCTGAAGGTCGGGGGGGGGCTGACGTCACCGGGGGGGTGAGGTTTGACTTGGTAGGTTTAAGTTAGGTTAATGGGTCACGTGACGGGGGGGGAGGTGCATCCTCGCATCCTCACCGCGGCTTTGCTGGTTTTGAATCGGCTATTGCCCCCTACTACTATGTTATAACTTAAGGTGGTAACTGATGGTTTTATCCTTTAAGACTATTAATTCTATTTCATTATATATTCTATTCTATTTTCATTATTCAAAAGCCCTTAATAATATATGGGTGCATTTACCTATACACACAATACGTCTGCATGCTAGGGCCAACATAAGTCATAGAAACAATTTTATTTATTAAAAACCCATAAGAAATGTCAAAATTGTTGTGGATTTTTTGTCTTTTGGTCATAATAGGTGGGAAAATCCCTACTTGAATTAGGTTATATTTTTACAGATTAATTTTATTCGGCACAAACATACTATTTTATGTTATTATAGTGTTTTTTCCCTTTAACAACACAAGTTTTTTCTAATAACGACAGTTAAAAGTAAGGATTTAAATTATTTCACGCACTTGCATAGTGTCTGGCGGCGTAAAAAATTGCATACGATGTAGTCTTACACTATACCTGGAATATCATCATTTCATATCCGATTTCTGAATACTATGGCCTATACGAAGTATGCAGCAAGTAGAGGTAAACTAAGGGTTTAACATACTATTCGGCGCTTTTCCCCATGTTATTCTTATGGGGATCAGTTTTTGGACCGACACCCGATCCCGCCTTACACAAGTTTCCTTGTTGGCCTATATTAATACCCAACCCTTGCCTATATTAAATATATTTTCCCAATCCCCAGCCCTCCTCTATATTTTTTAAAATTAATTTTCAAATTCAGGCTAAAAAACTATCTTTAGTGTTTATGGTGTGATTTGTTTAAAACTTGGATATGTTATTGTCGTAGGCAAGTGTTTTAATAAATTACACTTACATTTCCCAAATTCACTATTACGGTCAAATTAAAAATTATTTTTGAAAAATACTGCCAATTGCCAACTTCTTTATTTACTGTCCGATTTGTCTGCAATTTGGATATGATATTGTCCTAGGCAAGTGTTTTAATAAATTACACTTACATTTCCCAAATTCACTATTACAGTCAAATTAGAAAATATTTTTTGAAAAATACTGCCAATTGCCACCTTCTTTATTAACTGTCTGATTTGTCTTCAATTTGGATATGTTATTGTCCTAGGCAAGTGGTTTAATAAATTCCACTTACATATCCCAAATTCACTATTACGGTCAAATTAAAAATTATTTTTGAAAAATACTGCCAATTGCCAACTTCTTTATTTACTGTCCGATTTGTCTGCAATTTGGATATGTTATTGTCCTAGGCAAGTGTTTTAATAAATTCCACTTACATATCCCAAATTCACTATTACGGTCAAATTAAAAAATATTTTTGAAAAATACTGCCAATTGCCAACTTCTTTATTTACTGTCCGATTTATTTAAAATTTAGATATGTTATTGTCCTAGGCATGTGTTTTAATAAATTAGCCTTACATTTCCCAAATTCACTATTACGGTCAAATTAAAAAATATTGTTGAAAAATACTGCCAATTGCCAACTTCTTTATTTACTGTCCGATTTGTTTAAAATTTAGATATGTTATTGTTATAGGCAAGTGTTTTAATAAATTAGCCTTACATTTCCCAAATTTACTATTACAGTCAAATTAAAAAATATTTTTGAAAAATACTGCCAATTGCCAACTTCTTTATTTACTGTCCGATTTGTTTAAAATTTGGATATGTTATTGTTGTAGGCTAGTGTATATGCACCATCCACATTTTACAAATATTGCGGTTAAATTTTAAAAAAATTGGAAAAATACTGCCAATTGGCAACTTCTTTATTTATGGTCTGATTTGTTTAAAATTTATATATGTCATTATTCTAGGCTAGTGTATATGTACCATCCACATTTGACAAATTAACTATAATGGTCAAATTTAAAAAATATTTTGAAAAATATACTAACAATTTCAAACTTCTTTATTTACTGTCTGATTTATTTTCGGATATGTTATAGCTCTTATATAGGTAACAAGACCACACTACCACACGTTCCACTACCCCCTATAATACAGCATTTTGTCTTTTTTGTTTGTTTATTTTGCTGTAATCCCAAAACTGACTTTGCTGTTTATTGTCCGATTTGCCTACACTTTGGATATTGTCCTAAGCATTTATTGTCTGATTTATTTTTGGATATGTTATAGCCCCCAACTATTATATCTAAAATTACAATATTATTTCCACCTATAATACAGTTGATGTGTTGTTTGTTTTGCCGCAACCTAAAAACTAACATTGGTATTTGTGTTTTTACAAAACTATATATTGTAAATTACTACCAATAACTCCTTTATTTACTTTTCGACTTGTTATATCCCCTTATATCTAAATTTACCGTATATTTTTTCCCCTTTTAGTGCTGTTTTGTCGTAACCAAACTTTGGACATGACTGCAATATATTACTGGCCATTGCATAAGTAAATACCCCATTTCCAAATTCACCATTACGGTTGGATTAAAAAAAATAAATACAAGCTTATTATATACATCCAGCTGATAAGTAATATATATCTACAATTATGGTCAGAACTGCCTAAATTTTGGATATGTTTTTAGCCAATGCGATAGCAAAAAATAAATTTTTAAAACCCAAAACAACTAAACACAAAACACTAATCTTTCTTTGTGCTTGTTTGGAGTAGTCTTTATTTTATCCAACTTAATTTTAATTTTGTAGTTAAAATCAAACTTCCCACATTCTAGCTCCCTTTCCAGCCAGTGGTTGGAGACATAAAGGTTACGAATATTTTCAAACTGTACAATATATCTTTTTCTACCCCTATGTTGGACTTGTTTAATAGCGCTTATTAATAATTCCACACCATATTCCAAATCCTCCAGTCTACTACATTCTTTAAATTTAACATTGCCTTTAATATCTTGCATCTCTATGTCTTCTTGTCCAACATCATCCCACTCATTGTTACGGAAACTTAGGTTTTCTATTTTTGGAAAGGAATTGCCATAAAATGTTGCGGTTCCGTTAGTGTTAAAGCTTGCAAGTGGCTCGTTGGTAGGTAGATAAATAATGTCCAAATCACCACTGTATGGCAACACGCTATAACCTTGCCTATTCTTATTTATCTCTATAAATACAGTTTTACAGACACCTTTAACATAGTATACACCCCTCCGTCCATCCTTTTCTGCCAACACTCCCACAAACTTGTTGTTTACTACAAACGCATACACTATATAATGTCCATAATGCTCTAGATCCTCCCAACGTCGCAGGAAGTAATCTTTTAATTTATCCTCTCTTTCCCTTCTTTCTTGTTCTTTAGCCAACTGTGCTTTGTATTCCTCTGCAACAGTATTTTCCACATATTCCAATTTACGCTTATTACTGTCAATGTCTTCTAATTCCAATTTCCTCTTTTTGGAACAACTCTCTAAGAAAGGCTTGGAAAGTGGCTCTATTTCTTTAATAGTGTATGGGTACAGTTTATTGGTCCGGCTTCTTAAAACGTAGGGAGTAAGGTTAGGACTTTCCACTAAGCCTAATTCTTCTAAATTGATGTGTTTAGGTATAGTGGAGAAAGGTGTATTTGATTTTGTAAAACATGTGCCCCCAGATTTGATGTAACACTTATGCTTTACACTTATGGCATCAGGAAACTCCTCTATTACCTCCACATAGTTAGTTGGTAAACAGTTAAAGCCAAATGCAGATAGAGCATACTTTATTAACTTTTCCCTTTGTGTACTATCTTTTGGCAGTTTTAGTTGTACTCCAGTTATCTTCTTCGTATTACTATTACCCCAATATGCGTATTGTAATAAATCGTTAAACACTAAACAACAACTGTTTTGTAATTGATTGGCAACTTTCACCCACATCTTATGCAGAGGTACAGCATAGAATGGAGCATTTTGAAAGTACCGTTTGTTGTCTTCTATTAGACTTAAACAATCTCTTAAAGGTTCAAACCCTTTACCAAAACCTCTACAATAGTTATAGATTGTTGCCTCTAACCTTGTTATTCCATTCTCTCTAGCTAGTTTAGACGAGAACGTTTCTTTTAGTCTCGCATCTGGACAGTTTACAAAGTTTATTATATGGTTTCCTATACTTTTAATTACTCCAGGGCTTGTAATCTGGTATATAAACTTATTATATATTTTTACCCTGCTATTTACATTAAACCATGTTAAACAGTCTTTACTAACATTATCTACAATAACATTATATCCATTCTTGTACGCCCCTTGGTAGCAAAAGTTAAAGTTTTCTGTAAGATATTGGCACATTTCCTCTTTATTAAATATTCCAGCCAAATCTAGTGTTATATCGAAATCCATAAGATAGTACATTTCTTTTTCCAGATCTTGCAGTATCTTTGGAAGATCTTCCAACAAATCCTTAATTTTAACATTTGCAAGCTCTATTTTATAGGGAATTGCTATAGGATCATCATACTTTTGTTTAATTTGGTCAATATCTTTCTTTATTATTTGTAACACACCCTCGCTTTGGGAGAATGGTAGTTTGGCCACAACACCATGTCGAGCTAAAGAGAACTTTTTAAATATTCCTCGTAAGTAGCTATTAAACGAGCCACATATTTCCTTCTTAACTTTAAATTTATTCCGAACGTCCCCATCACAATCCGTAACATTGGTTATCTTAACTAACATTATGTTATCACAAAACGCATCCGTTATAGATGTTAAGTTATTTAATTTTGGTTCGCCCTCGCAATAGTTTATATTACCTATGTCTGTAAGAAGGTTATTATTACGTAGATTTTCTAATAAAAACCATATACCGAATCTTTCGTTAGTAGGTTTAATACAATTTCCCAATAAATGGCAAACAGAGTACATTTCTTTTTTATACAAAAAGTAGCGGAAACATGTAAACAGGACAGATTACACTATAGGCATATAGAGGTTGTAAATAAATGGATATTGTATATAAACATAGGCGAGCGGTAAGTGTAACATGTAAGTAGACACCCATATGCAAATATGGAATACCCACTATTAATATAATTCCAAATTCGACTAAATAAGTTTATAGTCTCAATATAATTAACATATTAACATTAGTACCCAAATTGTCGAAATTCTATAATTCTATTCTTAGTCCTTGTATTAGGTTTTGTACTATTAAACCCTACATTCTTATCCTGTGCAGTAGAGTAATATATGTATTTAATACAGATACGCACATTCTACAAGACCTATACATCTGTTGTATAAGCAGCAGAATAGACGTCTCATTGTGTTGTTGTAAAGTAAAACATAAATGTAAATTGTGCTGGATACAACCGGCCAAATATTAGACAGGAAATGTGTTGGAAGTGTATTGCCAAATAGTAAAACAAACACCACATAGTGCAGCATGTACGCAATCCATTACTATTTAGACAAAGGTCAGTATTGGTACAACATCCGATATATTAGCCAAACCCACAATCAAACTCGGAAAACAAACAGTAACAAATTAATATTATAGTAACAGAAATAGTAAGAGTATAAGGACATAGTAATATTTAAAGTTTATAAAACAACACAAATGACACAATAAATGACACACTCCAACACATTACGACACAGGCACAGATACTGGTTTACAGCCATTTTACACAACTTTACAGGTTCTGTCAACTGACACAAAAAATAGTTTGTAAATTGTGTAAGAAATATATGTAATATAAACAAATTTAACACAATCATAACATTTTGAGGACACAATGTTTGGACTGGGTTTCGCTAATATATCGGATGTTGTACCAATACTGACCTTTGTCTAAATAGTAATGGATTGATTACATGCTGCACTATGTGGTGTTTGTCTTACTATTTGGCAATACACTTCCAACACATTTCCTGTCTAATATCTGGCCGGTTGTATCCAGCACAATTTACATTTATGTTTTACTTTACAACAACACAATGAGACGTCTATTCTGCTGCTTATACAACAGATGTATAGGTCTTGTAGAATGTGCGTATCTGTATTAAATACATATATTACTCTACTGCACAGGATAAGAATGTAGGGTTTAATAGTACAAAACCTAATACAAGGACTAAGAATAGAATTATAGAATTTCGACAATTTGGGTACTAATGCGGGATGCATTAGTTAATATGTTAATTATATTGAGACTATAAACTTATTTAGTCGAATTTGGAATTATATTAATAGTGGGTATTCCATATTTGCATATGGGTGTCCACTTACATGTTACACTTACCGCTCGCCTATGTTTATATACAATATCCATATATTTACAACCTCTATATGCCTATAGTGTAATCTGTCCTGTTTACATGTTTCCGCTACTTTTTTTTGTATAAAAGAAATGTACTCTGTTTGCCATTTATTGGGAAATTGTATTAAACCTACTAACGAAAGATTCGGTATATGGTTTTTATTAGAAAATCTACGTAATAATAACCTTCTTACAGACATAGGTAATATAAACTATTGCGAGGGCGAACCAAAATTAAAAAACTTAACATCTATAACGGATGCGTTTTGTGATAACATAATGTTAGTTAAGATAACCAATGTTACGGATTGTGATGGGGACGTTCGGAATAAATTTAAAGTTAAGAAGGAAATATGTGGCTCGTTTAATAGCTACTTACGAGGAATATTTAAAAAGTTCTCTTTAGCTCGACATGGTGTTGTGGCCAAACTACCATTCTCCCAAAGCGAGGGTGTGTTACAAATAATAAAGAAAGATATTGACCAAATTAAACAAAAGTATGATGATCCTATAGCAATTCCCTATAAAATAGAGCTTGCAAATGTTAAAATTAAGGATTTGTTGGAAGATCTTCCAAAGATACTGCAAGATCTGGAAAAAGAAATGTACTATCTTATGGATTTCGATATAACACTAGATTTGGCTGGAATATTTAATAAAGAGGAAATGTGCCAATATCTTACAGAAAACTTTAACTTTTGCTACCAAGGGGCGTACAAGAATGGATATAATGTTATTGTAGATAATGTTAGTAAAGACTGTTTAACATGGTTTAATGTAAATAGCAGGGTAAAAATATATAATAAGTTTATATGCCAGATTACAAGCCCTGGAGTAATTAAAAGTATAGGAAACCATATAATAAACTTTGTAAACTGTCCAGATGCGAGACTAAAAGAAACGTTTTCGTCTAAACTAGCTAGAGAGAATGGAATAACAAGGTTAGAGGCAACAATCTATAACTATTGTAGAGGTTTTGGTAAAGGGTTTGAACCTTTAAGAGATTGTTTAAGTCTAATAGAAGACAACAAACGGTACTTTCAAAATGCTCCATTCTATGCTGTACCTCTGCATAAGATGTGGGTGAAAGTTGCCAATCAATTACAAAACAGTTGTTGTTTAGTGTTTAACGATTTATTACAATACGCATATTGGGGTAATAGTAATACGAAGAAGATAACTGGAGTACAACTAAAACTGCCAAAAGATAGTACACAAAGGGAAAAGTTAATAAAGTATGCTCTATCTGCATTTGGCTTTAACTGTTTACCAACTAACTATGTGGAGGTAATAGAGGAGTTTCCTGATGCCATAAGTGTAAAGCATAAGTGTTACATCAAATCTGGGGGCACATGTTTTACAAAATCAAATACACCTTTCTCCACTATACCTAAACACATCAATTTAGAAGAATTAGGCTTAGTGGAAAGTCCTAACCTTACTCCCTACGTTTTAAGAAGCCGGACCAATAAACTGTACCCATACACTATTAAAGAAATAGAGCCACTTTCCAAGCCTTTCTTAGAGAGTTGTTCCAAAAAGAGGAAATTGGAATTAGAAGACATTGACAGTAATAAGCGTAAATTGGAATATGTGGAAAATACTGTTGCAGAGGAATACAAAGCACAGTTGGCTAAAGAACAAGAAAGAAGGGAAAGAGAGGATAAATTAAAAGATTACTTCCTGCGACGTTGGGAGGATCTAGAGCATTATGGACATTATATAGTGTATGCGTTTGTAGTAAACAACAAGTTTGTGGGAGTGTTGGCAGAAAAGGATGGACGGAGGGGTGTATACTATGTTAAAGGTGTCTGTAAAACTGTATTTATAGAGATAAATAAGAATAGGCAAGGTTATAGCGTGTTGCCATACAGTGGTGATTTGGACATTATTTATCTACCTACCAACGAGCCACTTGCAAGCTTTAACACTAACGGAACCGCAACATTTTATGGCAATTCCTTTCCAAAAATAGAAAACCTAAGTTTCCGTAACAATGAGTGGGATGATGTTGGACAAGAAGACATAGAGATGCAAGATATTAAAGGCAATGTTAAATTTAAAGAATGTAGTAGACTGGAGGATTTGGAATATGGTGTGGAATTATTAATAAGCGCTATTAAACAAGTCCAACATAGGGGTAGAAAAAGATATATTGTACAGTTTGAAAATATTCGTAACCTTTATGTCTCCAACCACTGGCTGGAAAGGGAGCTAGAATGTGGGAAGTTTGATTTTAACTACAAAATTAAAATTAAGTTGGATAAAATAAAGACTACTCCAAACAAGCACAAAGAAAGATTAGTGTTTTGTGTTTAGTTGTTTTGGGTTTTAAAAATTTATTTTTTGCTATCGCATTGGCTAAAAACATATCCAAAATTTAGGCAGTTCTGACCATAATTGTAGATATATATTACTTATCAGCTGGATGTATATAATAAGCTTGTATTTATTTTTTTTAATCCAACCGTAATGGTGAATTTGGAAATGGGGTATTTACTTATGCAATGGCCAGTAATATATTGCAGTCATGTCCAAAGTTTGGTTACGACAAAACAGCACTAAAAGGGGAAAAAATATACGGTAAATTTAGATATAAGGGGATATAACAAGTCGAAAAGTAAATAAAGGAGTTATTGGTAGTAATTTACAATATATAGTTTTGTAAAAACACAAATACCAATGTTAGTTTTTAGGTTGCGGCAAAACAAACAACACATCAACTGTATTATAGGTGGAAATAATATTGTAATTTTAGATATAATAGTTGGGGGCTATAACATATCCAAAAATAAATCAGACAATAAATGCTTAGGACAATATCCAAAGTGTAGGCAAATCGGACAATAAACAGCAAAGTCAGTTTTGGGATTACAGCAAAATAAACAAACAAAAAAGACAAAATGCTGTATTATAGGGGGTAGTGGAACGTGTGGTAGTGTGGTCTTGTTACCTATATAAGAGCTATAACATATCCGAAAATAAATCAGACAGTAAATAAAGAAGTTTGAAATTGTTAGTATATTTTTCAAAATATTTTTTAAATTTGACCATTATAGTTAATTTGTCAAATGTGGATGGTACATATACACTAGCCTAGAATAATGACATATATAAATTTTAAACAAATCAGACCATAAATAAAGAAGTTGCCAATTGGCAGTATTTTTCCAATTTTTTTAAAATTTAACCGCAATATTTGTAAAATGTGGATGGTGCATATACACTAGCCTACAACAATAACATATCCAAATTTTAAACAAATCGGACAGTAAATAAAGAAGTTGGCAATTGGCAGTATTTTTCAAAAATATTTTTTAATTTGACTGTAATAGTAAATTTGGGAAATGTAAGGCTAATTTATTAAAACACTTGCCTATAACAATAACATATCTAAATTTTAAACAAATCGGACAGTAAATAAAGAAGTTGGCAATTGGCAGTATTTTTCAACAATATTTTTTAATTTGACCGTAATAGTGAATTTGGGAAATGTAAGGCTAATTTATTAAAACACATGCCTAGGACAATAACATATCTAAATTTTAAATAAATCGGACAGTAAATAAAGAAGTTGGCAATTGGCAGTATTTTTCAAAAATATTTTTTAATTTGACCGTAATAGTGAATTTGGGATATGTAAGTGGAATTTATTAAAA
Source organism: Allygus modestus (assembly GCA_963675035.1). Classification (NCBI taxonomy): domain Eukaryota; kingdom Metazoa; phylum Arthropoda; class Insecta; order Hemiptera; family Cicadellidae; genus Allygus; species Allygus modestus. The sequence goes on from OY776111.1 coordinate 312,008,838, forward strand.
CACTTGCCTAGGACAATAACATATCCAAATTGCAGACAAATCGGACAGTAAATAAAGAAGTTGGCAATTGGCAGTATTTTTCAAAAATAATTTTTAATTTGACCGTAATAGTGAATTTGGGATATGTAAGTGGAATTTATTAAACCACTTGCCTAGGACAATAACATATCCAAATTGAAGACAAATCAGACAGTTAATAAAGAAGGTGGCAATTGGCAGTATTTTTCAAAAAATATTTTCTAATTTGACTGTAATAGTGAATTTGGGAAATGTAAGTGTAATTTATTAAAACACTTGCCTAGGACAATATCATATCCAAATTGCAGACAAATCGGACAGTAAATAAAGAAGTTGGCAATTGGCAGTATTTTTCAAAAATAATTTTTAATTTGACCGTAATAGTGAATTTGGGAAATGTAAGTGTAATTTATTAAAACACTTGCCTACGACAATAACATATCCAAGTTTTAAACAAATCACACCATAAACACTAAAGATAGTTTTTTAGCCTGAATTTGAAAATTAATTTTAAAAAATATAGAGGAGGGCTGGGGATTGGGAAAATATATTTAATATAGGCAAGGGTTGGGTATTAATATAGGCCAACAAGGAAACTTGTGTAAGGCGGGATCGGGTGTCGGTCCAAAAACTGATCCCCATAAGAATAACATGGGGAAAAGCGCCGAATAGTATGTTAAACCCTTAGTTTACCTCTACTGCAGCATGCATATGAACAATTAGTATTATTTAACCCTCTATAAGAAAGCTAAGCCTTAAAATTTGTGTACTTTGAATAAATTTACCTTATTAAATAGATCCTTGAGGAACTCTCTATTTTATTAATTCAAGTTGTATGACGATTTTTAAAATGTTTACTGGTTATTTATTTATTTCTTTGTTTTATTTCCACATATTCTGCATGATTTTCAGGATTGGTTTTGACCGAATTTAGAGAATTTTAAAGGTTTCAGGTTCTGAAATCGTGTTTTACTTCAATATTGTTCTGAGAGGCCTAATTTGTTGCACATAATATTTGCAGATTTCACTATATGAACTACAGATTAAAGGTTTTTGTACGATTTTTTTAATTACATAAACTACAACTTATCGATGGTTACCACATTTCCTAGGTTTTTAATTATTTCTAATGATTTTAACCCTTCGAACTTAAAAAAATATATTTTATAAATCTTGTTTGACAGAAGTAGAGTTGTATTTTGGTACAACTAGATTTTTCAAATTTCGGCATATTTTCGAGATTTTGTGGTGGTATTTTATTTTGTATCATGTTAATATAATTGATGAAGGCCTAATATTGGGCACGAAGTATGTCTATAAAATATGTCTTAGTAAATAACAGCAGTAATTTGACCAGTCTTGATTAATTAAACCGGTCGGAAAATCAAAAACTGTAAATATCTTAAGATTTGACCATTTTCTTCATATAAGTAGTAATGCTATGATGGTTCTATGCCAATTGATAATAATTGACATGCACGTGACACCATTTATACTTGAGCTATGAAATTGATATTTAGCATGGTGGTGTTTTTCACCTATTAACCCCAGAGAAAATTTCCAAATTTTTCTTTAGTCAGTTTAAATTCCCTTAATAAAAATTAATAATGGCAAATCAAAAAATTAAATAAAAAAGTGTCGTTTTATTTGAGTTCTAGCGGCCAAACAGATTGTCCTATCAAAAAACGGAGACTATCACGTTCCACGGATTTTAGGCGATCTACAATTTTCTTCCTATGACTTTTTGCCGTATCTCGACCCCTTAACCCTTAGATAGCGCTATAGCCTATTTGTTAAATTTCAAGATTTTAACGTGGTTTTCAATGGTTTGCTGTTCTAATACAGAACTTAGAGGCCTAGTATTTGGCACATAGTATTCCTATATTAAAATTAATTTGTATTTAGAACCAGTCATACGCCCAGATTATATCATTTAAACACCAGAAAGAAAAAAAAACTTTGAACTTTTGTAAATTTATTTGTGTTTTTTAGGTGTATTTTTTATGTAGCGCTCCAGCAAGGGTAAAACCCCTTATAAATAATGTTATATTTGTTGCAGAATGCTTATTATTGACCAAATACATAGCGATTTTGGTTGTTAACTTTGTTTTTTCCCCCTTATAAGGTTTAGGCGCGTCCTATAAAGGCTATATCACAAAATCCAGGGTAGGGTTTCAATTTTCTTTCCAAGCACTTAGGTAATAAATGGAGACTTAATATTTAACATACAATACTTCTCCATGCCAAGTAGTTAGTATTCACCAACTGGCATATGACCGGATTTGATAGGTTAAATCCCTAAAAATAATAAAAACCTCGGAATATTTGTAGAGTTTATAGGTCTTAAAGAGAATTTGGACCAATTTACATTAAATTGTGGCCAAAGAGCGACCTGGGGGCGAAGCCCTCCACAGGGGTCTGGGGGTGGAGCCCCCAGCGAGCGAAGTGAGTTTACATATATAACTGTTTGATTAGCATATTACGTGTTGTCATTACTTACGAGATGTATTAAAAGACGTCTTACAACACTTAAGAATATATTTACGCTAACACTGATTCACATACCGACGGCAGTGGCGGATTTAAGCAATTGCCACCTAAGGGCTATTAGGAAATATACCGCCCCCCACCCTATAATCTTTGTCCTTTTCACCGCCCAGGTTTACCCTCATGTTATATATCTTGTTTGGTTATTTTGTGACAGTATCTAAAGAAGTTACGAATTTATTAAATGAATAATTTTAAGAAATTTCTGTTATTTCCTAGTTGAAAAAACCACTAAAATAATGTACATGATAATGGACTTGATTCACATAAACACAGTTCAATATTCAATACACTCAATGACAATCAACCCTAGAGACAAATGTTGGTGTTAAAAGGAGTGAAGCAGTGATACTTTTAATAGCAATAAAATCCTTCAGCAAAGACCTAAAAATCCCTCCTTATACTTCATAAAAAATAATTTGTACACTAACGCATTGACTACTGAAAATAATAATAAACAACCTATAAATAAGATATGATGACACTGTAACACGTTGAATGCTGAAAAATAAGTATATACCATCACCTGTGGCTAAAACTATTTTATATCAAAATCACTTTCCAAATGCTGTTGTTAGTCTTGTTCGGGGTCACTGTCATAAAAAAATCGTCATTTCCGGTCGTCCCGTGACGTCTTCGCTTCCGCCGCTTTTTGTCGGCATACACCACCTGGGTGCGACGCTTCGGAGATATTGCAGCACAGTCACAATATTTTTACTTATTAGTCAGTTTATGATTATATCCTAGCAATGTAAACCTTTTTTTCACTTTTTCAATCACTACTACTAAATATTTACAAATATTTACAGAGTCTCTGTTTCAACTTTACAGGGAGTCGTGAAACTTGTCGAAGCAGTGAATAGGGTATAGGCCTGGTTCACCAGGACAAGCTGGACAGAAGTACACGACATCCGATCATAATAATAGTATATAATAATAGTACACGACAGACGTACTAGCCATTATTGTTCAATATGAACCACGTAAGAATCCATAGTAACGCACTATTACGCAATCACGAAAAAAAATTAAATAGTCGCGGAATCCGGCAACGGCACCAACACGGCAAAGATTGAGACGTAAACAGGTGGCGCACGCAGAAACAACCTCCTCCGTCCGCGGCTAAGCTCACACCGACCCAATGTATTTCAGTTTGTCTGGCGCCGACTATAGTCGGCGCGCGCCACTTGGCAGCGCTAGTGACGCCGACTAAAGTCGGCGCCAGCAGCCAACGTGGTAACCTTAAAATTCTTGATTCGGACCATTATCCTCAAAATTCTGACTATTTTAATCCTGAATTAGTGCTTTCAATTCAGGTTTTCAGACATTTTGTAATTTATACTTTTATGCAAAGAATTTGTTGTTTGTTTTAGACGATCAAAATATAAAATTAATAACAAACTATTAAAACAATTGTTTTTTTAGGCCTAATCTTCATAAAACCCTACACATTTTCAAACATTCTTCTAGTTTCACCTCCATGATGTTGTAGATCCAATGCATTAAAATATAATACCTACAGGAGTCACTACTCTCTGTCAAATAACCTTCAAAAAGCGTGCCGTCATATTTGGTACTTTGTCCTTTTGTGTTGTCAACTTGTTGGTGGGACGGAGTCATTCGAGGCGCAAGGCGGCTTGGTTTCAACACTATTTCTAAAACATATTACAACGGTGTTTTCATTTAACTCAAAACATAACTTTGCTTCGAGATAAACAATAAAATTACATCTAAAATATGTCTCAAGATTAAAAAGGTAAGTTTAACATCATGATTCTCCTGAAATGCGACAAGATATCAATTTAAAGATTCCGAAGATCACAGTTTTTCCTGTAATGAAATATAGAGGTTTTGACACCGTCCCACCCGAAATATATATATAGAGGTCTTGTCTGGAGTAAAAAACTGCAGCCTACATGCTGACCACCATTTTTACCCTCTGTCAAATATGCTCCTATTGCAACAACCAATCAAATCCTCTCTTCACAAATTATGTTAGTCTTTATTTTTCTTTGGTCAGATGTTTTGTTAAGAAAAATATACTCAAGAATGAACGATTATGTGTGGTAGCCTTTGATGGTAAATATACGTTGGCTGAAATAACTTTCTTTGTTACCTTGAGTTTGAAAATGAATCGACAATATCTTTGAAGCCTAAGTTTTGTTATTGTCATCTAAAACTCGATTGTTGCAACATTTCTCATCCGTGTGCCTTAGTCATTGATACTGTGTAAAAAATAATTTTAATGCTATGCGAATCTACGGGTAAACTTGGAAGTCCTTGAGTTGGACATAGTCATAGTGGCGCAGTGGCTGATGAGCGGAGGGGAGAAGTTGAATTAACCGTAGTTCGTGTCTTGCCGCCCTTTCTCTGTAGCGTAATCGTCTTGTCGCTAGTACGGATGAATGAAAAATGCATTATGAATGTTTTGAGGAACTGCAGAGTGAGAAGTGCAAGCGTAATACGTTAGTCTCTTATTACAATTTTTACCATTAAAAGGGTGGCACACCGTCATTGCCATCCGCTTTCGTCAAAATGTTACCCGTTTCAACCTTTCTTTTGTAAACAACTTATTCATTTTCAGTAAATTTCCCCCCCCCCCTAAATAATTGCCGCCCTGGGCCCTATAGCACCCCCCCCCAAATCCGCATATAAAAGACGGTACAAGGCTATCGATTTCGACCAGTCACACCGGTCATCATCAGGCCAATGAAAGAACTGACAGAATCAAAATGGCGTCCCTCCTTATATCCTATTGGTTACCGGAAGTTCCGGATACAGGTTCTTAAATGTGCCACTAGAGTCGAAGTTAACTTGTTCATTTATCAATTTATCTCTATCTTTACACTTTCCTTTAAACATAAACAATTCTTCCCATGCATTCATTTCATTTCCTTTTTTACAATTCTTGAGGATGCTGAGGTTTTCTTCTATTTTCCCTAAGGTGTGGTCATTTTCTAAAATATGTTTCCGGAAAGGCCAAATGTAGCTAAACATATTTAAAGATATTTTGTAGTCATAGCATTTCAGATTGTTAACGGTGGTCGTATCCTTATAAGGTTCACAATACGCTTTATAATGGCTACATGATACATCAGTTAAGGGTGTTAATTTTTTCAAGCACTTAGGTAATACAAGGAGGATTAAAATTTAACATACTACGTCTCCATGCCAAGTAGTATTCATCAACAGGCATATGACCAGATTTTATAGGTTAAACCCTTAAAAATAATCAAAGCCTTGGAATAGTTGTCGAATTTAGGTCTTAAATAGAATTTGGACAAATTTACATTAAACTCTGTCCAAACAGCAACCTGGGAGCGAAGCGAGTCTAATATATATACAGACGCATGTGTAACTCAGGTATACGAATTCTAGATCACTTCTAGACGAGCTAGAAACTTTAAATTTGGCATGCAGGTTGCTTGTAGCGTATCAAAAATGGAGGCAATTTTGAATAAATATGTCAAAAATAGTGCCTTTTTATTTTAGCTCTAGCAGGCGAACGGATGGTCCTATTTATAAACGGAATACCTCCACTTGCCAAGGATCTTAGACGATCTAAAACTTTGAGATTCAACTTTTTGTCGTATCTCGTCTCCTTCACCCTTAGATAGCGCTAGATGTTTCAAGTTTCAACATTTTTTCGAGGTTTTGTAGTGGTTTTTCATTTTTTATCACGTGAAGAGATTTGATGATTTAAACCCATCAATATAGGGACGAATACCACAAGGGTCTAGGGATCTAGAGGTTGGTCAAGTGGGGGGGGGGAAGTCTAGGAGGGGAGAGGGTTGCAGAATATTTGTTTGGGTATATGAGATATAGCATGCCTTGAACCCTCAAAGCTCCCTAAACATTGCCAAACTCTACTATTTCAATTGTTAAACCCCTCATATTTAAATAACTGCTTATTGCCTGTATCTTAGTATAAGTAGTAGTATTATGTCGGTTATGGGCCACTTAATATGGCACCACTTTTACTTGAGCTAGGTTCCCGGGTCACCCACGGGTACCACCCACCCGATAGCAACCTGGAGGCGAAGCCTCCCACAGGGATCTGGGGGCGGATCCCCCAGCAAGCGAAGCGAGTCTATAATATATACCGCATGTGTAACTCACTGACTGACTGACTGACTGAGGTATACGAATTCTAGACCACTTCTATATGAGTTAGAAACCTGAAATTTTGCATGCAGGTAGCTTATAGCTTGTAACCCCCAGGAAAATTGCCAAAACCGACATTTTGATATTTCAACCCCCCTTAAAAAATATTTAAAACCCCCCAAAAAAGGGTTATTTTAAAATTATAGTTTTGAGCTCTAGCGCGCGAACGGATGGTCCTATAAAAAAACGGACACCACCGTGTCGTACGGATTTTGCAAGATCTACAACTTTTGTCCTATGACCTTTTGTCGTATCTCGTCTCCTTCACTCTTAGATATAGCCCTAGTTTTTTTCAAATTTGAGAATTTGTGGCGGTTTTTTATTTCCTATCACGTTAATATGCTTGAAGGAATCCTAATATTGAACACGCAGTATGTCTACATCACACTTAGTAAATAACAGCAGAAATATGACCAGTTTTTATTACTTAGACCGGTCGGAAAATAAACAAACTCTTAAGTTTTATAGATTTGACCGTTTTCTAAATAGAAGTAGTAAGTAAATGCCGGTTCTGGAACAACTGTTATTAATTAGAATGCACGTACCACCAGTTATACTTTAACTAGGATCGTAATATATGACTTGCGTGTGTGTTACACCTTTTCTTCCCAAATCCCACTATTTTTAGTTTGAACTATCTCAAAAAGAAAATTTGGGAATACAAAATCAAAATGTAGTATTTTTTATTAGAGCTGTAGCGGCCGAACGGGTTGTCCTATCGAAAAAAGAAGACCACCATGTGTCAGGGATTTTAGACAAACTAAAACTTTATTTCTATTACATTTTGCCGTATCTCACCCCCCACAGTAGGCGAACTGATGTTCCTATCAAAAAACGGACACCACCACGTCGTACGGATTTTGCAAGATCTACAATTTTGGTCCTATGACTTGTTGTCGTTTCTCGTCTCCTTTACCCTTAGATATATCTCTAAATTTTTTTTAAATTGGAGAATTTGTGGCAGTTTTTTATTTCCTATTACGTTAATATACCTGATGGAATACTAATATTGAACACGCAGTATGTCAACATCACACTTAGTAAATAACAGCAGAAATATGACCAGTTTTTATTACTTAAACCTGTCGGGAAATATCCCTTATAAATCATGTCATATTTGCTGCAGAAGGATTGTAGAAACCCAAAGTCATAGTATTTCAGGTTGTTAACGGTGGTCGTATTCTTTATAAAGTTCAAAAGACGTCTTATAAAGGCTACATTATACATCAGTTAAGGGTATTCATTTTTTTCGAGCACTTAGGTAATACATTGAGGGTTAAAATTTAACATACTACGTCTACATGCCAAGTCGTACTCAGCAACAGGCACAGGACCGGTTTTTATAGGATAACCCTTAAAATAATCAAAGCCTTGGAATAGTTGTAGAATTTAGGTCTTAAATAGAATTTGGACCAGTTTACATTAAACTGTGGCCAAACAGCGACCTGGGGGCGAAGCCCCCCACAGGGGTCTGGGGGTGGAGCCCCCAGCGAGCGAAGCGAGTCTAAAATATATACAGCCGCATGTGTAACTCACTCACTCACTCACTCACTCACTCACTCACTCACTCACTGAGGTATACGAATTCTAGACCACTTCTAGACTAGCTAGAAACCTGAAATTTTGCATGCAGGTAGCTTATAGCTTGTAACCACCAGAAAAATTGCCAAAACTGACAATTTTTTATTTTAACCCCCCTAAAAAAAAATTTTAAACCCCCCCAAAAAAGGCTTATTTTAAAATTACAGTTTTTGAGCTCTAGCGGCCGAACGGATTGACCTATCGAAAAACGGACACCACCACGTGCTACGGATTTTGAAAGATCTACAACTTTGTTCCTATGACTTTTTGTCGTATCTCACTCCCTTCACCCTTAGGTAGCGCTAGATTTTTCAAATTTTAGTCAATTTCGACGGTTATTTTCGTGGTTTTTAATTTCTTATCACTTTAATTTAGTATATAAAGGCTTGATATTTGGCACTCAATATGTTGACACATTACTCTTCACGAAACACTCGATAAACTAACATGTTTTAATAATTAAACATCCCAAAAAAATTAAAACCCCTAATTATTCCATAAATGACAAACTGCATTATCGACTTACTCAGGTAATTCTAGATAAGCTAGAAATATGGAATTAGGCCTACATATACCTTGTCCATTGAAACCCCCAGAAAAATTGCAAAAAGGTACAATTTTTTATTTTAACTTCCTCAAAAAAATCAAAATGGAAGAATTTTTGAACATCTCCAAAATAGTGAAATTTTGTGGCTGTAGCGGCCGAACGGTTGCTCCTATCGAGAAACGGAGACGACCGTGACACACGGATCTTAGACGATCTAAAACTTTGGTCCTATGACTTTTTGTCGTATCTTGTCTCCTTCACCCTTAGGTAGCGCTAGATCTTTTTTAATTTCGGCATATTTTCGGAATATTTTGTCCGTTTTTTATTTCCTATCACGTTAGTATACTTGATGGAGGCCTAATATTGGGCACGCAGTATGTCTACATCACACTTAGTAAATAGCAGCAGTCATATGACCAGTTTTAATGAATTAAACTTGTCGAAAAATGAAAACTCTAAATATCTTAAGATATGACCGTTTTCTTGGAATAAGTAGTAATGTATTGGGGGTTCTGTACCAATTTATATTATTGGAAATGCACGTGGCACCAATAATACTTGAGCTAGAGACGAGAGATTTGGCATACATGTGCTTTGCACCATGTAACCTCACAGAAAATTCCCAAGCATTATTTTTATGGTTTTAACTACCTCAAAAAAATTCATAATGACGGTTATAAACAATCAGATTGTAGTGTTGTTTAAACAGTTCTAGCAGCCAAAAGGATGGTTTTATACTTAAATATCTGTTGATTTGTCTGTTTTCTTAGTATAATTAGTGGTCTCATTGGGCTTCTGGGCCATTTGAAACTACACCACTTCAATATGAGGCCAAACAGCGACCTGGGGGCAAAGCCCCCCACAGGGGTCTGGGGGCGGAGCCCCCAGCGAGCGAAGCGAGTCTAATATATATACAGCCGCATGTGTAACTGACTCACTTACTCACTTAATCACTCACTCACTCACTCACTCACTTACTAACTTGGGTTACTGTACCAAGTTCTTCCCTAAGCCTGCCTGCGAAACCACCCATGTCGATGAAAGGGGGTTCGTCCAATACAGACGTGATTATTCAAACCATGGGACTATAACATCAAGGCGCAAGACAGTCACTGACCATGACGGATGGGTCGTGCCTTACAACTCCGCATTGATTTTGAAATATGAGGCACATATAAACTTGGAGCTTGCTTCTACTCGGCGTGTAATTAAATACCTCTTCAAATATCTTATGAAGGGAGGTTCTCTCCAGAACGTAACAGTTACTCCCTTCAGTAAGCAAGATGACGAGGTAGATCATTACGTGACGAAAAGAATGGTGGGTGCCAGCGACGCTTGCTGGAGGCTGTTAGATTTTCCGATCTCTAAATCAGAGCCCAGCGTTGAGTGTCTTCCCGTACATCTGGAGGGGAAACAGTCTGTCTGTTTTCGTCCCGGCGACCTGGCAAACGCAACCACCAGAGCAAGCTCCAAGCTTATTGTTTATTTCGACCGACCTCATGATTCAATATTTGACAATGTGACGTACCAAACTTTTTATGAAAAGTTCATGGTACACACAAAACGTCCCATTAATGCGGAGTTTTACGACCATCCGGACGAACAGCATTTCATCACGGCTCGCCAGCGTGGTGAGAAGGTATGTAGTCTGTTTTGGGTTTCTCCCAGCCGAAGCGAACAGTACTAACTTCGTATTCTTTCTATGTTTGTTCCTTGCCGTGGTTACGACAATCTTTTGTCCCATGGCGGACCCAACTGCCGCACTTTCCAGGAGGTCGCACGTAAACTCGGTCTAGTAGAAGACGAAGAAGAGTACCACATGAGGCAGCACAGTTTATGACAGGCCCGAGACTCCGTTCTTTCTTTGTGCTCCTCTGCAAAATGGGAGCTCCCGCAGCTATTTTGTGGGATACGTTCCGAGACTCCCTTTGCGAGGATCACATAGAACGGAATCCTCATGATACAGAACTGGCCTACAAACTTGCTTTAATCGAAATTGATCGAAATCTACGTCGGCAGGGATCTTGCTTGGGCGATCACGGTCTCCCCGATGTACAGGATGACACGACTGAGTTGGGTAGAGAACTGCTCATCTACGGCGAAAATCAACAGAGAGTGTTGGTGGATGAGTGGGCCACCAAGCTCTCTGATGATCAAAAAAGCGTATTTGAGTACGTTCGAACTCTTCTTCATAGCCGCGCTGATTGTAGATCATCGAGAATCATTTTTCTAGATGGGCCGGGAGGCTATGGGAAGACCTCACTCATACGTGTCATCCTTGCGTACGTGAGAAGTTGTCGCCAGGTGGCTATTGCCGTGGCAAGCTCTGGGATTGCTGCTGGAAACATGCCGGGTGGTACTACAGCACACAGCATGTTTCGGCTACCACTCGATCTCGGAGATTGTACTGGCTTCTGGAATATCACCAACGGATCCCAGCGAGCAGAGCTCATCAGAGCTGCACAGCTCATTGTTTTTGATGAGGCCCCAATGGCACATCGATTTATTTTTGAGATTCTTGACAGATCACTGCGAGATCTCATGAATTCCTTTGTGCCATTCGGCAGTAAAATCTTCCTCTGTTCAGGGGATTTCCGTCAGATCGCACCCGTAGTTGTAAATGCTCGCACGCCAGCCGACGTTGCTTGTGTCTCACTTCGAGCGTCATATCTTTGGCGATATTTCAAAGTCTTTGCTCTGACGACACCTCAACGGACGAGTGGTTCCAATATCTATTCCGAATTCCTTCTTAGTGTAGGTAATGGAACGACTCGTTCGACTTCTATTGGGGAGGGGCGGGATGGTCAAAGTCTGATTCCACTGCACGGGGTTAGACATGTGACGTCTTTGACTGATTTGATACATTCCGTCTTTCCTGCAACTGACCTGCTAGATCCTGATCTGTGTTCTCGGCGGGCCATTCTCTCAACTTTAATCGTGAAAGTCAAAGAAATCAACGATCATATTTTGAATTCTTTCGACGGTCACCTTTACGAGCTGAGGAGCGCCGACACTGTGGACAGGGAGAACGATGACGGGCTGGATGTCGATGTTCAGCTACTGAACCAAGCTACTGGCAAAGGTGTTCCAGACCATGTCCTGCGACTGAAGATAGGTTCTGTGTGCCTCGTAATGAGGAATCTCAACATCGCTGAAGGACTCGTAAACGGCACTAAAGTCATTGTGACTGCAATTAGCAACCGCTTGATTACAGTTAGACTTCCAGGACAAACGCAACCGATATGTATTCCTAGAATCATATTAACGTTCGCGTTTGTCGAGGGTTCGCCGCTTCGGGTCCGTCGACGTCAGTTTCCGCTGATGTTGGCCTATTGTATGACCGGGCACAAGAGCCAAGGTCAGACAATAGAATCAGTTGGTGTTGATCTTCGCACGGACTGTTTTACGCATGGACAGCTGTACGTCTTGCTAAGTAGAGTCAGGCATCCAGACCATGTCGTTGTTCTTGTCCGTCCTGAGAGGGTCCACGAGGGAGTCGCATATGCAAAGAACATTGTGTATGACGATCTCCTTCGTTAATACTGATTTGGACATAAGAAGTAGGCTAGGGGATCTGCTTTAACAAAACTCCCCGTCGGGATATGACAATTAAGGCAGTACGATAGGGGATCTGCCTCATCAAAATTCCCCGGTGTTTGATCTTGTACATGCGTAGTAGGCTAGGGGATCTGCGATATCAAAACTCCCCGGTGTTGTATATATTTGTACTCGCTTCGCTCGCTGGGGGCTCCGCCCCCAGACCCCTGTGGGGGGCTTCGCCCCCAGGTCCCTGTCGTAAATTATACCCTTAACTGATGTATAATGTAGCCTTTAAAAGGCGTATTTTGAACCTTATAAGGGATACGACCACCGTTAACTACCTAAAATACTATGACTTTGGGTAACTAAAAGCCTTCTGCAACAAATATGACATGATTTATAAGGGATTTTACCCTCGACAGTGCGCAACATAGAAAATGTACCTGAAAAACACGAAAAGTCTACAAGAGCTCAAAAACTTTGATTTTTTGGGTGTTTAAGATACTTAATCTGGGCGTGGGAGTATTTATTAGTACTAATTGTAAAGTAGGAATACTGTGTGATAAGTATTAGGCCTCTAAGTTCTATATTAGAGCGACAAACCATTAAAAACCACATACAAATTTGTGAAAAAAGTTTAAATTTAAAAAATTTAGCGCTATCTAAGGGTGAAAGGGGGAGATACGGCAAAATGTCATAGGACTAAAGTTGTAGATCGTCTAAAATCCGTGGCACATGGTGGTCTTCGTTTTTCGATAGGACAACCCGTTCGGCCGCTAGAGCTTAAATAAAAAATTCTATTTTGATTTTTGTATTCACAATAATTTATTTTATTGAGATAGTTCAAACTAAAAATAGTAGGATTTGGAAAGAAAAGGTGGAAGGCACATGCATGCCAAATCTCACGTCTCTAGCTCAAGTATTATTGGTGCCACGTGTATATCCAATAATATAAATTGGAACAGACCCCCCAATACTCCACTACTTATACTAAGAAAACGGTCATATCTAAAGATATTTAGATTTTTTCATTTTTCGACAGGTTTAATTAATGAAAACTGGTCATATTTCTGCTGCTATTTACTACATGTGATGTAGACGTACTGCGTGCCCAATATTAGGCCTCCATCAAGTATATTAACGTGATAGGAAATAAAAAACGGCCAAAATATTTCGAAAATATGCCGATGTTGAAAAATCTAGCGCTACCTAAGGGTGAAGGAGACGAGATACGACAAAAAGTCATAGGACCAAAGTTGTAGATCGTCTAAAATCCGTGGCACGTGGTGGTCTCCGTTTCTCGATAGGACCAACGGTTCGGCCGCTACAGCTCAAATAAAAAGTCACTATTTTGGACATGTTCAAAATTTCCTCCATTTTGAACTTTTTTGAGGAGGTTAAAATAAAAAATTGTAACTTTTTGGAATTTTCCTGGGGGTTACAAAGTACAAGCTACATACATGCCAAATTTCAGGTTTCTCGCTCTTCTAGAAGTGACTACTACTCATATTAAGAAAACAGACCAATCTTCAGAAATTTAAATATGAGAGCATCTGTATGGCCGTTGGAACTGTTTAAACAACACTAGATTTCGATTGTTTCCATCCGCCATTATTAAGTTATTGAGGTAGTAAAACTGGAAAAAGTAAGGCTTAGGAATTTTCTCTTTGGTTAGAAAGTGCAAAGCACATGAATGCCAAATCTGGAGTTCCTAACTTTAGGAAATGTAACCAAAATACTACTACTATTAATATAATACTACGTGGCAACACTATTAGGAGACGGGATACGACAAAAAGTCATAGGACCAAAGTTATAGATCGTCTAAAGCCCATATGTCTTAGTAACACACGTTTCTCGATTGGACTAACCGTTCGGCCGCTACAGCACAAAACATACACTATTTTGGAGATGTTCAAAATTTCCTCCCTTTTGAATTTTTTTGAGGAGGTTAAAATAAAAAATTATACCTTTTTGCAATTTTCCTGGGGTTTTCAATAGACAAGCTACATATAGGCCTAATTCCATGTTTCTAGCTTATCTAGAATTACCTGAGTAAGTCGATAATGCAGTTTGTCATTTATAGAATAATTAGGGTTTTTAATTTTTTTGGGATGTTTAATTATTAAAATATGTTAGTTTATCGAGTTTTTCGTGAAGGGTAATGTGTAAACATATTGAGTGCCAAATATCAAGCCTTTACATACTAAATTAAAGTGATAGGAAATTAAAGACCACAAAAATAACCGTCGAAATTGCCTGAAATTTGAAAAATCTAGCGCTACCTAAGGGTGAAGGGAGCAAGATACGACAAAACGTCATAGAAACAAAGTTGTAGATCGTGTAAAATCCGTGGCACGTGGTGGTGTCCGTTTTTCGATAAGTCAATCCGTTCGGCCGCTAGAGCTCAAAAACTGTAATTTTAAAATAAGCCTTTTTGGGGGGGTTTTAAAAATTTTTTTAGGGAGGTTAAAATAAAAAATTGACAGTTTTGGCAATTTTTCTGGGGGTTACAAGCTATAAGCTACCTGCATGCAAAATTTCAGGTTTCTAGCTAGTCTAGAAGTGGTCTAGAATTCGTATACCTCAGTGAGTGAGTGAGTGAGTGAGTGAGTGAGTTACACATGCGGCTGTATATATTATAGATTTTTCGTAATTTTCTTAGTTTTAAGATTTTGTTGACGGCAGAGGTGAGGAGAACTGCCATAAAAAACTCTCCGGTATGTTCATTTATGGCATTTGTTGTTTTTAATAGTTGTAAGATTTGTGTTTGCGGCAGAGGCAAGGGGGCCTGCCTCAAACAAACTCCCCATTTCATATTTTTATTAGCTTAGTTACTTTAGTTTTATGTTTGTAAATAGATGGTTCCTACGTTTCCAGGCCTCCCCGTTAGCGGAACTTGATATGCCAAGCTGCAACATTATGCACTGGCTAACTAACAGGGAAACACCACTAACTCAAACACTATAAACGCTTTTAACTCTGAAAAACTATACCTTTCATATACAAAACATACTACGTGCATATACATCTACTACATATACTGTAGCAATGTTTTACAAAAAATGCGACAACCATAAATCATACTACATAATTACTTTTACATTAATTACACTGTCCATCCAAATTTAACTTTAGACTTAAATAAATATCAACACTTAAATTAAATTAGTATTAACTCTATTATACATTGATTCCACTGTCCATCCAAATTTACCTTTAAACTTCAATAAATATCAACATATAAATGAATTAGCATTAAACCTACTACTACATTTATAATAATAATTGTCAACGCCACTTTCTCAGTAAAACCTTATCTAAGTTATATTTTTCTTGGCTTCGATTGAATTCATACTTCTTTGCAACAGTGAGCGAAGCGAACAAGGGGGTCTGGGGGCGGAGCCCCCAGCGAGCGAAGCGAGTCTAAAATATATACAGCCGCATGTGTAACTCACTCACTCACTCACTCACTCACTCACTCACTCACTCACTCACTCACTCACTCACTCACTCACTCACTCACTCACTCACTCACTCACTCACTCACTCACTCACTCACTGAGGTATACGAATTCTAGACCACTTCTAGACTAGCTAGAAACCTGAAATTTTGCATGCAGGTAGCTTATAGCTTGTAACCACCAGAAAAATTGCCAAAACTGACAATTTTTTATTTTAACCCCCCTAAAAAAAACTTTTAAACCCCCCCAAAAAAGGCTTATTTTAAAATTACAGTTTTTGAGCTCTAGCGGCCGAACGGATTGACCTATCGAAAAACGGACACCACCACGTGCTACGGATTTGGAAAGATCTACAACTTTGTTCCTATGACTTTTTGTCGTATCTCACTCCCTTCACCCTTAGGTAGCGCTAGATTTTTCAAATTTTAGTCAATTTCGACGGTTATTTTCGTGGTTTTTAATTTCTTATCACTTTAATTTAGTATATAAAGGCTTGATATTTGGCACTCAATATTTTGACACATTACCCTTCACGAAACACTCGATAAACTAACATGTTTTAATAATTAAACATCCCAAAAAAATTAAAAACCCTAATTATTCCATAAATGACAAACTGCATTATCGACTTACTCAGGTAATTCTAGATAAGCTAGAAATATGGAATTAGGCCTACATATACCTTGTCCATTGAAACCCCCAGAAAAATTGCAAAAAGGTATAATTTTTTATTTTAACTTCCTCAAAAAAATCAAAATGGAAGAATTTTTGAACATCTCCAAAATAGTGAAATTTTGTGGCTGTAGCGGCCGAACGGTTGCTCCTATCGAGAAACGGAGACGACCGCGACACACGGATCTTAGACGATCTAAAACTTTGGTCCTATGACTTTTTGTCGTATCTTGTCTCCTTCACCCTTAGGTAGCGCTAGATCTTTTTTAATTTCGGCATATTTTCGGAATATTTTGTCCGTTTTTTATTTCCTATCACGTTAATATACTTGATGGAGGCCTAATATTGGGCACGCAGTATGTCTACATCACACTTAGTAAATAGCAGCAGTCATATGACCAGTTTTAATGAATTAAACTTGTCGAAAAATGAAAAACTCTAAATATCTTAAGATATGACCGTTTTCTTGGTATAAGTAGTAATGTATTGGGGGTTCTGTACCAATTTATATTATTGGACATGCACGTGGCACCAATAATACTTGAGCTAGAGACGAGAGATTTGGCATACATGTGCTTTGCACCATGTAACCTCACAGAAAATTCCCAAGCATTATTTTTTTGGTTTTAACTAACTCAAAACAATTCATAATAACGGTTATAAACAATCAGATTGTAGTGTTGTTTAAACAGTTCTAGCAGCCAAAAGAATGGTCTTATACTTAAATATCTGCTGATTTGTCTTTTTTCTTAGTATAAGTAGTGGTCTTATTGGGCTTCTGGGCCATTTGAAACTAGACCACTTCAATATGAGGCCAAACAGCGACCTGGGGGCGAAGCCCCCCACAGGGGTCTGGGGGCGGAGCCCCCAGCGAGCGAAGCGAGTCTAATATATATACAGCCGCATGTGTAACTGACTCACTCACTCACTCACTCACTCACTCACTCACTCACTGAGGTATACGAATTCTAGACCACTTCTAGACGAGCTAGAAACCTGAAATTTTGCCTGCAGGTAGGTTATAGCTTGTAACCCCCAGGAAAATCGCCAAAACTGACAGTTTTTTATCATAACCCCCCCAAAAAAATATTTAAACCCCCCCCAAAAAGGCTTATTTTAAAATGACAGTTTTTGAGCTCTAGCGGCCGAACGGATTGACCTATCGAAAAACGAACACCACCACGTGCCACGGATTTTACAAGATCTACAACTTTGTTCCTTTCACTTTTTGTCGTATCTTGCTCCCTTCACCCTTAGGTAGCGCTAGATTTTTCAAATTTCAGGCTATTTCGACGGTTATTTTTGTGGCCTTTAATTTCCTATCACTTTAATTTAGTATATGTAAAGGCTTGATATTTGGCACTCAATATGTTGACACATTACCCTTCACGAAACACTCAATAAACTAACATGTTTTAATAATTAAACATCCCAAAAAAATTAAAACCCCTAATTATTCCATAAATGTCAAACTGCATTATCGACTTACTCAGGTAATTCTAGGTAAGCTAGAAACATGGAATTAGGCCTACATGTAGCTTGTCCATTGAAACCCCCAGAAAAATTGTAAAAAGGTATAATTTTTTATTTTAACCTCCTCAAAAAAAATCAAAATGGAGGAAATTTTGAAAATCTCCAAAATAGTGCATTTTTTGTGGCTGTAGCGGTTGAACGGTTGGTCCTATCGAGAAACGGAGACCTCCACGACACACGGATTTTAGACGATCTACAACTTTGGTCCTATAACATTTTTTTTTGGCTTATCTCGTCTCCTTCACCCTTAGGTAGTGCTAGATTTTTCAAATTTCGGCATATTTTCTATATTTTGTCCTATCAAAAAACGGAGACTCCCAGAGAAAATTTCAAAGTTTTACTTTAGTCAGTTTAAATTCCCTTAATAAAAATTAATAATGGCAAATCAAAAAATTAAATAAAAAAGTGTCATTTTATTTGAGTTCTAGCGGCCAAACAGATTGTCCTATCAAAAAACGGAGACTATCACGTTCCACGGATTTTAGGCGATCTACAATTTTCTTCCCATGACTTTTTGCCGTATCTCGACCCCTTAACCCTTAGATAGCGCTATATTTGTTAAATTTCAAGATTTTAACGTGGTTTTCAATGGTTTGCCGTTCTAATACAGAACTTAGAGGCCTAGTATTTGGCACATAGTATTCCTATATTACAATTAATTAGTATTTAGAACCAGTCATATGCCGAGATTATATCACTTAAACACCCGAAAAAAAAGACTTTGAACTTTTGTAAATTTATTTGTTTTTATTAGGTGTATTTTTATGTAGCGCTCCAGCAAGGGTAAAAACCCTTATAAATAATGTTATATTTGTTGCGGAATGCTTATTGTTGACCAAATACATAGCAATTTAGGTTTTTAACTTTGTTTTCCCCCTTATAAGGTTTAGGCGACGTCCTATAAAGGCTATATCACAAAATCCAGTGTAGGGTTTCAATTTTCTCTCCAAGCACTTAGGTAATAAATGGAAACTTAACATTTAACATACAGTACTTCTCCATGCCAAGTAGTATTCACCAGCTGGCATATGACCAGATTTTATAGGTGAAATCCCTAAAAATAATAAAAACCTTGGAATATTTGTAGAGTTCATAGGTCTTAAAGAGAACTAGTAAACCTGTCGCGGCTTCGCTCGCGATCATCATTTATAAATATCGTGTTAACGTTCCAAAGCCAACATTGCCTGCTGATTAACTGTGTTTACTCTATCCAGCTGATTGCTTAAAACTTATAGTTATTTCCCAATGTTAAGCTTATAGGAAAAAACTCAACTTTAAAGGGCCCCTGGGCCTCACTCACAAATTATTTCTCTATAAAAAAGGTTCCTGCACAACTTCACGTTAGGCTCTTTCCAATGACACCAAAAACATGAAAATCGGTTGTGTAGTTTAGGAGGAGTGATTGTCACAAAAAACCTGCTCTCCTATTAAATAGTATAGATTTGGACCAATTTACATTAAATTTTGGCCAAAGAGCGACCTGGGGGCGAAGCCCCCCACAGGGATCTGGGGGTGGAGCCCCCAGCGAGCGAAGCGAGTCTATAATATATACAGCCGCATGTGTAACTCACTCACTCACTCACTCACTCACTCACTCACTCACTCACTCACTCACTCACTCACTGAGGTATACGAATTCTAGACCACTTCTAGACTTGCTAGAAACCTGAAATTTTGCATGCAGGTAGCTTATAGCTTGTAACCCCCAGAAAAATTGCCAAATCTGTCATTTTTTTATTTTAACCCCCCTAAAAAAATATTTAAAACCCCCCAAAAAAGGCTTATTTTAAAATTACAGTTTTTGAGCTCTAGCGGCCGAACGGATTGACTTATCAAAAAACGGACACCACCACGTGCCACGGATTTTACAAGATCTACAACTTTGTTTCTATGACTTTTTGTCGTATCTTGCTCCCTTCACCCTTAGGTAGCGCTAAATTTTTCAAATTTCAGGCAATTTCGACGGTTATTTTTGTGGTCTTTAATTTCCTATCACTTTAATTTAGTATGTAAAGGCTTCATATTTGGCACTCAATATGTTTACACATTACCCTTCACGAAACACTCGATAAACTAACATATTTTAATAATTAAACATCCCAAAAAAATTAAAAACCCTAATTATTCTATAAATGACAAACTGCATTATCGACTTACTCAGGTAATTCTAGATAAGCTAGAAACATGGAATTAGGCCTATATGTAGCTTGTCTATTGAAAACCCCAGGAAAATTGCAAAATGGTATAATTTTTTATTTTAACCTCCTCAACAAAATTCAAAAGGGAGGAAATTTTGAACATCTCCAAAATAGTGTATGTTTTGTGCTGTAGCGGCCGAACGGTTAGTCCAATCGAGAAACGTGTTTTACTAAGACATATGGGCTTTAGACGATCTATAACTTTGGTCCTATGACTTTTTGTCGTATCCCGTCTCCTTCACCCTTAGATAGCGCTAGATTTCTCAAATTTCGGCATATTTTCTATATTTTGTGGCCGTTTTTATTTCCTATCACGTTAATATACTTGTCGGAGGCCTAATATTGGGCACGCAGTATGTCTACACACTTAGTAAATAGCAGCAGAAATATAACCATTTTTACTACTTAAACCTGCCGGAAAATCAAAAACTCTTAAAATCTATATATTTTACAGTTTTCTAAGTATAAGTAGTAAGGAAATGCCGGTTCTGGAACAATTGTTATTAAATAGAATGCACGTATCACCATTTATACTTGAACTAGGATCGTGAGATATGGCATGCGTGTGCGTTGCACCTTTTCTTCCCAAATCCTACTATTTTTAGTTTGAACTATCTCAAAAGAAATAAATAATTGTGAATAAAAAAATCAAAATGCAATATTTTTTTTATCTGGGCTCTAGTGTCAGAATGGGCTGTCCTATCGAAAAACGAAGACTACCACGTGCCACGGATTTTAGACAAACTACAACTCTATTCATATGACATTTTGCCGTATCTCACCCCCTTCACCCTTAGGTAGCGCTAGATTTCTTAAATCTTTGGCAATTTTCCACCAAAACTTAGTGGTTTTTATTTATTTGACACTCAAAAATAGCACTTAGAGTCCTAATATTTGGCACGGAATATCTCTACATTACAGGAAGTATGTGACAGAAGTCGCATGACCAATTTGAATTGTTTGAACCCTAAACAATTTTGAAAATCATCTACTTTTGTTAGATTTCCCGGTGTTTTTGTTGATATTTTGGCATGTTAGACTTACAAAGTGGGTAAAAACCAGTACAAATTTGTTTTGATTAGTTGGACATGTCCTATAGACACCACATGTATTATTATTATGGTATGTTATGACGGTGTATCCATCCACAACATTTAAAAATCGTTATTTACAGGTCATACTAAAAAATGTTTCAAAGTTATTCAATTATCTGAATAACTTAAATTATACGCGGAGTCTGATTATACCACTAATATTATTATTTACCTGGTTTCGGTTTTATTTCCACGTAGTATTATATTAATAGTAGTAGTATTTTGGTTACATTTCCTAAAGTTAGGAACTCCAGATTTGGCATTCATGTGCTTTGCACTTTCTAACCAAAGAGAAAATTCCTAAGCCTTACTTTTTCCAGTTTTACTACCTCAATAACTTAATAATGGCGGATAGAAACAATCGAAATCTAGTATTGTTTAAACAGTTCCAACGGCCATACAGATGCTCTCATATTTAAATTTCTAAAGATTGGTCTGTTTTCTTAGTATGAGTAGTAGTCTTATGGGGGTTCTTGGCCATTTGATTTGACGCCACTTCAAAATGAGGCCAACAGCGACCTGGGGGCGAAGCCCCCCACAGGGGTCTGGGGGCGGAGCCCCCAGCGAGCGAAGCGTCTAACATATATACAGCCGCTTGTGTAACTGACTGACTCACTGAGGTATACGAATTCTAGACCACTTCTAGAAGAGCTATCGACGGGAAATTTTGCATGCAGGTAGATTTAATCTTGTAACCCCCAGAAAAATTGCCAAAACTCACAATTTTTAATTATTAAATATTTTTAAAAAAATATTTTAAAATATATTAGTTACGTAGACTACATTACCGACATGCATTATTTCGATAGTGTAACCGTTTTGGTAATGTAGTTTACAAAAATCTCAATCGGCTTTCTTGTGTAAGCGTTATGTGGCAATCCAGTCACAAAACATGTGTTTCTTATTAAATATTAATAATTTTAAACTTAACTAAATATGTTTACTTAAACTCATGATTGCTTATTGCTCAACATCGAAACATATCATTTTAGGTTCTCGCTGGTAAGAAAACTTGTTGTTTCAACCACATCCTTTGATGATTCGGTAAACAATTTGTTATGACTCTTAGACTTGAACCCTGTGATGATGTATTGACCAGTTTTTACGTAATTTTGGTAGTCATGATATTTTCTTACGTTACTCGCGGATCAGTTTACTTAGGCCTAGGGTTTTTCTCTGCTTGCTTCTTTTAGCAACTACGCGCAGTGTATGGCGATTTCTGCTTGTGCCATAAATTAAACACACTCCTTAGGGATATGCTTAATCTATGGTTGTGCGCATGTGCCATTGACGAGATTCTCGTAGCTTGCGACCGGTTGTATATGAGCTCATGGTGTAACTGACTAACTGGTGTATACGAATTCTATCCCACTTCTAGATGATCTAACTAGGGACGTGGCATTTTGTACACTTTTGCCTTGGACACTTACGGATGTGCTAGGATCGTGATTTTTGGCATACAGTGTAGCTTGTAACTATAAACCATCGGGAAAATTTCAAAAATACCCACTGTTTAATTATTTAACTTAATTTTCAAAATCTACGAGTACGTAAACTACGTTATTTAAATGCATTATTTGGATTTCAAAATATTTCCGGTAATATCGGTGGTAGTTTACGCTGTACTAACATTTTAACTATTTTAATATTTAACCTATTTATTTTTAAACATTTCAAAGGAATTGGTAGTCGCTAAACTATGTTCTAACGTAAGGTTGTAACTGGTGGTTTTATCCTTTAAGACTTTAGTTCTATTTCATTATATATTCTGTTTTATTTTCATTATTCACAATCCCTTAATAATATATGGGTGCATATACCTAAACACACAATACGTCTGCATGCCAGGGCCAACAGCAGTCATAGGAACAACTTTATTTATTTAAACCCATAAGAAATGTCTAAATTGTTGTGGATATTTTGGTCTTTTGGTCATAATAGGTGGGAAAAGCCCCACTTGAATTAGGTTATATTTGTTACAGATTACTTTTATTCGGTACGAACATAATATTTTGTTATTAGTGTTTTTTTTCCCTTTAACACAAATGTTTTCAAATAAGGACAGTTAAAAGTAAGGATTTAAATTATTTCACGCACTTACATAGTGTCTTGCGGCGTAAAAAATTGCATACGATATATCCTTAAACTATACCTGGAATATCATCATTTCGTATCCGATTTCGGAATACTATGACATATACGTAGTATGCAGCATGCATATGACCGATTTGTTTTATTTAACCCTCTATAAAATAAACGGTATCAGGAAACTGACACATACTTTCTCCCTTTTAGCCCAACTTTAATGAATAAATTACCTTTTATTTACTAAATATAGAATACAAAGCACGGTCGAATGTACAGAAAATCTTGTAAACAAGTTGTTTTAAAAAACATCCACCCAAATCCCTGCTTTGGAGGCACTACAGAATCCATTGCTACACTCATGGTTTTAAGAGGAGAAATGCCCCCTATTACCCCCCAGGGTTATTAAGGGGCAACATATTTCGAATTTCCTCTGTTGGTCAATGCTAACTTGCCAAGCATATCAAGTTTGAATGAAATTGATCAGTAAATAAGAGAGAAATAGTAATTTTGTTATTCCCCATAAGAATAACATGGGTACAACGTACTGCGTTTACTGCAAAATGAAAATTTCTATTTTCTCTGAAACCAGCAATCGTAGAATAGTAATTCAAAATACTAAATTATTTAGTTGTTTGAGCTCTTTTTAATGGTGAATAGTAATATTTTTTTATATTTATGTCTTTTTATGACAAATCCAAAAAACTGAATTTTTGACGTTTTAGTCCTGTAATTTCTGAATCCGAATTTTTACTGAAATGCGGGTGGTGTCATTTTGTTGGAAAAACAAAGTTCTACAAACGACTAAAGTTTAATCAAAATCGTTAGAGCCGTTTTTGAGAAATTTGGATTTTTCATGTTTTTTGGG
This sequence comes from Allygus modestus, assembly GCA_963675035.1. Classification (NCBI taxonomy): domain Eukaryota; kingdom Metazoa; phylum Arthropoda; class Insecta; order Hemiptera; family Cicadellidae; genus Allygus; species Allygus modestus. Next base: position 312,033,149 of record OY776111.1, read on the forward strand.
GGATAATTACCCTTAAAAATCAAAAATGAAAAAAACGCCTGGAGATATCGTGGATTAGTACCTACATACCAAATTTAATCAAAATCGGCCCATTGGTTAGGGCTCTAGCTCTGTATACACACACACACACACACACACACACACACACACAGAGACATAGACATCACGTAAAAACCACTTTTTTGGGTTCAGGGAGCACCAAAACGAATATTTCCACTAACAACTCAAATTAGAAAATTGTTACGAAAACAATACTTTCTCCATATACTATGTATAGAGGGAGAAAGTAAAAAGCTAAGCCTTAAAATTTGTGTACTTTTAATATATTTGCCTAATTAAATAAATAGATCCTTGAGGAGCTCTGTATTTTATTTATTCAAGTTGTATGACAATTTTAAAAATCTTTGGTGGTTATTTATTTATTTATTTGTTTTATTTTCACATATTCTGCATGATTTTCAGGATTGGTTTTGACCGAATTTAGAGAATTTTCAAGGTTTCAAGTTCTGTAATCGTGTTCTACTTCAATATTGTTCTGAGAGACCTACTTTTTGCACATAATATTATATAGTATAATGTTTGGAGATTTCATTATATGAACTACAGATTAAAGGTTTTTGTATGCTTTTTTAATTACGTTACGTAAACTACAAATCGATGGTTACCACATTTCCTAGGTTTTTAGTTGTTTGGGATGATTTTAACCCTTGGAACTTAAAAAATATATATTATTTTATAAATTTTGTTTTACAGAAGAAGAGTTGTATTTTGGTACGACTAGATTTTTCAAATTTCGGCACATTTTCGAGATTTTGTGGTGGTATTTTATTTTTAATCATGTTCATATAATTGATGAAGGCCTAATATTGGGCACGTTGTATGTCTATAACATATGTATTGGTATATAACAGCAGTAATTTGACTAGTTTTGATTACTTTAACCAGTCGGGAAATCAAAAACTCTAAATATCTTTAGATTTGACCATTTTCTTCGTATAAGTAGTAATGCTATGATGGTTCTATGCCAATTAAGATTAATTGACATGCACGTGACACCATTTATACTTGAGCTATGAACTTGATATTTAGCATGGTGGTGTTTTCACCTTTTAACCCCGGAGAAAATTTCCAAATCTTACTTTTGCCAGTTTAAATTCCCTAAATAAAAATTAATAATGACAAATAAAAAAATACAAATACATTTAGTGTCGTTTTGTTTGAGTTCTAGCGGCCAAAAGGATGGTCTTATCGAAAAACGGAGACTACCACGTACCTTGGATTTTAGACGAACTAAAACTTTGGTTCTAAAACGGTTCTTACCTTTTGCCGAATCTGGCCCCTTCACCGTTAGTTAGTGCTGTATTTTTTAAATTTTAACTATTTTAATTAGTTAATGGTAGTTTCATACATAAAAAATGTCAACCATCTAAGTAGCCTATATCTATATTTATAAATCTGATTACAATTTTAATTTGTTTCAATTACTATAGTTTACACACAAACGGCTTAGGTAGTTAATAATATGATCAGCGCACAGTAATTCATACCCACAGTCTATTTGTAGCAGTAGCCATGATAACTTTATTGATGAATAAAACCTAAATACCAATTCATATTTGGATTGTTTGTACCTATGTTGTTACCATATGCCCTGGATATAATGGCACTCAACTACTATGACATTTTGCCGTTTACCTTTTTAGGGTGGGGACACCAATCGGGGGCCTGGGGGCGGAGCCCCCAGCGAGCGAAGCGAGTCTAATATATATACAGCCGCATGTGTAACTGACTCACTCACTCACTCACTCACTCACTCACTGAGGTATACGAATTCTAGACCACTTCTAGACGAGCTAGAAACCTGAAATTTTGCCTGCAGGTAGGTTATAGCTTGTAACCCCCAGGAAAATCGCCAAAACTGACAGTTTTTTATCATAACCCCCCCAAAAAAATATTTAAACCCCCCCCAAAAAGGCTTATTTTAAAATGACAGTTTTTGAGCTCTAGCGGCCGAACGGATTGACCTATCGAAAAACGAACACCACCACGTGCCACGGATTTTACAAGATCTACAACTTTGTTCCTATGACTTTTTGTCGTATCTTGCTCCCTTCACCCTTAGGTAGCGCTAGATTTTTCAAATTTCAGGCTATTTCGACGGTTATTTTTGTGGCCTTTAATTTCCTATCACTTTAATTTAGTATGTAAAGGCTTGATATTTGGCACTCAATATGTTGACACATTACCCTTCACGAAACACTCAATAAACTAACATGTTTTAATAATTAAACATCCCAAAAAAATTAAAACCCCTAATTATTCCATAAATGTCAAACTGCATTATCGACTTACTCAGGTAATTCTAGGTAAGCTAGAAACATGGAATTAGGCCTACATGTAGCTTGTCCATTGAAACCCCCAGAAAAATTGTAAAAAGGTATAATTTTTTATTTTAACCTCCTCAAAAAAAATCAAAATGGAGGAAATTTTGAAAATCTCCAAAATAGTGCATTTTTTGTGGCTGTAGCGGTTGAACGGTTGGTCCTATCGAGAAACGGAGACCTCCACGACACACGGATTTTAGACGATCTACAACTTTGGTCCTATAACATTTTTTTTTGGCTTATCTCGTCTCCTTCACCCTTAGGTAGTGCTAGATTTTTCAAATTTCGGCATATTTTCTATATTTTGTCCTATCAAAAAACGGAGACTCCCAGAGAAAATTTCAAAATTTTACTTTAGTCAGTTTAAATTCCCTTAATAAAAATTAATAATGGCAAATCAAAAAATTAAATAAAAAAGTGTCATTTTATTTGAGTTCTAGCGGCCAAACAGATTGTCCTATCAAAAAACGGAGACTATCACGTTCCACGGATTTTAGGCGATCTACAATTTTCTTCCCATGACTTTTTGCCGTATCTCGACCCCTTAACCCTTAGATAGCGCTATATTTGTTAAATTTCAAGATTTTAACGTGGTTTTCAATGGTTTGCCGTTCTAGTACAGAACTTAGAGGCCTAGTATTTGGCACATAGTATTCCTATATTACAATTAATTAGTATTTAGAACCAGTCATATGCCCAGATTATATCACTTAAACACCCGAAAAAAAAAGACTTTGAACTTTTGTAAATTTATTTGTTTTTATTAGGTGTATTTTTATGTAGCGCTCCAGCAAGGGTAAAAACCCTTATAAATAATGTTATATTTGTTGCGGAATGCTTATTGTTGACCAAATACATAGCAATTTAGGTTGTTAACTTTGTTTTCCCCCTTATAAGGTTTAGGCGACGTCCTATAAAGGCTATATCACAAAATCCAGTGTAGGGTTTCAATTTTCTCTCCAAGCACTTAGGTAATAAATGGAAACTTAACATTTAACATACAGTACTTCTCCATGCCAAGTAGTATTCACCAACTGGCATATGACCAGATTTTATAGGTGAAATCCCTAAAAATAATAAAAACCTTGGAATATTTGTAGAGTTCATAGGTCTTAAAGAGAACTAGTAAACCTGTCGCGGCTTCGCTCGCGATCATCATTTATAAATATCGTGTTAACGTTCCAAAGCCAACATGGCCTGCTGATTAACTGTGTTTACTCTATCCAGCTGATTTCTTAAAACTTATAGTTATTTCCCAATGTTAAGCTTATAGGAAAAAACTCAACTTTAAAGGGCCCCTGGGCCTCACTCACAAATTATTTCTCTATAAAAAAAGTTTCCTGCACAACTTCACGTTAGGCTCTTTCCAATGACACCAAAAACATGAAAATCGGTTGTGTAGTTTAGGAGGAGTGATTGTCACAAAAAACCTGCTCTCCTATTAAATAAGTATAGATTTGGCCCAATTTACATTAAATTTTGGCCAAAGAGCGACCTGGGGGCGAAGCCCCCCACAGGGGTCTGGGGGTGGAGCACCCAGCGAGCAAAGCGAGTCTAATATATATACAGCCGCATGTGTAACTGACTCACTCACTCACTCACTCACTCACTGAGGTATACGAATTCTAGACCACTTCTAGATAAGCTAGAAACCTGAAATTTTGCATGCAGGTAGGTTATAGCTTGTAACCCCCAGGAAAATCGCCAAAACTGACAGTTTTTTATCATAACCCCCCCAAGAAAATATTTAACCCCCCCCCCAAAAAAGGCTTATTTTAAAATGACAGTTTTTGAGCTCTAGCGGCCAAACGGATTGACCTATCGAAAAACGAACACCACCACGTGCCACGGATTTTACAAGATCTACAACTTTGTTCCTATGACTTTTTGTCGTCTCTTGCTCCCTTCAGCCTTAGGTAGCGCTAGATTTTTCAAATTTCAGGCTATTTCGACGGTTATTTTTGTGGCCTTTAATTTCCTATCACTTTAATTTAGTATGTAAAGGCTTGATATTTGGCACTGAATATATTGACACATTACCCTTCACGAAACACTCAATAAACTAACATGTTTTAATAATTTAACATCCCAAAAAAATTAAAACCCCTAATTATTCCATAAATGTCAAACTGCATTATCGACTTACTCAGGTAATTCTAGATAAGCTAGAAACATGGAATTAGGCCTACATGTAGCTTGTCCATTTAAACCCCCAGAAAAATTGTAAAAAGGAATAATTTTTTATTTTAACCTCCTCAAAAAAATTCAAAATGGAGAAAATTTTGAAAATTTCCAAAATAGTGCATTTTTTGTGGCTGTAGCGGTTGAACGGTTGGTCCTATCGAGAAACGGAGACCACCACGACACACGGATTTTAGACGATCTACAACTTTGGTCCTATAACATTTTGGCGTATCTCGTCTCCTTCACCCTTAGGTAGCGCTAGATTTTTCAAATTTCGGCATATTTTCTATATTTTGTCCTATCAAAAACGGAGACTCCCAGAGAAAATTTCAAAATTTTACTTTAGTCAGTTTAAATTCCCTTAATAAAAATTAATAATGGCAAATCAAAAAATTAAATAAAAAAGTGTCGTTTTATTTGAGTTCTAACGGCCAAACAGATTGTCCTATCAAAAAACGGAGACTATCACGTTCCACGGATTTTAGGCGATCTACAATTTTCTTCCCATGACTTTTTGCCGGATCTCGACCCCTTAACCCTTAGATAGCGCTATATTTGTTAAATTTCAAGATTTTAACGTGGTTTTCAATGGTTTGCCGTTCTAATACAGAACTTAGAGGCCTAGTATTTGGCACATAGTATTCCTATATTACAATTATTAGTATTTAGAACCAGTCATATGCCCAGATTTTATCACTTAAACACCCGAAAAAAAAGACTTTGAACTTTTGTAAATTTATTTGTTTTTATTAGGTGTATTTTTATGTAGCGCTCCAGCAAGGGTAAAAACCCTTATCATTAATGTTATATTTGTTGCGGAATGCTTATTGTTGACCAAATACATAGCAATTTAGGTTGTTAACTTTGTTTTCCCCCTTATAAGGTTTAGGCGACGTCCTATAAAGGCTATATCACAAAATCCAGTGTAGGGTTTCAATCTTCTCTCCAAGCACTTAGGTAATAAATGAAAACTTAACATTTAAAATACAGTACTTCTCCATGCCAAGTAGTATTCACCAACTGGCATATGACCAGATTTTATAGGTGAAATCCCTAAAAATAATAAAAATCTTGGAATATTTGTAGAGTTCATAGGTCTTAAAGAGAACTAGTAAACCTGTCGCGGCTTCGCTCGCGATCATCATTTATAAATATCGTGTTAACGTTCCAAAGCCAACATGGCCTGCTGATTAACTGTGTTTACTCTATCCAGCTGATTGCTTAAAACTTATAGTTATTTCCCAATGTTAAGCTTATAGGAACAAACTCAAATTTAAAGGGCCCCTGGGCCTCACTCACACATTATTTCTCTATAAAAAAAGTTTCCTGCACAACTTCACGTTAGGCTCTTTCCAATGACACCAAAAACATGAAAATCGGTTGTGTAGTTTAGGAGGAGTGATTGTCACAAAAAACCTTCTCTCCTTTAAATAAGTATAGATTTGGACCAATTTACATTAAATTTTGGCCAAAGAGCGACCTGGGGGCGAAGCCCCCCACAGGGGTCTGGGGGCGGAGCCCCCAGCGAGCGAAGCGAGTCTATAATATATACAGCCGCATGTGTAACTCACTCACTCACTCACTCACTCACTGAGGTATACGAATTCTAGACCACTTCTAGACTAGCTAGAAACCTGAACTTTTGTATGCAGGTAGCTTATAGCTTGTAACCACCATAAAAATTGCCGAAATTGACAATTTTTTATTTTAACCCCCCTAAAAAAAATATTTAAACCCCCCCAAAAAAGGCTATTTTAAAATTACAGTTTTTGAGCTCTAGCGGCCGAACGGATTGACCTATCGAAAAACGGACACCACCACGTGCCACGGATTTTGCAAGATCTACAACTTTGTTCATTTGACTTTTTGTCGTATCTCGCTCCCTTCACCCTTAGGTAGCGCTAGATATTTCAAATTTTAGTCAATTTCGACGTTTATTTTCGTGGTTTTTAATTTCTTATCACTTTAATTTAGTATTTTAAGTCTTGATATTTGGCACTCAATATGTTGACACATTACCCTTCACGAAACACTCGATAAACTAACATATTTTAATAATTAAACATCCCAAAAAAATTAGAAACCCTAATTATTCCATAAATGACAAACTGCATTATCGACTTACTCAGGTAATTCTAGATAAGCTAGAAATATGGAATTAGGCCTACATGTAGCTTGTCCATTGAAAGCCCCAGAAAAATTGCAAAAAGGTATAATTTTTTATTTTAACCTCCTCAAAAAAATCAAAATGGAGGAATTTTTGAACATCTCCAAAATAGTGCATTTTTTGTGGCTGTAGCGGCCGAACGGTTGGTCCTATCGAGAAACAGAGACCACCACGAATAACGGATTTTAGACGATCTACAAATTTGGCCCTATGACATTTTGTCGTATCTCGTCTCGTTCACCCTTAGGTAGTGCTAGATTTCTCTAATTTCGGCATATTATCTAAATTTTGTGGCAGTTTTTTATTTCCTATCACGTTAGTATACTTGATGGAGGCCTAATATTGGGCACGCAGTATGTCTACATCACACTTAGTACATAGCAGCAGTCATATGACCAGTTTTAATGAATTAAACTTGTCGAAAAATGAAAAACTCTAAATATCTTAAGATATGACCGTTTTCTTGGAATAAGTAGTAATGTATTGGGGGTTCTGTACCAATTTATATTATTGGAAATGCACGTGGCACCAATAATACTTGAGCTAGAGACGAGAGATTTGGCATACATGTGCTTTGCACCATGTAACCTCACAGAAAATTCCCAAGCATTATTTTTATGGTTTTAACTACCTCAAAAAAATTCATAATGACGGTTATAAACAATCGGATTGTAGTGTTGTTAAAACAGTTCTAGCAGTCAAAAGGATGGTCTTATACTTAAATATCTGTTGATTTGTCTGTTTTCTTAGTATAATTAGTGGTCTTATTGGGCTTCTGGGCCATTTGAAACTACACCACTTCAATATGAGGCCAAACAGCGACCTAGGGGCAAAGCCCCCCACAGGGGTCTGGGGGCGGAGCCCCCAGCGAGCGAAGCGAGTCTATAATATATACAGCCGCATGTGTAACTCACTCACTCACTCACTCACTCACTCACTGAGGTATACGAATTCTAGACCACTTCTAGACTAGCTAGAAACCTGAAATTTTTCATGCAGGTAGCTTATAGCTTGTAACCCCCAGAAAAATTGCCAAAACTGTCAATTTTTTATTTTAACCCCCCTAAAAAAATATTTAAAACCCCCCCAAAAAGGCTTATTTTAAAATTACAGTTTCTGAGCTCTAGCGGCCGAACGGATTGACTTATCGAAAAACGGACACCACCACGTGCCACGGATTTTACAAGATCTACAACTTTGTTTCTATGACTTTTTGTCGTATCTTGCTCCCTTCACCCTTAGGTAGCGCTAGATTTTTCAAATTTCAGGCAATTTCGACGGTTATTTTTGTGGTCTTTAATTTCCTATCACTTTAATTTAGTATGTAAAGGCTTCATATTTGGCACTCAATATGTTTACACATTACCCTTCACGAAACACTCGATAAACTAACATATTTTAATAATTAAACATCCCAAAAAAATTTAAAACCCTAATTATTCTATAAATGACAAACTGCATTATCGACTTACTCAGGTAATTCTAGATAAGCTAGAAACATGGAATTAGGCCTATATGTAGCTTGTCTATTGAAAACCCCAGGAAAATTGCAAAATGGTATAATTTTTTATTTTAACCTCCTCAAAAACATTCAAAAGGGAGGAAATTTTGAACATCTCCAAAATAGTGTATGTTTTGTCATAGATTAAGCATACTCCTTAGGAGATCACCCATCGTAATGGGACAAGCGTACACGGTCTGCTTGTACGTCCAAGGCGACGGCGGAGCTAGTTCGGAACGTCTACGCTGCCGTGCTGCTGTCGCTGCCCTTCCCCTCTCCCCCTTCGGCCGCGCGCCCATCCTGACAGCCCCTCCGCTAACCCCTCTTAAATCTCCCATCTCCCAACCCCCAACACACACACTCCGCTGAGGGCACCGACCGAAGCCCGTTACCACGTCCGCCACCGCCAACGGCCGAGGCGCCTCGCCGAGGTGGTGTACTGCCTGAAACTGCCGCAAGCGTCTTTCGATTTTCATAGGAATGTCATGACCCATTCACATTACAATGTTATATTATTATACGCTAGTTATTAACAGGTGAAGACTGAGAAAGAATATGTTCGACCTTGCCTTATAAATCTGATTAATGATTATATTAATTGTTTTTGAGTTTTCCCAATAAATTTAATTTATTTTTTATATTTTGCGAACCATAAATTTAAACTTTGGTAGTTGCAACATATTTTAATAATGGATGCTGTTTTTTTTCAAAGCAAGTACCGAGTCCAATGTGGTTGTGAAATCACTGTGATTTATGAAAGTCCAAAATTCATGAAATCTTAATAATCTCAGATGATAATAAATTCACTGTTCCTTAATTATGTCCGCATTGTTGTTCACTGTTTCCTGCTTCATTCCTCATAAGCAATAAGCATAAATTAGTTGTGGTCCAGAAATGTCAAGAAGTCTTTACCATTTATCAGGGGCGGATCCAGGGAGTCACGTTGGGGGGGAAATGCCGGGGATTTTGGGGGGTATGGAATACTCTTCATGCTCAGGGGTGGGGGGTCCGGGATTCCATCCCCGGAAATTTGTTAAAAATTCCATATCAATAATTTTATTGGCCGTAAAAAATAGCCGAACGCGTTTTATTGACCAAATTGTGCGTTATCGGCCTAAAAAGACGACTGTATAGAATTCATGGACCAAAATCAGAAATTGTACCTGTTATTTCGGATAAAAATGACAATTTGACCGCATTTCATGGTCGCCGTAACTTTTAGACCAAAAACGACCAATGAACGTAGTTTATCGGCCAAAAATACCGCAATAGTTTATACTCAAACCGCAATTCAAAGGCCAACCGCCAGCGGAAGTATCAAAGTATGTTATCGTCGAAAACAAAGATTTTACCGAGACTAGCATCGAAACAAATCTTATCAGCCGAGATACGGCGATTTTAAAAGACACCCGAGATACATATTATTGGCCTAAAATAGCAATATATTCTAATTTAGCCGTCTAAAACGTCAATCGGACCACATTTTTTAGCCTGAAAACGGTCAAACTGTGTTATTAGAAAAATTACCGATCGGGTGTGTGTTATCAACCAAAATCGATAATGTTATCGGCAATTTTACAGCAAAATTGCTAGCCAAAATACGACTGCAAAGTTTGTTATCGGCTGAAAATTGAGTACCAACCTTATTTAATGCCGGAAATGTACTTAATCGCTCAAAAACGGCAATCGGACCGCATTTTCTCAGTAAAAAACAAAGCCGGGTCGTGTTTTATATACAAAAGCGAAGTCCGAAAAGCATTTTACCGGGCAAAATCAGATATTTGGCCGTGTTTTATCGGTAAAAACATAAATTTTGCCACAACTTGGTGGTAAAAAACTCTTCACTCAAAAACACCAAAATGAGTGAATTTTTTAAGTATAATGGAATGGACCACGTTTTATTGGCCTCAAGTGGCAAGCGAGCCGCATATTATCCACGAAAATAGCAATATAGCCTTGTTTTAGCGCCCGAAAAAAGCAATTGACCGACAAACCCCTTTTGCGATTTGTAGGGCAAAAACATTGACCTCAAAAAATTTAAGGGCCGCATTTTATCGGCCGAAAAAGTCTGCGTTTTACAGAAAAAAATTTGTTAAAAATTTGGCTCAAATGTGTAAAGTGACATTTATGACTTTAAGTTCGAAAACCAGAAAAATCGGGCCATGGGAAGGGGGGTTTATGGGGGTTTTAAATTTTCCAAAAATAAGTTTTATGCATTTTTTACCCTAAAATTTTTAAAACACTTAATTTTGGTTTAGACCATGTTATAGAGCTTAAAAAACAAATAATATGGTATTTTGAATTATTAAGCTAGGTTAAGTGGTTGCGGAGAAAATCCAAAAAAACCTGCTCATAAAATCTCCTATGTTAATCTTATGGGAAAAAGGTTTTTGGCTTTTCCTAAGTTAATTTTAATGTAAACTTCACATTTGCTTTTACCAATCAACTCAGCTCCACAAAACAATCATTTTGGTGTTTAAATTGTGATTCTACGTCCAACCGTTGCAGAGATATTCAAAGTGCTAAACACAGTACGTTGTCCAATGTTATCCTTATGGAGAATAAATAAAATTTGATATCTCCATTATTAATGAATGTATATTGATGAAACTTGGCACGTGGGGCCACGTAGTACTAGTATATTGATATTGGCTCAAAAAAAAGTTTTTTTTTTTATTATCCCAGTAGCAGCGAACCTGCGTACTCAGCCCCATGTTATTCTTATGGAGAATAAGTAAAATGTAATGACTCCCTTAATTATGAACATAAATTAATAAAACTTGGTATGTGGCTTCACCTTGTTGAGTTATATTGATATTTGCATAAAACCCCATTTTTTTAGTTCCTTGTTGCAGCAAACCTGCTTACTCATCTCCCATGTTATTCTTATGGAGAATAATTAAAATGTTATATAGTGCTTACTTATGATTGAATATTGATTTAACTTGGTATGTGGCTTCACCTAGTTAAATTATATTTATATTTGCATAAAAACCAATTGTTTGTGTTCCTTGTTTCAGCAAACCTATGTACTCATCACCAATGCTATTCTTATGGAGAATAATTAAAATTGTATATATCGCTTATATATGAATATATTTTTATGAAACTTGGTATGCGGCTTTATATGGTATTAAGACATAAATTATGCATTGGAAATTCGCTGAGTACGCAGGTTTGCTGCGACTGGGGTATTTTACGAATACAGTCGGCGATTCGACCCCGATCTATCACCAAAGAACGCCTATTTTTCCGCATCGGATGGATCAAAAACAGGAATTTACTTACATTTAATGGCCCGAAATGACGATCGGCAACGTTTTTTATTGTCTGAAAATGTCAACCAAAACTTGTCTTATTGACTGGGAACGACAGCGAGGTAGAAAACATGTCGGGATAGACCATGCTCGCGCCCATAGTCGGGATAGACCAAAATTCGGTCCGGCTGTGCTCAAGGTCACATCTCAAAGTGTAGGATTCGGCGGTCGCAGCCGCAGCGCTCAGTACAGCGTCTTATGGGTTATTGGCGACGCGTCCTCAGTTAAATGAGGTTTACGGCGCAAGAGATTTTTTTATAGTAAAATGGTTTTTGGAATCGAATTACTGAATAAATTCTTTATCTTTTGGTACTAAATTAAAATGTATTTACCTCTAATTATGACGTAAAAACACGTGTAAGTTTCAATATTAGCATACAAATCTCGATGTTCACGTACTCAACCTGGATTTTCATAGAAATTAATTAATTAACGACTCAATGACTCCCATATTTTATTTACTCGATATATGAGTCAACTCTTTTCGTGAAAATAACTATATAATAACAATTGTACGGCTTTTAAAGAGGCTTAGTTTTGAATTTTGACACAACAAATTTGATTCCATACCATCGCATTTATAGCTTTGGTAGAAAAGTTTATTCAAAATTAAGTATCTTTCGTATTCGAGTTCCTTGACATGTTCCTCAACTTTTAACGCCAATATGATTTTTATAGGATTGGTTATTACAGTATTGGCTGATGTAGAGGCTTAGTTCTGAGTTTCGACGTAAAACCATAAGTTCATTCATAATTTTGATTAAATATTTAGCTCTCCATGGTTTTTACCTCCCTGGGGAACGACAACCGAGCCGCATGAACGAGAATGGCCGAAAAAGACGTTTTAAAACTAAATTAACGAATTTTCACCGAAATTCCTGTAAAATTATCCGATTTTCCAGGAATTTCCGGTCTGTGAACTCTCTGTAGTAGTATTACAGAAGGCATATGAATCTGACTGACGACGCATCAATCAGACGACAAGTCGAGATGATGCTGCCGGGCAGACGTAGCACTGAAATTGAACCAATTGTAGATAATTTTGACTTATTTTCATATGTGGAATCAAATTCTGCGAATCACATCACGCTTTTTTGTGACACCCTGTATATATTTTTTTAATTACACATATTTGCCTGATTAAAATTAAGTTTATTTTTATTATATAGGTAGTCATGAATTCCTTTCATTTCCTTTCTTTTATTATATAGGTCTCTCGTTAAAATCGGACTGGCCGTTTCGTAGGTGTTATAACGTAAACGTATCTTAAAATCAGCCACAAAATCAATGTGATACGCTATATCGTAAATAAATATTAGATAACAACCTTGCTTTGAATTGATGAGTAAATCACGTTTCATAATAATTACTGATATTCTTTAATTTCAAACCTGTATAATTTCTTAATGTTTCTCAATTTTTTTTCAAAAAGAACATAAATTTTATTTGAACTTAATAAAGGTTTTCAAAGTTAATTACTCAAATCACAGAAATTACTTTATTTATTTTAATAATTTTAAATTTTTCGCGGAGTTTTTTTAGCCGGTAAAAGTTCGGCACTACTCTCGAATACGGATTTTTGAGTGTCCATGAGGATTTACTCTCCGCCCCGACGAAATTAAAAGGAAAAAATAATAAATTGTGAAAAAGAATCAAGTGGGATTTTAATAAGGAAATATTGTTTGTTATGAATTCACTGAATCATTGGTAATGAAATATTGGTTATACATACTATACACCTATTACACTAATTTGTAATTATAACTGTAAGAGTATTTTCACAAGCGAACGTAGAACATTTATCAAGGAAGAAGCCGCTTTACGATTTGACGAAAGGAAGGCACGAAGGCGAAGGCACTGGGGCTGGTGGCTGGCGGACGCCCTGCGAGTGCGAGCGAGCCACGGCACTACGGCAGTGTCGCGTCGGCAGCGCCTATCTTTCTCACTCCCTCTCTCTCTATCGCACAAGTACTCCCGCTCTCTCTCGCACACGGATGTCGTATCCCCTCCTAGCCCGCGGATCGTTGGTTCCTCACGTGGCCACGAGCTGCGCCACTGCGCTGATGCCGTCGGCACTAATTCTATGCTAGTACTAGAAAATCCCGTAGGAGCACGCCACTGTTCACCCGTCTTCGTCTGACAACCTGCCCATGCAATATCTCCTAAGGAGTATGCTTAATCTATGGTTTTGTGCTGTAGCGGCCGAACGGTTAGTCCAATCGAGAAACGTGTTTTACTAAGACATATGGGCTTTAGACGATCTATAACTTTGGTCCTATGACTTTTTGTCGTATCCCGTCTCCTTCACCCTTAGATAGCGCTAGATTTCTCAAATTTCGGCATATTTTCTATATTTTGTGGCCGTTTTTATTTCCTATCACGTTAATATACTTGTCGGAGGCCTAATATTGGGCACGCAGTATGTCTACACACTTAGTAAATAGCAGCAGAAATATAACCATTTTTACTACTTAAACCTGCCGGAAAATCAAAAACTCTTAAAATCTATATATTTTACAGTTTTCTAAGTATAAGTAGTAAGGAAATGCCGGTTCTGGAACAATTGTTATTAAATAGAATGCACGTATCACCATTTATACTTGAACTAGGATCGTGAGATATGGCAAGCGTGTGCGTTGCACCTTTTCCTCCCAAATCCTACTATTTTTAGTTTGAACTATCTCAAAAGAAATAAATAATTGTGAATAAAAAAATCAAAATGCAATATTTTTTTTATCTGGGCTCTAGTGGCAGAACGGGCTGTCCTATCGAAAAACGAAGACTACCACGTGCCACGGATTTTAGACAAACTACAACTCTATTCATATGACATTTTGCCGTATCTCACCCCCTTCACCCTTAGGTAGCGCTAGATTTCTTAAATCTTTGGCAATTTTCCACCAAAACTTAGTGGTTTTTATTTATTTGACACTCAAAAATAGTACTTAGAGTCCTAATATTTGGCACGGAATATCTCTACATTACAGGAAGTATGTGACAGAAGTCGCATGACCAATTTGAATTGTTTGAACCCTAAACAATTTTGAAAATCATCTACTTTTTTAGATTTCCCGGTGTTTTTGTTGATATTTTGGCATGTTAGACTTACAAAGTGGGTAAAAACCAGTACAAATTTGTTTTGATTAGTTGGACATGTCCTATAGACACCACATGTATTATTATTATGGTATGTTATGACGGTGTATCCATCCACAACATTTAAAAATCGTTATTTACAGGTCATACTAAAAAATGTTTCAAAGTTATTCAATTATCTGAATAACTTAAATTATACGCGGAGTCTGATTATACCACTAATATTATTATTTACCTGGTTTCGGTTTTATTTCCACGTAGTATTATATTAATAGTAGTAGTATTTTGGTTACATTTCCTAAAGTTAGGAACTCCAGATTTGGCATTCATGTGCTTTGTACTTTCTAACCAAAGAGAAAATTCCTAAGCCTTACTTTTTCCAGTTTTACTACCTCAATAACTTAATAATGGCGGATAGAAACAATCGAAATCTAGTATTGTTTAAACAGTTCCAACGGCCATACAGATGCTCTCATATTTAAATTTCTAAAGATTGGTCTGTTTTCTTAGTATGAGTAGTAGTCTTATGGGGGTTCTTGGCCATTTGATTTGACGCCACTTCAAAATGAGGCCAACAGCGACCTGGGGGCGAAGCCCCCCACAGGGGTCTGGGGGCGGAGCCCCCAGCGAGCGAAGCGTCTAACATATATACAGCCGCTTGTGTAACTGACTGACTCACTGAGGTATACGAATTCTAGACCACTTCTAGAAGAGCTATCGACGGGAAATTTTGCATGCAGGTAGATTTAACCTTGTAACCCCCAGAAAAATTGCCAAAACTCACAATTTTTAATTATTAAATATTTTTAAAAAAATATTTTAAAATATATTAGTTACGTAGACTACATTACCGACATGCATTATTTCGATAGTGTAACCGTTTTGGTAATGTAGTTTACAAAAATCTCAATCGGCTTTCTTGTGTAAGCGTTATGTGGCAATCCAGTCACAAAACATGTGTTTCTTATTAAATATTAATAATTTTAAACTTAACTAAATATGTTTACATAAACTCATGATTGCTTATTGCTCAACATCGAAACATATCATTTTAGGTTCTCGCTGGTAAGAAAACTTGTTGTTTCAACCACATCCTTTGATGATTTGGTAAACAATTTGTTATGACTCTTAGACTTGAACCCTGTGATGATGTATTGACCAGTTTTTACGTAATTTTGGTAGTCATGATATTTTCTTACGTTACTCGCGGATCAGTTTACTTAGGCCTAGGGTTTTTCTCTGCTTGCTTCTTTTAGCAACTACGCGCAGTGTATGGCGATTTCTGCTTGTGCCATAAATTAAACACACTCCTTAGGGATATGCTTAATCTATGGTTGTGCGCATGTGCCATTGACGAGATTCTCGTAGCTTGCGACCGGTTGTATATGAGCTCATGGTGTAACTGACTAACTGGTGTATACGAATTCTATCCCACTTCTAGATGATCTAACTAGGGACGTGGCATTTTGTACACTTTTGCCTTGGACACTTACGGATGTGCTAGGATCGTGATTTTTGGCATACAGTGTAGCTTGTAACTATAAACCATCGGGAAAATTTCAAAAATACCCACTGTTTAATTATTTAACTTAATTTTCAAAATCTACGAGTACGTAAACTACGTTATTTAAATGCATTATTTGGATTTCAAAATATTTCCGGTAATATCGGTAGTAGTTTACACTGTACTAACATTTTAACTATTTTAATATTTAACCTATTTATTTTTAAACATTTCAAAGGAATTGGTAGTCGCTAAACTATGTTCTAACGTAAGGTTGTAACTGGTGGTTTTATCCTTTAAGACTTTAGTTCTATTTCATTATATATTCTGTTTTATTTTCATTATTCACAATCCCTTAATAATATATGGGTGCATATACCTAAACACACAATACGTCTGCATGCCAGGGCCAACAGCAGTCATAGGAACAACTTTATTTATTTAAACCCATAAGAAATGTCTAAATTGTTGTGGATATTTTGGTCTTTTGGTCATAATAGGTGGGAAAAGCCCCACTTGAATTAGGTTATATTTGTTACAGATTACTTTTATTCGGTACGAACATAATATTTTGTTATTAGTGTTTTTTTTCCCTTTAACACAAATGTTTTCAAATAAGGACAGTTAAAAGTAAGGATTTAAATTATTTCACGCACTTACATAGTGTCTTGCGGCGTAAAAAATTGCATACGATATATCCTTAAACTATACCTGGAATATCATCATTTCGTATCCGATTTCGGAATACTATGACATATACGTAGTATGCAGCATGCATATGACCGATTTGATTTATTTAACCCTCTATAAAATAAACGGTATCAGGAAACTGACACATACTTTCTCCCTTTTAGCCCAACTTTAATGAATAAATTACCTTTTATTTACTAAATATAGAATACAAAGCACGGTCGAATGTACAGAAAATCTTGTAAACAAGTTGTTTTAAAAAACATCTACCCAAATCCCTGCTTTGGAGGCACTACAGAATCCATTGCTACACTCGTGGTTTTAAGAGGGGAAATGCCCCCTATTACCCCCCAGGGTTATTAAGGGACAACATATTTCGAATTTCCTCTGTTGGTCAATGCTAACTTGACAAGCATATCAAGTTTGAATGAAATTGATCAGTAAATAAGAGAGAAATAGTAATTTTGTTATTCCCCATAAGAATAACATGGGTACAACGTACTGCGTTTACTGCAAAATGAAAATTTCTATTTTCTCTGAAACCAGCAATCGTAGAATAGTAATTCAAAATACTAAATTATTTAGTTGTTTGAGCTCTTTTTAATGATGAATAGTAATATTTTTTTATATTTATGTCTTTTTATGACAAATCCAAAAAACTCAATTTTTGATGTTTTAGTCCTGTAATTTCTGAATCCGAATTTTTACAGAAATGCGGGTGGTGTCATTTTGTTGGAAAAACAAAGTTCTACAAACGACTAAAGTTTAATCAAAATAGTTAGAGCCGTTTTTGAGAAATTTGGATTTTTCATGTTTTTTGAGGGATAATTACCCTTAAAAATCAAAAATGAAAAAAATGCCTGGAGATATCGTGGATTAGTACCTACATACCAAATTTAATCAAAATCGGCCCATTGGTTAGGGCTCTAGCTCTGTATACACACACACACACACACACACAGAGACATAGACATCACGTAAAAACCACTTTTTTGGGTTCAGGGAGCACCAAAACGAATATTTCCACTAACAACTCAAATTCGAAAATTGTTACGAAAACAATACTTTCTCCATATACTATGTATAGAGGGAGAAAGTAAAAAGCTAAGCCTTAAAATTTGTGTACTTTTAATATATTTGCCTAATTAAATAAATAGATCCTTGAGGAGCTCTGTATTTTATTTATTCAAGTTGTATGACAATTTTAAAAATCTTTGGTGGTTATTTATTTATTTATTTGTTTTATTTTCACATATTCTGCATGATTTTCAGGATTGGTTTTGACCGAATTTAGAGAATTTTCAAGGTTTCAGTTTCTGTAATCGTGTTCTACTTCAATATTGTTCTGAGAGACCTACTTTTTGCACATAATATTATATAGTATAATGTTTGGAGATTTCATTATATGAACTACAGATTAAAGGTTTTTGTATGCTTTTTTAATTACGTTACGTAAACTACAAATCGATGGTTACCACATTTCCTAGGTTTTTAATTGTTTGGGATGATTTTAACCCTAGGAACTTAAAAAATATATATTATTTTATAAATTTTGTTTTACAGAAGAAGAGTTGTATTTTGGTACGACTAGATTTTTCAAATTTCGGCACATTTTCGAGATTTTGTGGTGGTATTTTATTTTTAATCATGTTCATATAATTGATGAAGGCCTAATATTGGGCACGTTGTATGTCTATAACATATGTATTGGTATATAACAGCAGTAATTTGACTAGTTTTGATTACTTTAACCAGTCGGGAAATCAAAAACTCTAAATATCTTTAGATTTGACCATTTTCTTCGTATAAGTAGTAATGCTATGATGGTTCTATGCCAATTAAGATTAATTGACATGCACGTGAGACCATTTATACTTGAGCTATGAACTTGATATTTAGCATGGTGGTGTTTTCACCTTTTAACCCCGGAGAAAATTTCCAAATCTTACTTTTGCCAGTTTAAATTCCCTAAATAAAAATTAATAATGACAAATAAAAAAATACAAATACATTTAGTGTCGTTTTGTTTGAGTTCTAGCGGCCAAAAGGATGGTCTTATCGAAAAACGGAGACTACCACGTACCTTGGATTTTAGACGAACTAAAACTTTGGTTCTAAAACGGTTCTTACCTTTTGCCGAATCTGGCCCCTTCACCATTAGTTAGTGCTGTATTTTTTAAATTTTAACTATTTTAATTAGTTAATGGTAGTTTCATACATAAAAAATGTCAACCATCTAAGTAGCCTATATCTATATTTATAAATCTGATTACAATTTTAATTTGTTTCAATTACTATAGTTTACACACAAACGGCTTAGGTAGTTAATAATATGATCAGCGCACAGTGATTCATACCCACAGTCTATTTGTAGCAGTAGCCATGATAACATTATTGATGAATAAAACCTAAATACCAATTCATATTTGGATTGTTTGTACCTATGTTGTTACCATATGCCCTGGATATAATGGCACTCAACTACTATGACATTTTGCCGTTTACCTTTTTAGGGTGGGGACACCAATCGGGGGTCTGGGGGCGGAGCCCCCAGCGAGCGAAGCGAGTCTATAATATATACAGCCGCATGTGTAACTCACTCACTCACTCACTCACTCACTCACTGAGGTATACGAATTCTAGACCACTTCTAGACTAGCTAGAAACCTGAAATTTTGCATGCAGGTAGCTTATAGCTTGTAACCCCCAGAAAAATTGCCAAAACTGTCAATTTTTTATTTTAACCTCCCTAAAAAAATTTTTAAAACCCCCCCAAAAAGGCTTATTTTAAAATTACAGTTTTTGAGCTCTAGCGGCCGAACGGATTGACTTATCGAAAAACGGACACCACCACGTGCCACGGATTTTACACGATCTACAACTTTGTTTCTATGACGTTTTGTCGTATCTTGCTCCCTTCACCCTTAGGTAGCGCTAGATTTTTCAAATTTCAGGCAATTTCGACGGTTATTTTTGTGGTCTTTAATTTCCTATCACTTTAATTTAGTATGTAAAGGCTTGATATTTGGCACTCAATATGTTTACACATTACCCTTCACGAAACACTCGATAAACTAACATATTTTAATAATTAAACATCCCAAAAAAATTAAAAACCCTAATTATTCTATAAATGACAAACTGCATTATCGACTTACTCAGGTAATTCTAGATAAGCTAGAAACATGGAATTAGGCCTATATGTAGCTTGTCTATTGAAAACCCCAGGAAAATTGCAAAAAGGTATAATTTTTTATTTTAACCTCCTCAAAAAAATTCAAAAGGGAGGAAATTTTGAACATCTCCAAAATAGTGTATGTTTTGTGCTGTAGCGGCCGAACGGTTAGTCCAATCGAGAAACGTGTGTTACTAAGACATATGGGCTTTAGACGATCTATAACTTTGGTCCTATGACTTTTTGTCGTATCCCGTCTCCTAATAGTGTTGCCACGTAGTATTATATTAATAGTAGTAGTATTTTGGTTACATTTCCTAAAGTTAGGAACTCCAGATTTGGCATTCATGTGCTTTGCACTTTCTAACCAAAGAGAAAATTCCTAAGCCTTACTTTTTCCAGTTTTACTACCTCAATAACTTAATAATGGCGGATGGAAACAATCGAAATCTAGTGTTGTTTAAACAGTTCCAACGGCCATACAGATGCTCTCATATTTAAATTTCTGAAGATTGGTCTGTTTTCTTAATATGAGTAGTAGTCACTTCTAGAAGAGCGAGAAACCTGAAATTTGGCATGTATGTAGCTTGTACTTTGTAACCCCCAGGAAAATTCCAAAAAGTTACAATTTTTTATTTTAACCTCCTCAAAAAAGTTCAAAATGGAGGAAATTTTGAACATGTCCAAAATAGTGACTTTTTATTTGAGCTGTAGCGGCCGAACCGTTGGTCCTATCGAGAAACGGAGACCACCACGTGCCACGGATTTTAGACGATCTACAACTTTGGTCCTATGACTTTTTGTCGTATCTCGTCTCCTTCACCCTTAGGTAGCGCTAGATTTTTCAACATCGGCATATTTTCGAAATATTTTGGCCGTTTTTTATTTCCTATCACGTTAATATACTTGATGGAGGCCTAATATTGGGCACGCAGTACGTCTACATCACATGTAGTAAATAGCAGCAGAAATATGACCAGTTTTCATTAATTAAACCTGTCGAAAAATGAAAAAATCTAAATATCTTTAGATATGACCGTTTTCTTAGTATAAGTAGTGGAGTATTGGGGGGTCTGTTCCAATTTATATTATTGGATATACACGTGGCACCAATAATACTTGAGCTAGAGACGTGAGATTTGGCATGCATGTGCCTTCCACCTTTTCTTTCCAAATCCTACTATTTTTAGTTTGAACTATCTCAATAAAATAAATTATTGTGAATACAAAAATCAAAATAGAATTTTTTATTTAAGCTCTAGCGGCCGAACGGGTTGTCCTATCGAAAAACGAAGACCACCATGTGCCACGGATTTTAGACGATCTACAACTTTAGTCCTATGACATTTTGCCGTATCTCCCCCTTTCACCCTTAGATAGCGCTAAATTTGTTAAATTTAAACTTTTTTCACAAATTTGTATGTGGTTTTTAATGGTTTGTCGCTCTAATATAGAACTTAGAGGCCTAATACTTATCACACAGTATTCCTACTTTACAATTAGTACTAATAAATACTCCCACGCCCAGATTAAGTATCTTAAACACCCAAAAAATCAAAGTTTTTGAGCTCTTGTAGACTTTTCGTGTTTTTCAGGTACATTTTCTATGTTGCGCACTGTCGAGGGTAAAATCCCTTATAAATCATGTCATATTTGTTGCAGAAGGCTTTTAGTTACCCAAAGTCATAGTATTTTAGGTAGTTAACGGTGGTCGTATCCCTTATAAGGTTCAAAATACGCCTTTTAAAGGCTACATTATACATCAGTTAAGGGTATAATTTACGACAGGGACCTGGGGGCGAAGCCCCCCACAGGGGTCTGGGGGCGGAGCCCCCAGCGAGCGAAGCGAGTCTATAATATATACAGCCGCATGTGTAACTCACTCACTCACTCACTCACTCACTCACTGAGGTATACGAATTCTAGACCACTTCTAGACTAGCTAGAAACCTGAAATTTTGCATGCAGGTAGCTTATAGCTTGTAACCCCCAGAAAAATTGCCAAAACTGTCAATTTTTTATTTTAACCTCCCTAAAAAAATTTTTAAAACCCCCCCAAAAAGGCTTATTTTAAAATTACAGTTTTTGAGCTCTAGCGGCCGAACGGATTGACTTATCGAAAAACGGACACCACCACGTGCCACGGATTTTACACGATCTACAACTTTGTTTCTATGACGTTTTGTCGTATCTTGCTTCCTTCACCCTTAGGTAGCGCTAGATTTTTCAAATTTCAGGCAATTTCGACGGTTATTTTTGTGGTCTTTAATTTCCTATCACTTTAATTTAGTATGTAAAGGCTTGATATTTGGCACTCAATATGTTTACACATTACCCTTCACGAAACACTCGATAAACTAACATATTTTAATAATTAAACATCCCAAAAAAATTAAAAACCCTAATTATTCTATAAATGACAAACTGCATTATCGACTTACTCAGGTAATTCTAGATAAGCTAGAAACATGGAATTAGGCCTATATGTAGCTTGTCTATTGAAAACCCCAGGAAAATTGCAAAAAGGTATAATTTTTTATTTTAACCTCCTCAAAAAAATTCAAAAGGGAGGAAATTTTGAACATCTCCAAAATAGTGTATGTTTTGTGCTGTAGCGGCCGAACGGTTAGTCCAATCGAGAAACGTGTGTTACTAAGACATATGGGCTTTAGACGATCTATAACTTTGGTCCTATGACTTTTTGTCGTATCCCGTCTCCTAATAGTGTTGCCACGTAGTATTATATTAATAGTAGTAGTATTTTGGTTACATTTCCTAAAGTTAGGAACTCCAGATTTGGCATTCATGTGCTTTGCACTTTCTAACCAAAGAGAAAATTCCTAAGCCTTACTTTTTCCAGTTTTACTACCTCAATAACTTAATAATGGCGGATGGAAACAATCGAAATCTAGTGTTGTTTAAACAGTTCCAACGGCCATACAGATGCTCTCATATTTAAATTTCTGAAGATTGGTCTGTTTTCTTAATATGAGTAGTAGTCACTTCTAGAAGAGCGAGAAACCTGAAATTTGGCATGTATGTAGCTTGTACTTTGTAACCCCCAGGAAAATTCCAAAAAGTTACAATTTTTTATTTTAACCTCCTCAAAAAAGTTCAAAATGGAGGAAATTTTGAACATGTCCAAAATAGTGACTTTTTATTTGAGCTGTAGCGGCCGAACCGTTGGTCCTATCGAGAAACGGAGACCACCACGTGCCACGGATTTTAGACGATCTACAACTTTGGTCCTATGACTTTTTGTCGTATCTCGTCTCCTTCACCCTTAGGTAGCGCTAGATTTTTCAACATCGGCATATTTTCGAAATATTTTGGCCGTTTTTTATTTCCTATCACGTTAATATACTTGATGGAGGCCTAATATTGGGCACGCAGTACGTCTACATCACATGTAGTAAATAGCAGCAGAAATATGACCAGTTTTCATTAATTAAACCTGTCGAAAAATGAAAAAATCTAAATATCTTTAGATATGACCGTTTTCTTAGTATAAGTAGTGGAGTATTGGGGGGTCTGTTCCAATTTATATTATTGGATATACACGTGGCACCAATAATACTTGAGCTAGAGACGTGAGATTTGGCATGCATGTGCCTTCCACCTTTTCTTTCCAAATCCTACTATTTTTAGTTTGAACTATCTCAATAAAATAAATTATTGTGAATACAAAAATCAAAATAGAATTTTTTATTTAAGCTCTAGCGGCCGAACGGGTTGTCCTATCGAAAAACGAAGACCACCATGTGCCACGGATTTTAGACGATCTACAACTTTAGTCCTATGACATTTTGCCGTATCTCCCCCTTTCACCCTTAGATAGCGCTAAATGTTTTAAATTTAAACTTTTTTCACAAATTTGTATGTGGTTTTTAATGGTTTGTCGCTCTAATATAGAACTTAGAGGCCTAATTCTTATCACACAGTATTCCTACTTTACAATTAGTACTAATAAATACTCCCACGCCCAGATTAAGTATCTTAAACACCCAAAAAATCAAAGTTTTTGAGCTCTTGTAGACTTTTCGTGTTTTTCAGGTACATTTTCTATGTTGCGCACTGTCGAGGGTAAAATCCCTTATAAATCATGTCATATTTGTTGCAGAAGGCTTTTAGTTACCCAAAGTCATAGTATTTTAGGTAGTTAACGGTGGTCGTATCCCTTATAAGGTTCAAAATACGCCTTTTAAAGGCTACATTATACATCAGTTAAGGGTATAATTTACGACAGGGACCTGGGGGCGAAGCCCCCCACAGGGGTCTGGGGGCGGAGCCCCCAGCGAGCGAAGCGAGTCTAATATATATACAGCCGCATGTGTAACTGACTCACTCACTCACTCACTCACTCACTGAGGTATACGAATTCTAGACCACTTCTAGACGAGCTAGAAACCTGAAATTTTGCCTGCAGGTAGGTTATAGCTTTTAACCCCCAGGAAAATCGCCAAAACTGACAGTTTTTTATCATAACCCCCCCAAAAAAATATTTAAACCCCCCCCAAAAAGGCTTATTTTAAAATGACAGTTTTTGAGCTCTAGCGGCCGAACGGATTGACCTATCGAAAAACAAACACCACCACGTGCCACGGATTTTACAAGATCTACAACTTTGTTCCTTTGACTTTTTGTCGTATCTTGCTCCCTTCACCCTTAGGTAGCGCTAGATTTTTCAAATTTCAGGCTATTTCGACGGTTATTTTTGTGGCTTTTAATTTCCTATCACTTTAATTTAGTATGTAAAGGCTTGATATTTGGCACTCAATATGTTGACACATTACCCTTCACGAAACACTCAATAAACTAACATGTTTTAATAATTAAACATCCCAAAAAAATTAAAACCCCTAATTATTCCATAAATGTCAAACTGCATTATCGACTTACTCAGGTAATTCTAGGTAAGCTAGAAACATGGAATTAGGCCTACATGTAGCTTGTCCATTGAAACCCCCAGAAAAATTGTAAAAAGGTATAATTTTTTATTTTAACCTCCTCAAAAAAAATCAAAATGGAGGAAATTTTGAACATCTCCAAAATAGTGCATTTTTTGTGGCTGTAGCGGTTGAACGGTTGGTCCTATCGAGAAACGGAGACCTCCACGACACACGGATTTTAGACGATCTACAACTTTGGTCCTATAACATTTTTTTTTGGCTTATCTCGTCTCCTTCACCCTTAGGTAGTGCTAGATTTTTCAAATTTCGGCATATTTTCTATATTTTGTCCTATCAAAAAACGGAGACTCCCAGAGAAAATTTCAAAATTTTACTTTAGTCAGTTTAAATTCCCTTAATAAAAATTAATAATGGCAAATCAAAAAATTAAATAAAAAAGTGTCATTTTATTTGAGTTCTAGCGGCCAAACAGATTGTCCTATCAAAAAACGGAGACTATCACGTTCCACGGATTTTAGGCGATCTACAATTTTCTTCCCATGACTTTTTGCCGTATCTCGACCCCTTAACCCTTAGATAGCGCTATATTTGTTAAATTTCAAGATTTTAACGTGGTTTTCAATGGTTTGCCGTTCTAATACAGAACTTAGAGGCCTAGTATTTGGCACATAGTATTCCTATATTACAATTAATTAGTATTTAGAACCAGTCATATGCCCAGATTATATCACTTAAACATCCGAAAAAAAAAGACTTTGAACTTTTGTAAATTTATTTGTTTTTATTAGGTGTATTTTTATGTAGCGCTCCAGCAAGGGTAAAAACCCTTATAAATAATGTTATATTTGTTGCGGAATGCTTATTGTTGACCAAATACATAGCAATTTAGGTTGTTAACTTTGTTTTCCCCCTTATAAGGTTTAGGCGACGTCCTATAAAGGCTATATCACAAAATCCAGTGTAGGGTTTCAATTTTCTCTCCAAGCACTTAGGTAATAAATGGAAACTTAACATTTAACATACAGTACTTCTCCATGCCAAGTAGTATTCACCAACTGGCATATGACCAGATTTTATAGGTGAAATCCCTAAAAATAATAAAAACCTTGGAATATTTGTAGAGTTCATAGGTCTTAAAGAGAACTAGTAAACCTGTCGCGGCTTCGCTCGCGATCATCATTTATAAATATCGTGTTAACGTTCCAAAGCCAACATGGCCTGCTGATTAACTGTGTTTACTCTATCCAGCTGATTGCTTAAAACTTATAGTTATTTCCCAATGTTAAGCTTATAGGAAAAAACTCAACTTTAAAGGGCCCCTGGGCCTCACTCACAAATTATTTCTCTATAAAAAAAGTTTCCTGCACAACTTCACGTTAGGCTCTTTCCAATGACACCAAAAACATGAAAATCGGTTGTGTAGTTTAGGAGGAGTGATTGTCACAAAAAACCTGCTCTCCTATTAAATAAGTATAGATTTGGACCAATTTACATTAAATTTTGGCCAAAGAGCGACCTGGGGGCGAGGCCCCCCACAGGGGTCTGGGGGTGGAGCCCCCAGCGAGCGAAGCGAGTCTAATATATATACAGCCGCATGTGTAACTGACTCACTCACTCACTCACTCACTCACTCACTGAGGTATACGAATTCTAGACCACTTCTAGACGAGCTAGAAACCTGAGATTTTGCATGCAGGTAGCTTGTACCTTGTAACCCCCAGGAAAATTCCAAAAAGTTGCAATTTTTTATTTTAACCTCCTCAAAAAAATTCAAAATGGAGGAAATTTTGAACATATCCAAAATAGTGCCTTTTTATTTGAGCTGAAACGGCCGAACGGTTGGTCCTATCGAGAAACGGAGACCACCACGTGCCACGGATTTTAGACGATCTACAACTTTGGTTCTATGACTTTTGGTCGTATCTCGTCTCCTTCACCCTTAGGTAGCGCTAGATTTTTAAAATTTCGGCATATTTTCGAAATATTTTGGCCGTTTTTTATTTCCTATCACGTTAATATACTTGATGGAGGCCTAATATTGGGCACGCAGTATGTCTACATCACACTTAGTAAATATCAGCAGAAATATGACCAGTTTTTATTAATTAAACCTGTCGAAAAATGAAAAAATCTAAATATCTTTAGATATGACCGTTTTCTTAGTATAAGTAGTGGTGTATTGGGGGTTCTGTCCCAATTTATATTATTGGACATACACGTGACACCAATAATACTTGAGCTAGAGACGTGAGATTTGGCATGCATGTGCCTTGCACCTTTTCTTCCCAAATCCTACTATTTTTAGTTTGAACTATCGCAAATAAATAAATAATTGTGAATAAAAAAATCAAAATGTAGTCTTTTTTTATTTGAGCACTAGCGACCGAACGGGTTGTCCTATCGAAAAACGAAGACCACTACGTGCCACGGATTTCAGACGAACTACAACTTTGGTCCTGTGACATTTTGCCGTATCTCACCCCTTTCAACCTTAGGTAGCGCTAGATTTTTTAAAATACAATTTTTCCAAGATTTGTTCGAGGTTTTTAATAGTTTGACGCTCTAAAATAGAACTTAGAAGCCTAATATTTAACACACAGTATTCCTACATTACAATTAGTACCAAGCAACACTCCCACGCCCAGATAAAGTATCATAAATACCCCAAAGAAATCAAAGTTTTTGATATTTTGTAGACTTTTTCGTGTTTTTCAGGTACATTTTTTGTTGCGCTCTGTCGAGGGTAATATCCCTTATAAATCATATCAAATTTGTTGCAGAATACTTTTGGTTACCCTAAGTCATAGTATTTCAGGTTCTTAACGGTGGTTGTATCCCTTATAAGATTCAAAATACGCCTTTTAAAGGCTACATTATACATCAGTTAAGGAAATAATTTACGACAGGGACCTGGGGGCAAAGCCCCCCACAGGGGTCTGGGGGCGGAGCCCCCAGCGAGCGAAGCGAGTCTAATATATATACAGCCGCATGTGTAACTGACTCACTGAGGTATACGAATTCTAGGCCACTTCTAGACGAGCTAGAAACCTGAAATTTTGCACGCAGGTAACTTTTACCTTGTAACCCACAGGAAAATTGCCAAATTTGACAATTTTTTTATTTTAACCCCCCCAAAAAAATATTTAAATTCCCCCAAAAAAGGCTTATTTTAAAATTACAGTTTATGAGCTCTAGCGGCCGAACGGATGGTCCTATCAAAAGACGGACACCACCACGTGCCACGAGTTTTGCAAGATCTACAACTTTGTTCCTATAACCTTTTGTCGTATCTCGTCTACTTCACCCTTAGATAGCTCTAGATTTTTTTCAAATTTTTAGATTTTATGGAGGGTTTTATTTCCCATCACGTTAATATACTTGATGGAGGCTTTATACGATCTACAACTTTGGTCCTATGACTTTTTGTCGTATCTTGTCTCCTTCACCCTTAGGTAGCGCTAGAGTTTTCAAATTTCGGCATATTTCCGAAATATATTGGCCATTTTTTATTTCCTATCACGTTAATATACTTGATGGAGGCATAATATTGGGCACGCAGTATGTCTACATCACACTTAGTAAATAGTAGCAGAAATATGACCAGTTTTTATTAATTAAACCTGTCGAAAAATGGAAAACTCTAAATATCTTTAGATATGACTGTTTTCTTAGTATAAGTAGTGGTGCATTGGGGGTTCTGAGCCAATTTATAATATTGGACATACACGTGACACCAATAATACTTGAGCTAGAGACGTGAGATTTGGCATGCATGTGCCTTGCACCTTTTCTTCCCAAATCCCACCACTTTTAGTTTGAACTATCTCAACAAAATAAATAATTGTGAATACAAAAATTAAAACGTAGTATTTTTTATTTCTCCCCCTATACATAGTATATGGAGAAAGTATTTTTTTCGTCAAAACTTTCGAATTTGAGTTGTTAGTGGAAATATTCGTTTTGGTGCTCCCTAAACCCAAAAAAGTGGTTTTTACGTGATGTCTGTCTGTGTGTGTGTGTGTGTGTGTGTGTGTGTGTGTGTGTGTGTGTTTGTGTGTGTGTGTTCGTGTGTGTGTGTGTGTGTGTGTGTGTGTGTGTGTGTGTGTGTGTGTGTGTGTGTTTGTGTGTGTGTGTGTGTGTGTGTGTGTGTGTGTGTGTGTGTGTGTGTGTGTGTGTGTGTGTGTGTGTGTGTGTATGGACTCATCTTGCTAGGGGGCCCTGTGTGTGCATTTCACCAGACTCGGGGGTCCGCACGAATTGTGGGGCATTACACAGGGCCCCCGAGTTAATATCGTACTATTGGGTTTCTGGCTCAACAACGATCATTTTTCGTAAATTTTGTGAAGACCCCACATTCTGGTTCTATGCACGTGTTCTTACGGGGCCCTACGTAAGCTAGCGCTCCGCACCGTGGCGTCTACGGGAACTACTCCCACCGCCGCTCGCCCCCCGCTCCCCTCTCCATGGCATTGTGAATTCCCGGAAGCGCTTCCGTTCCCTCGCAATATTTTTATTTTGTCGAGAACTCTGGCTGTAGTTTCGATAATTCGGACTTCAGAGCTGTCCCTACAGTCTTTAACCTTACTCTAGACTCTAGGAGCTGTGAGCTGTGAGGGTTTGAGTCCGCATCTAGTCTAAAGTAACTTCTTGCTGAGTGTTGTTATTTAAACCTTGGTGGTACGTAAACTCTTATCGTCTGTTTTCCAGTGGTAGATAACATGGAATATAGGAGGCAAACATGGCGTATCAATTATTTTATACTAGTATTAAATACTTACGTCCTACATTATTATCAAATCGGAGCCTACGGTAAAAATAGGATAAGTAACTGGCCTCTAATCATTTTTGGTCTTGTCACTGGTCATTTTGAAGCTGTAAATCACTTTGTATGTTTTATAAAAGTAAATTTTATTCTTTTTCTCTTCTTTCACATACAAATAAACAGCTGAATATACAAGTTAATTATCTTTTAATCTATGAAACGCCCAAGAAACCTTTGCTGCAGTATTTTTTTAACTTTTCTAACCATTTTGACTACAATGAGGTATTTTATGTATTAATGCAGAGTTGAAACGCTGATATCTCAGTGGCTATCGAAACGATTTTCAAGGTTGATGTATCAAATTAAAAGGTATAACGCATAGGTTTGCCGAATTTCTTTCGAAATTTTTGTTCGTCCATTGGTAAATCCTACAAACCTTTAAGTTTCAATCAATACAATTCTAATGGAAGAATATAATTCAATTCAATTCAATTAACACTGTTGATGCAACAACAAAACATAGGATGGTATCAAGAACATTTTAGTCAACATTTTTAAATAATGTCAATTGGAATGTAAGCGAAGCTGCAACAGTAATCTAGTAAACACAATTAATACCCTGTTTCGTACTATAATTTTGTTTATTATTTTGCTATCTTAACATTTTATAGAGAGCTGTACGTCATCAAAGTTTACTTTTCAAGGTCGATGATAGTCCATACTTAAATAAAAGTTAGAAAATATCAGATCACCTTCTTTCAATGTTTATCATACTAAACAATAAAGTACCTGACAAATTCTAACAACGATTACAATTTTATTTTAATGCTCAACGATCCGAGATAGAAAAAATCGAAAAGGGTCTTGATTTTCAAATGTTCCCCAAGAGTTGTTTCCTTTATCAGAATATGTTATAGTAAATTGTAAATATGTAAATTTATAGTTGTTAAAAGTAGTTTATTCACAAACGAATACATGTCGAGGCTTTATATTTCCATAAATATACATATTGGCTATGGATAAAACCATTTTTAGGTTAATTTTCCTTCATTCGGCTTTTAATTCGCTATCAAATAAACACAGATTACGGGTAATTTTTGGATCATATTAAAACATCTCTAATAATCTAAATTTAACCCAGTAACTCGTTAAACTCGTCTTGTGGTACTGAGAAACGTTACTTGTTACTTTACATTCATTGTCTGAATGTGATGGTACCCAATGATTCAATGATACACTGGGTACGCCGGCGGGCGCGGGCGCAGGCGCCTCGGTTGAGGTGGGGTGACGCTCGCACGCCCGCGAACATTGCATGCTTTACGATAAATAACTACTGATGTATTTAATTTCTTGTCAGTTCTGTTTCGTACTAATATATTCATTATGTTACAAAACCAATACCAATTAATCTACACTTAACGCTAGTAGGGGTCTTTTGAAGTTTTTAGGGGTCGCTTACATCTTCAAATCAGAAATTAAATATTTGGGCTGAAGTTGATATCACCCCAAATTCGTTTTTTTTTTGTTATTTCAGGGCCCAAAGATGAAAAAATTTGAACGGTTACTGGGTTTAAATTTTTTTTGTATTACTGTACAATGTAAAAAATAAGATTAAAACTTGACTTCAGTAAGAATAATTCAAGGACGAATCAAACGATAACTTGATCAATATAAAAAGATAATAAACAGCCAAGTTATTAAGAATTATTATAGTCTATTAGCTGTTGTACCCGTTCTTCGCACGGATTTAGGTAAATAACCGGGAAAATGGCAATAGTTCCTATGTAAACCAAATAAAAATCACTAAAACACAATAAATTAGTATAAGATATGAACGAAAGAAGCTCAAAGGACCAAGTAGCCCAAAAAGAACGGGAGTGCACAAACCTTCCCAGGCATATATAGAACCATTTCCCAAAGTTTCACGGCGGCAATGATCGGATGAACGGTTTAGTAATGAATAAAGGACAAACAGACAGACAGACAAGAATTCGTTTAAAAATGTAAATAGATTTTTGACCAATTACCATGCTTGACGATGGTATTATGTTGCTATGGAACGAAAAATGTTACAGAAAATAAGGAAAACTAATTACAATACAAATACGCACAGGCCGAGACGCTATACTAAGCAAGATAGAGGAACTTTGCTTATTTTTACCTAAAAAACTAAATTATTAAGTTTGGTACCGGACTTAACAGACGAGACGTCCTCCCAGTATATTAGAATGGGAAACCGAGCTCCCGATTGAAAGGGAAGAGCAAAAACTACTTTTGTTTCGTTGATAAAATAACTTTCCTTTTTCTGAATAGTTATGAAAGCCTACTGTACACTATAACTCCTTTGTTATCATTCTTTTAAATTGAACATTCAGTGTGATTTCTGGACCAAAACAAGCAACATGTTTTCTGTTTAATTACATGTTTTATTTGGAATGTTGTCTAGTTTTTAACTTTTCAACACAACATTTGAATTTTTATTAATTTTTATTTTGTTAACCCCGATGAAAGCAACAAATATAACTTTGAAATAAAGTTTTACTCGATCATACCTTAAACCCCTGCCTCGATTGCCCATGAAACTATTGGATGTCATTTCTGCTGTCGACAAAGGTGCTCTTATCTCCAGAAGAGGTTCAAGGATAGATAGTGATAATGATAATGGGCGGTCCTAGCTCTACCTACCTCCTCCTCTCACTCCGCCAAGTGACTCGTGCCTTTTCCACTATCGCCGTTTTCTCAGACCCTCACCTCCCCCCGTCCACCAGTCTATTTACGCGCCCTTTCGCTAAGAACTCCCAGTCTGTACAGCAACCCGCCCGTACATAAACTTTGATAAATTGTCATGAGGCCGATTATTTTCTATTTCCGTTATTCTGGTATAAAAATGTAATTTATCAAGACCCGTTTCTAAATAAAGTTCATAATCCGTCGTATATGACGGCATAATGAAAAAAAAAACGATTCAGGAAAATGTTCTGAACCGATTCCACATTTTTACTTTCTTTATAAAAAAAAATTGCGCCCCATATCTTACAACAGCTCTGACTACTGAACAAAACTATGTTTACTTAGCATTTAAAGAGATTTTTTTAAGCCGGTTATTGTTGCTGCCTCGGCGCGCGGCGCGGCGGGGTATTGTGCCGAAGCCGCCGCGGCGCCGGCGGCTCGTCCCTCATTATTGCCGCTTGGCCGAAAACGACGAATAGAGCAGTATCGAACCCAATAATATAAAGTCATTTTCTAAATAGTTAAGAATCATTGAAATTCATTGATATATTGAGATTCACCTTGAAATTTGATGTAAAATCCTGTACTCTTATACGAGCAATGTTTGTATGCTTGCACAATTATCTCAAAAAGGGCTCCGAGGATTTCCTTCAAATGCTGGAAATAACTCGTTTCTAGTATACAAACATGTTATATATCGGTCACGTTGTCAGCAAAAATCGAATTACTTAAATAAATGAATTTTAAAGTTTATAAATTGTACCATTGGGCCTTATGGGTTGCTATGATGGAAACGAAATGACAACAAAAAACGTAAACATAAAAAAAGTATTGTTGGAGCTTGTTGGAGCTGCCCAGTCATATGTTTTAGCCACGTATTGACTGTTGAGTAAAGATAGAGATCAGCTGGTAACAATAATATACACCGAGTAATACTCATTCCACCAGGTACTTCGACGTAAATCGGCCAATTTTGAGATACAGTATTATTTCTTCTCAATGTACTTCACGTAAATATAAGACTAATAATCTACATCTTTAATTTTTTAAGGCAAATCCGTTACTTCAAGATTTCAAGCGCTACACTTTACCAGCAGCCTTCGGGAAAGGCTCATTTTAAGGCTCTGATATTGTAAATGGCGGAAAAAATAAAACTATTTCCAAAAAGTAACTAGAAAACAAGAAATAATTAAACATATCTAACATTAAAAGACGTTGATGAAACCCCGGGCCGTTTTGAGGACCCTCGAGGCCCCGGACGAACTTCTTAACGGCCAGGGCTTAGTTTCTAAACTAAAAAGTACCAGAGCAGTGGCACACCGGGGGGCCTGGGGAGTATGCGATCTTCCAGAGGAGCGGGGAGGCCGGGAATTTTTTTCTAAATTTCACTACGTAAAATTGGTGCGTTTTTAGCGTACCTGAGCAAGCCTTTTGCAACATTATTTACTGTGTCACTCTAAAATACAAAATAACAGGCTGAATAAATTAGTAAAGGTTTTTTGGATGTATCTATTTTCTACTGACACGTTTCAACAACGGTAACTTACATATAAAATTTAAATAGGCATTCGGGTTTCAGGTTTATTTTAAAACGACCAGGTATAGAACGTCGAGGTCAAAATTTAGCCTAATAATAAGGAATACAGAACGTTAAAACATGCAGAATAGATTTAATCTTTTTGTTTCTAAACCACATGTTAAAAATGCCTATAAGCATAAAACTCATTCGCCAAAATAAGTGGCGACCTTCAATACTTAAGAGCTGGCCCCTTAACACTTAAGAAATTTCACCCGGAGGCTGATTTTGCCGGCGCCCTTTTATGCTTAAGGCAAGACAAGAGTGTTTGCCTAAAGACCCTATTATCCCAGTACCTCTTTTCACATGGGGGGCCCCTTTTCGCCAGGGGTTTTTGTTCATCTGGGGGGCCTTTTTGTCCGGGGCCCTTTTTGCCTGGGGTTTCGATTTGCCTGGGGGCTCATTTACGCCCGGGGATTTCCATCTTCCCGGATGGCTCTGTTATCCCGGGGAGCCTTTTAGCTTGAGGTTTTAGATTCGCCCGGGTACACCTTATTTCCTGGGGCCCCTTTTGGCTTGGGATTTTCTGTTCATCCGGGAGGCCCTTTTCACCCAGGCCCCTTTTTACTGGCGGCCCATTATATGGGAAACCGTTTTGATTCGCCTGGCAGCCCCTTTCGTCCGAGGATTTCCATCTTCCCGTGGGGCCCTTTTATCCCGGGCTCGTTTTACCTGGGACGCCTTATTTCCTGAGGACTCCTTTACACTTGAGTTTCTGTTCACCCCGAGGATCCCTTTTTCTGGGGGCCCCATATTTCCCGAGGGCCCCTTATTTCTTGAGGCCCCTTTATTTCCTGGGGGCCTATCGTTTACTGGGGGCTAAGTTTCGCTTGGGGGTTTCAATTCACCCAGGGGGCCCCTTTTCGACCGGGGCCCCGGGCCGAGAAAAGCGCCGAAGCGGCCTCCTCGGGCTCAAAGCTTGTCCCCGTGCGCCCATAGGTAGAAATGGCCCTGAACCCCCATGTAATGTTTTAAAACACATTTGTGTAAGTCCCCTTGATTTGGTTTGAGGAACACGTGTTAAGCCCCCCAGTATTGTCTGATGCACAGTGTGTATAGCCCCATAATTTGGGATGTGTGTTAAGCCCCCCAGTATTGTCTGATGCACAGTGTGTATAACCCCATAATTTGGGATAGTGCAGAGATGTGTTTGGCCCCGAAATTTGGTTTCATGCAAGGTTGTGTTATTAAAGTGGTGTGTTTAGAGAAACAAATCACGTACTAAAACTTGTCTCCATCTATACGTTAATAAACCGTATATAACTCTTAGGACCCCACAACTGGGTTTAAGGTCAGGACCCCATAGCAAGTTAGGAACATGTATGTGTGTGTGTGTGTGTGTGTGTGTGTGTGTGTGTGTGTGTCTGTGTGGATGTGTACAGAGCTAGAGCCCTAACCAATGGGCCGATTTTGATTAAATATGGTATATAGGTACTAATCCACGATATCTCCAGGCTTTTTTTCATTTTTTGGAATTTTTGATTTTTAAGGGTAATTATCCCCCAAAAACCACCAAAAAACATGAAAAATCCAAATTTCTCTTAAACGGCTCTAACGATTTTGAATAAACTTTAGTCGTTTGTAGAACTTTAGTTTTCCAAAAAATGACACCACCCGCATTCCTGTAAAAATTCGGGTTCAGAAATTACAGGACTTAAAACATCCAAAATTCAGTCTTTTTTATTTTTCATAAAAATTCATAAATATAAAAAAATATTACTATTCACCATTAAAAAAAGTTCAAAAAACTAAATAATTTAGTATTTTGAATTACTATTCTACGATTGCTGGTTTCGGAGAAAATTGAAATTTTCATTTAGCGGTAAACGCATTACGTTGTCCAATGTTATTCTTATGGGGAATAAAAAAATTACTATTTCTCTCTTATGTACTGATCAATTTCATTCAAACTTGATATGCTTGTCAATTTAGTATTGACCAACAGAGTTAATTCGAAATATGTTGCCCTTTAATAACTCTGGGGGGGAATAGGGGGTATTTCCCCTCTTAAATCCACGAGTGTAGCAATGAATTCTGTATTGCCTCCAAAGCAGGAATTTGGGGGGATGTTTTTTAAAACAACTTGTTTACAAGATTATCTGTGCATTCGACCGTGCTTTGTATTCTATATTTAGTAAATAAAATGTAATTTATTCATTGAAGTTGGGCTAAAAGGGAGAAAGTATGTGTCAGTTTCCTGATACCGTTTATTTATTTTAGCTCTAGCGGCCGAACGGGTTGTCCGATCGAAAAACGAAGACCACCACGTGCCACGGATTTTAAACTCTCTACAACTTTAGTCCCATGACATTTTGCCGTATCTCACCCCCTTCACCCTTAGGAAGCGCTAGATTTGTTAAATTTAAACTTCTTTCTAAGATTTCTTCGTGGTTTTTAATGGTTTGTCGCTCTAATATGGAACTTAGAGGCATAATATTTATCACACAGTATTTCTACATTACAATTAGTACTAAAAAACACTCACACGCTCAGATTAAATATCTTAAACACCCAAAAAATCAAAGTTTTTTTAGATTTTGTGGACTTTTCGTGTTTTTCGGGTACATTTTTATGTTGCCCTCTGTAGAGGGTAAAATCCCTTATAAATCATGTCGTATTTGTTGCAGAAGGCTTTTGGTTACCCAAAGTCATAGTATTTCAGGTTGTTAAAGGTCGTCGTATCCTTATAAGGTTCAAAAGACGCCTTAAGAAGGCTACATAATACGTCAGTTAAGGGTATAATTTTTATCAAGCACTTAGTTAATACATGGAGGCTTAAAACTTAACATACTACGTCTCCATGCCAAGTAGTATTCATCAACAGGCATATGACCGGATTTTATAGGTTAAACCCCTAAAAATAATCAAAGCCTTGGAATAGTTGTAGAATTTAGGTCTTAAATAGAATTTGGACCAATTTACATTAAACTGTGGCCAAACAGCGACCTGGGGGCGAAGCCCCCCACAGAGGCCTGGGGGCGGAGGCGGAGCGATTTTTAAATTGTTATATACTCTAATATTGTACTGCTAGGCCTAAATTTGTTCGCTCAATAAGTCTACTTTATATTTTGAGTATACATAGGACCTCGGATTATTAGCGTAATTAAACCATGTGCCATAGGTACTACGACAGGGACCTGGGGGCGAAGCCCCCCACAGGGGTCTGGGGGCGGAGTCCCCAGCGAGCGAAGCGAGTCTAATACATATACAGCCAGATGTGCGACTGACTGAGGGATACGAATTCTAACCCACTTATAGATTTGCTAGGGACGTGACATTTTGCATGCAGGTAGCATATAGCGTATAACCCCTAGAAAAGTTAACAAAATTCATAATTTTTAATCATTAAAACTTTTAAAAATAACTTAAAACCCATTAGACACTGCGTTACCGACATGCATTATTTAGATATTTCAAATTTTCGTTGTTATCAGTAATGCAGTATCTACATAGGCAAATCTACATAGGCTTTCGCGTGTAAGCGTTTTTTTGGCAATCTACAGTAATGCCTTTCCTATTAAATAGTTATAATTTTAAACTCGATTAAATATTTTTCCATAATCTCGTGAATGCATTGACTAGTAAACCTACTACTCATTCCTTAACATCGACAAATATCATTTTAGGTTCTCGCTGGTATGAAATTTCTTTGTTTTTAACCACGCCCTTTGGCAATTCTGTATGTAATTTTTAAATTCTTATATTCTTGAACTTTACGGTGATGAATTGTCCAGTTTTTTACGTAGTTTTTATAGCCATGACATTTTTTGCGTTGCCCGTTTTTAAAATTTATTTTTCATCAAAATTTTTAATTAATAAACCTCTAGAAAAAATCTTAACTTACGTTGTCGACATGTAGTTATACACACAATACGCCTGCATGCCAGGGCCAACAACGTTCACATGAACAATTTTATTTGTTAAAAACCCATACAAAATGTCTAAATTAATGTGGATTTTTTTGGTCTTTTGGTCATAGTAGGTTGGAAAATCCTTTCATAAATTAGGTAATATTCGTTACAGATTACTTGTAATTGGTACACACATTATTTTATGTTATTAACAGTGCTTTTACCCCCATTAAAAATACAAGTGGATGTCAAATAAGGACAGTTAAGAGCAAGGATTTAAATTATTTCACGCACTTGTCATAATTTGGTATCGGATTTTCGAATCCAATAGTAATGACCTATACGAAACAACAGTCAAATTAACAATTTAAATAGGTTTAATAAGTTCAACCCTTCAAAATGAAATTCTTAATATTGGGTAACTATTGTTTTATGTTTTTAAGTCATGATCCTATCGAAAATAAGCCCCTGATGACTTAGTTTATGCCAGTTACAGATTATATATTCAGTGACTCAAGAATGCACTAATAATATTTTCAAAATTCGCTAATGTTTATTTGATGCAAAACTTGAGCTACTGCTACTACCGACTTAGTGGTTTGTTTAATGTTGGATTTACGGCACTGTGTAGTATAGGTAGTGCTCCATTTTTCAAACTTCAGCAATTTGTTACGTCTCTTATTGATTTTGAGTTGTTTGTCGCTCTTAATATATCTCTAAGCGGGATAATATCTAGATTTCTTGGTCTTTTGGGTTTTCACATAGTTTGTGGGAAAAGCCATACGTGCGGCATGCGGTTAATATGTTACAGATGACTTTTACTCACTACAAACGTAATATGTTACAGTTGTAACGTTTATTGATGTATCTAATTAATCTAAAAATACAAGTTATCAAATAAGGGTAATAGTTTTAAATTTCTTCTAAATTTTAATTTATTCTTTCTCTTTAATTTCTAATTTTAATTTATTTAGTCTCTTTCTTTAAACTATATCTGAATTCTTAAAATTCGGCATCCGATTTCTGAGAACTATGGACTTTATAAAGCAATTGTCAAATGAACAATTTAAAATGTTTTAACCTCTTCAAGCATTAAAATGTTTTAACCCCTTCAAACAAAAATCTTAATAATTTATGAACATTGTTTCATTTTTGTAAATTATGCTCCTGCGGAAAATAAGCCCGTTATGAATTATATTATATTAACTAGTTACAGATTACTTCTTCAGTGTCTCGAGAGTAATTATATTTTGAATATTCTCTAATGCTACTTTAATGTAAAGTTCGAGCTACAGCTACGTCTGCCTCTTATTAGTTTAAAGTCGGATTTGGGGCATTGTATTGTATTAAATAAACCTTCGCCGTGTAATATATCTAAAGAGAAAAGGGACTTTAAAATCACAAAGTCAAAGAAAATTAAACGTAGGCGCCTTAAATACTTCATACCGCTCATGACGAACAATTGAAATAGGCTGAGAAGAGGTATGGGACTCATCTTAAGAAATATACGGAATATTTCAAACGGTACAGACAACAGAATAGGACAACACCAGAAAAACGGTATTGAGGAGAAGGAGTCTGCAGCATTTTTTATAAGATTCAGAAGTCATTCTGTATATGAATTTATATGTAATTTAACGCCTGAAAAATAAAAATAAAAATTACATGTTTTATATTTTGCTGAGTATTATTGTATTTTAGGTCCACTTAAACGATTAAAAGCATTGTTATTTAGAACACATAAACAACAGATAATTTATAGATACCATATGTGTTATGTTTATGTCGTTTTTGATGACTTAAATATTTACAAAATAGAAAAACTTCATATATGAAAAAATCATTATATTTGTAGTTCAGATTTTCTTTCATTGTTTACAATTATATCATATATGGACGCTTGTATTTTGTCACATCCTATTTAGTTCATCGCATCAAAACTAAAGTTTGAATTCATCTCGTAATGAAAGCTTATCGCAAACACCACATTCTGGACGATCTGCAACGGGGTTTTCCCCTACAAAAACATCATAAACCATGTCATATTGATTGCTTATGTATATCAAAATGACTTTAATTAATTTGAAAGTGTTACTTAAAAAGACAACAAAAAACCCTAGAAGCCTAGTAATTAGAACACTATATGGATTATTTTTAGTCTTCATAAGAACTGTTTAGTCACTACAAACACAATAATATTTTTTTGTTGTAATGGTTTTTGAAGGTAGTTTAAAGCCATAATTGTATGTCAGAAACTCCCCGGTGATCATTTGTTCTTCTCAATAGTTGTAATATTCATTTGTGTTTACGGCAGAGGCAAGGGGGCCTGACTAACACAAACTCCCCATTTAATACTTTTATTTTTTTAGTTACTTTTGTTTTATGTTTTTAAATAGATGGTTCCTACGTTTCCCGGCTTCCTCGATGGCGGAACTGGATGTGACACGCTGCAACATTATGCACTGGCTAACTAACAGGGGAAAACATTTACTCAATACTATTAAACGCTTTTTACACTGGAAAATATATTCCTTTGATAGATTTTATGGACTTGACTATATTCTACATTACTACTCCTATTATTCAGGACAAGTTTACACATTTCAGTGGCACTATAAAACTATTATGCATTGTTTTTATATTATTTTCGACATTACCCTTTCAATTCAAAAAATAATTGTTCATCCGATGTCACTCTCTCTTTATTACACCAATACGTTACAAAAAGTTACTTAAATTATAAAATTTATGATAATTATTAACACTAATTAGTTTCGATATTTAATTATTAGAAAGATTTAGACTTCTATATTGAAATAATCCATAAAAGACTATAACCCAATACATTAGGTTTTTTCTACAATTACCAACACATACTGCCTTTTCTGCTTTTATTCTTTTAGACTATTACAATACTATCTCCTTTCATAATATTTCTCAGTCATGATTAATACTTATATACAACAAATACTGTAGCAATGTTTTACAAAAATACTTAAATCATAAAACTACTACATAATTACTTTTTATATTGATTCCATTGTCTAGCAAAATTTACCTTTACACTTAAGTAAATATCACAACATGAATTTAACATTAAACTTAGTAGGATTTGTTTAGTAATAATTATCGACGATACTTCCTTCAATATACTTGTCCTTTGGTACTAGGACTTTTGGCCTTTTAATTTTTGCTGTGGGCGCGAACAAAGTGAGCCATTGGTTATACAGAACACGTAAGCTCTTACAACATGTTCTTTAAAGCTTAGTTTTGCTAAGTAGTCATTGTGATTATAATGCCGAATATTTTATATTTTGTTACGTCCACCTTCAATAAGTCAACAAACTACAAGAGTTATTGAGTAGATATTTGGAAGAAGATGGGTCCATCCCGAAAAAAAACAGTTATGGGCTTATTCCTGTTCCAATGAGGCTAGGCCCTAACGTCCTTCAACATTTCCAAGATAATTATATACTTACTAGACCGTTTGAGCATATATTTGGTAGAAAGACAGCAGGTAATTCACTATAGTGAGAAACAAACCTATAATTTCCATCCTTTATGCCCTTTGGGACTTATAAACTCCGTCGGCCTTTAAAATTTTAATTTATTTATCACTGATGTTAGTAGTTAACTGAATAGATTGATCAT
This sequence comes from Allygus modestus, assembly GCA_963675035.1. Lineage (NCBI taxonomy): Eukaryota > Metazoa > Arthropoda > Insecta > Hemiptera > Cicadellidae > Allygus > Allygus modestus. The sequence continues at coordinate 312,074,647 of OY776111.1, forward strand.
ACATTTGTTAGGAGTATAGTTAATATATCAGAATAAAACCTTTGCTTACTCCTGCTCCAAAAGTGATTTACCACATGTTGGAACTACCGAATTTATGGGTAAATCCTATACTTTAATATGAGTAAGGTTTGCTTGCTTGCGACACTGATCTCAAAAACGGCTCCAACGATTTCCTTCAAATGTTCGAAATAACTAATTTCCGGGATAAAAATAAGTCCTAGACAGGCCTCAACCCTAGGAAAAATCAAATCATGTAAAATAATTAAAATGAAAAGTTAAAAAATTAACATTGGGTTTATGGAGTTTCAAATCAAAACAAAAGAATTGTAACAGCTGTTCATAATCAACCAGGGAACTGTCAAAGTAATACTCACGTTGTTTATGATTATTAACATGTGGTTTCCTGAGAGCAGAGATTAAAAGATTTGAGTTAACAATACATATATAGAGTAGTAAAATAAATCAAAGGGACATTGAGCTATAAATAACAACTGGAGGAACCTTAAAATGTAGAAAAGAGGCAAATGAATAATACAAATGTGATTATCAGTAGGGGAAGTGGTGAAATATTCCACTCCAAGTCATCTAAACAAACTGACTGGCCTTTCCCCGAGTAAAGCTCGGCCCCCCAGGTACTGGGTTCTGATCAGACCATAGAAAAATATAGTATTGTATAGAAAGATATTTAAAAAAAACTAACATTTGGATTATGGTTAAGATTTGTAAATAAAAACTAAAGAATCATAACAGCTATACAAAAGCAACAATTTAATTGTATAAATAACACTCACTTGGTAATGTATCATGTGACTTTTGTGAGAATAGTGATTAGAACCATGTGTACATAACTTTAAATCTATGTGATTAGGTTATGTATAAATTGCGAGAACCATTCAAACTGAAGATTAAATATAAAATAGACACGACCAAAATGAAAAGACACGAGCAAATAAGCTAAGCAAATATGCTGGCCTTGGAGAGGAACCGTGAATATAAGAACTATAGCAATTTTTAACAAACTGACTGGATTTTCGAGCAAAGCTTGGTCTCCCAGGTACGTTATCAAATTTAACTAACTTCTCCAACATAACATTGTACTGTGATCGCGAGCGAAGCCACGACGGGCTAATAGTATTTATAACATAAGTTTATATTAGTAGGAACCTAACAGAAAAGCGCATTAACATAACATTAACATAAACATTTCGGTTGCAGCCCATAATGAGGACAAAACATTAAACGCATTTCCAATCCTCCCAATCTAATAATGGATATTCTTTAGTCTGTTCCAGCTAGCGTGAGCCCAATTAAGTTAAAGTGGTGTTACATATAATTGGCACTGTCTACTGTCTACAGGCTGTGTACAAGCTGGGCAGTGATCGAGTGGGTCACGGCTACCATGTGTTGGGTGACCAGGCCATATACCAGAAGTGTATAAAGGACAAGGTCCACTTCGAATGTTGTCCTTACTCTAGCCTCATGACAGGGTCGGTAAAGGCATGGGGTGACGAACATCCCATCTACAGGTAATGTTACATTTATCTATGTATTTTTAGCGAATTACCACTATAGGGAAGAAGCTATTACTGTAGACAGCATGGTAAGACATAGGGCCGTGACCATGTTAACTTTTCGTTTTGAGGTCCCCAGATGCTAAAACACCTTTCGTTAAAGACTCCATAAATAAATATATATATGTGTGTGTGTGTGTGTGTGTGTGTGTGTGTGTGTGTGTGTGTGTGTGTGTGTGTGTGTGTGTGTGTGTGTGTGTGTGTTTGTATTTACTCAATTGTAGCATCATGGACATGCACACAACCACACTGTGGCATCGTGATCCAATTGTGACATCTTACACACGATGCTACAATTTTTATCGATAATTTTGAGGTTAAAATGTCAAAATAAGTCAAATTAACTCAAGTTGCCACTTTTGAGTTTCCATCATGTGTGTAAGAAACACCGAAATTCGCTGGATTGTGGCATTTCGCCGGCTTATCGTTCACTAGCGATCCTAGCGGAGCAGCGTATAACTAGTGGCAAGGTCGTGCGGTGTTGCCGCTACGTTATTTCATGTTCGCGGCGTCCGTTGCTGGTTGGTTTTTACTGTTAGAAGACTCTGCTTATATTGTTTTTTTTGTCATATTACTTTACTGTTGTATCACCCTAATTATGTATGTCAGGCTACACAACAGTAAACTGAAAGATTTGTTTTAATAGAACGATATTATTGCAATTAATTGGGGCATAATTATTTACTATCTTTGTTTGCAGGATTTTGCAAACATCACCTGTGTTTTACAAATACAATTATTATACTTTATTTTTTTAATTTTACATATAGGTATATACTATTTCACATATATATATATATATATATATATATATATATATATATACAAAAGGGAATTGGCTAACTCAAACTTGTCTACTTAAAATTAATTTTTTAATCAATTTTGTTCTCTACTCCCTAAGCATTAAAAGACAAGTTATAGTTGAGGCATGAATTATTAGAAGTTATTTATCTAAGTACGCTGTTGATCAAAATCTTGGTTTTTTCAGTGGAGCATGAGTTATTTATGACACAAGTTGCCATCCGAAGAATAAAGTCCTAACAAATAAATAAATTATTACTCGGAGCGCTCTGACTGAAACCTTTAATTCGCTTCAGCGCACCTAAGGTTGAAATGAGGGTGGTTTATTGTATAACTGGAGGTAACACTGATGAACAAACCTGCGAGCCGTTCTTTCAAAATTTTGGTGAAGCAAAGAACTATACTCGCTGAAATCGGACGAGTCGACAAAGTGAATCAAACAAGTACCTATCCCAGATTTTAAACACAATATACTTGTATTTGTTTATTTCCTCATAATACATTATGTTTCACGGAAAGATTAGATACATAAATCAAACGAAAATATGAATTTACTTCAACTCTTATTACTTTTATTCCAATGATTTTCATGAGTAGATTCACTTATTGGAATAAAACAACCAATCAGGATAGTTCAAAGAACGGATACATTTTTACCTCACCAAGTGTACCAACCTGACAAAATCACCGGCTCGCGTTTTTGACCAAAATCGTTAAGCAGTGTTACCTCCAGTTATACAATAAACCTCCCTGGTTGAAATTAATAAGTTACGCCACTGAATCACTCTGCACATAGAGTACATATCATCCTCGTCATTAAAATAAACTAGTCTTTATATATAAATATTATAATATATAAAACTAGACGGGTTCACTCATTCACTGACATAAACTATGAGGCACTTCCCGTAATCTAACCTCCCTCAACATCATACTTGAGTTAAAGCACTTGACGAGAAACTGACAGAAATTTTGCTAAAGGTTAACGTTTTTGAGTTTTTAAGGCATTTATGGGGCGGGGAAAATTCCACTTTTTCAATTTTTCCACTTTGAGCGCGTTTTATACGGAAACGGTAAGAGATGGCAAAAAATGTTAAATACAAAAGTTGTATACAATTTAATTTCCAACTGACGATGTTTCGTCAGATTTAAGATCCGATCATCTGTTTAGCCGCAATTTATCGTAGAAGGAGGAATTTTGAGTATTTTGGTCCATTTAAATGTGTACAGTTTTGGAAAGCTGTTTAAATGAAAGAACACTAGCTTTGGCTAATACCACATTTTTGAATCAGCTGATTTAAATAAACAATAGCTGATTTATTTAGTAGTGTAGGCGATACTAATTTGCTCACATGAGGTGTATATAAATCAGCTGTTACAAAATATGGTAAGCACATTACACAGGAGGTTCAGTATCGCGAATATCGTTTGTTGCGAGAATGGAAAATGTAATCAAACCGATTCTACCGGTTCTATGGAATGAATTTAGCCCAATAGCCCAGTGGATATGTTGTCAGATGATTCAAGATCAGTGGTCACGGGTTTGAATCCTACTTTTGATGCTTACTTTTTGAGGTCTGCAATTTATGTTTATTTGACTTTATTTTGTTTTTACAAATTCATTTATTTGTAATTATGTTGCTCAACGATCAGCTACCGTACAGCGCTCTGTGGAGTTAGGTTAGGTTAGGTTACTATCATTTTGTCGTGAACTGAAGTCTAATTCGTTGTTATCATTTACACGTAAATCCATTTGTAGAACTCCAATTTAACATTGTAACCACAACTTTTTATTTATATCCGATTGACTATGATTGAGTGAGTACTTTTTTTCTTTTATACACCTCGAAACAACCATCGTAATCGGGAGTTCATTCGATAAAACGAACAAGCAGCCGGTTGATAAAATGTTTCGATACCGAAACGATACGGGAGCGCCGGTGTAGGTGCTCACCAAAGGTCATTGTTTTGTAGTTTTTCTTTGGTTAATGAACTACGAGTTTGATTTAAACTTGAGTTGACTGAGGAATGCAAGTGAGCGAAGCGAACTCCGAAAGGGGGTTTGGGGGCGAAGCCTCCAACGGCGATAAGCCTAATTATATATAATTCTGTATGCGAAATATTTTACGTCAAAATTGTGGGAATTTGGAAAATCGAAGGATGATGGGAGACGGTTCAAATTAAAGGTCTTGATCCCAGGGACTCGGGAAAAACAGCTGTATTTCCAAACATTTAGGAGCAAACGATAAATAACGTAAAACACCCTCCATAAGAAAATTATGGGAATTTAAATCGTCTGCTTTGTTTACAATAACACATGTGATTGAGTGTCTACTTTGTTTACAATCTGACATGTGTTCCTACTTGGAGCAAGGTTAGGGGCTATCGCCCCTTCAAGCCACTAGTTTTAATCTATATAAAGCAAATATTTCATCAGACATGTGTTCCGCTAAAGATATATAATTTCTACATTCAATAATCTATATTATTAAAAGAATATCTTGACTTTTGTTAGGCGATTTTCAACCCTTAAAAATATTATTTCATATACATATTTCGTATTAATCGAAAGCTCTTACTCTCTAGATGTGTCTTGTAGGGTTTCCATACACTCTCGACCACGGGGCTTCGCCCCACGAGCTTTCATAGTTTGTTTTTATCCCATAAGATTAACATGAGGAATATTTTGATTTGAATTGCAGCTGTTAGTACATTATGGACAGGTTATTAGAAAACCCGATTATACAAGTAAAGAATTAATTTATCTATATAAATTAAATACGTTATTTTTCTACATCGTTTTGAGCAGTGAAATGTTGTATGCTACGGAGATATTTAATTTGTTTTAAACATTTGTTTATCCGTCTGTCAGTTTATAAGCCAGATTTTTTCTGCGCTTCACAAAAACATTTACTCAATGAAATTAAATAACTTGCCTGTTTTCGTGTAGAGGAGGAATCTCTTTTGGCTGTTTTAAATCATGGTAAGTAATTAGGGTTACGCCCCTTTGACCGGCACTGCTACAAAGTCGATCCTAGGGGTACAGGTTACTTAATATTTCACTACAGCTTGCACCGTATTTGTTATAATCAGCATTTAGTCAGCTAATTATATTTTATCACGGAATGGAGAAAATAAGAATGGATATTTTACTACTCTACATAGGTATACTAAATCATTTAAAATAACGGCATGATAATAAATCATTACAGAACGTAAGCAACGTATACGTAATTGGAATAATGAAATAATCATTACGTATTTAATCATTACGTGTTCGGCTATACAGAACACGTAAGCTCTACATGGTATTTATTAAAGCTCAGTTTGTCTAAGTAGCCATTGTGATTATAATATCGAATATTTTATGTTTTTAAGCCCATTTTCAATAAGTTTAACAAACTACAGGAGTTATTGAGCAGATATTTGGAAGAAGACGGGTTCATCCCAAAAAAGATTGGGCTAATTCCCGTTCCAATGAGGCTAGGCCCTAACACCCTTCAACATTTCCATGTTAATTATGTACTTACTAGACCGATTGAGCGTATATTTTGTAGAAAGACAGCAGGCAATGCACTTTAGTCAGAAACAGGCCTAAAATTTCATCCAGTATGCCCTTTGGGACTTATCTGCTCTGTCGGCTTTTAAAATTGTAATTTATTCATCACTAATGTAAGTAGTTAACTAAACCGATTGAAGATATGATTATTTATCCTAACTCTAGTTATGATTATTTTTTTATCATAACTTCAGAATAGTTAGGAGAATAGTTAATATATCAGAATAAAACCTTTGCCTACTCCTGCTCCAAAATATCTTTACCAAATGTTAAAACTATCAAATTTATGGGTTAATAAACGTGTTCTAATTAGATCTCATCCATAGAAAAATATAGTATTGCATAGAAATATATTAAAAAACTAACATTGGAGTTATGGTTAAGATTTGTAAATAAAAATAAAAGAATCATACCAGCTGTTCAAAATCAAGCATTCAATTGTAAAAATAACAATCACTTGGTAAAGTATCATGTGGTTTTTGTGGGAATAGAGATCAGAACCAATGAGTACATAACTTTAAATATACATGATTAGGTTATTTATATATTGTGAGCACTATTCAAACTGGAGATTTAATATAAAACGGACATGCCCAAAATGAAAAGAAACGAGCAATACGCAATAAGCAAAGCAAATACGCACGCCTTGGAGAGGAATCGTGAATATAAGTACTTTAGGCATTTTTAACAAACTGACTGGCTTTTCGAACAAACCTGGGTCCTCCAGGTGCTTTAACAAATGGAACTGACATCTAAAACATAACACTGTACTGTGATCGCGAGCGAAGCCGCGACGGGCTACAAGTTTATTAAACAATAGTTTTCAAGGCTACAAGATGTGAACTTCTCTATCCATCAGTTATTTTCATTTAAAATTAAGATTATCAAAGAACTAGGCACATGAACAGGTGTATGCTGTGCTGTATTCTATCGTTAACATAATGAACAACTCCAAAGATGTAATATTTCTTACGCTATTAAGTAGTCAATTAACATGAATGTCCGTAAGAATAACTTTTAAAATTTGACAATCGATAGGGTGAAGCACTATGGAAATTTCTTGAAATCATTAGTGCTCATGTATATTGAGTAAAGTACATGTGTGCTACAGTTCAGTCATCAAGACCCACCGTTTTAGGCTCTGCTTTGACTGACAGCCACTGGTAGGAGATAATTATTGATTAGATTCTCACGTTCTCTTTAGTTTAGTTAATGTTATTTTTATTTCACTTTCGAGTTTTATTTGGCTTTCATTTCATGTTAGCTATTTTATTATTGACTAGTGGTAACTGGCGTACGCTGCTGTGTATTTCTTATGATATTTACAAAAAATGCTTGTTGTATTATATTTTTTATTAAATTTTTAATACACTTTCCAGGAACCAACCCGACCCAATGCTACATTAATAATGAAAATGTCATTAAATTCAGTTGAGTGGCTTAATAGTCCATAGGGAACATAGATTCAATTTTATATATTAAGATAGCATGGACATAACAGTATGTAGATTGGGGGACAATTCAAGGACACGAACATAGTCGCGTCTAAACTAAATAAATTGAATCAGGAAACTAACACATACTTAATTTCTAACTCGTTTTTACAGTTCATAATTTTCATTTACTAGTAAGTGATTGAAAATATCTGCAATAACTCCTGAAATAACATGACCTCGCCATCACCAACAATGAATTAATTACAATGAATTAGTTTTAGAATGAGTCAGTTTGTATGTATCAGTTCTATCTCCGTCCCAAGTTTCAGCTCAATTGGTTCAGTAATCCTTAATTTGAGAATTTCCAAAGCTAGTGTGGCGGAGCCCAAAAGGGCACTTGGGTCATGAGCGGATTTGTGTGAGTATGATTATTCTAACACCAATCTCCCTCCAGAATTGCAACCCAATTGGTTCAGTAGTTCCTAATTTGAGAACTTTTAAACCAGTGGGACGGAGCCCTAAAGAGTACTTAAATTGTGAGTAATTATATGTCATTCATAACTGTACTACTTACCTCCCTCCCAATATGTCATCTCAATGGCCTCAGTAATAACTAATTTTCAAAGGCAATGGGAGAAGTCCTAAGAGATTTTTTTTAGATATTTTGAAGGTTTATGTCAGTAAAAATAGCAACTACTAATCAACTAACAAATTTTAGCTTAAACAGTTGAGTAAACATTAATATCCATAAGTTTAGCTTGGGGACCATGCTCATCCCATGATCACCCGTGAGGCAGAGCGCCCTAAAGGCGAAAACAAAATCAAAATCCCGTAGTTATCCTGTTTTGTACTGTTTTTTTTTATTGACATCCGTTTACATATCCAATTTAATTGATTTCTATTATACAGTTAGAATAACATGGGGAGTTTAACAATGCCTGGGGTTAGATCCCCTAAGGTTAGATCGGGACACATTTTATCAGGCCTGATCAAGACAGTCGATCAAGTTTGATTAAACTGACTTGTTTAGCTTGCTTGATCAGAGTTTCCAAAGTTAATCAAATCTGTTTTAATTTGATATTTTTTAATAATGTTTGATCAAGTATGAGGAAATTTTTTTTCCAAATCCGTACCATTCGGTGTTAACACATTTTGCACCTTTGTTTATTGGCATGAGAATTATAAACTTGTTTCGGTATCTCAAAGCGATCAGATAACCAATTAACAAACTAGTTTTACTATTTACTTACAATTATTGAGTTATATTCAAATTTTACGCTCATTACTCATGAAAATACTCATTGAAAATATTTTAGCATTTAAGTGCACCTTATGCATATCAAGACATCCATATCATATAAATGGATGTCGTAGCAAACCCCCGTCGTACCAAACCTGGAAACTCAGCGAATTACAAATGCATATATATATATGTGTCTTAATACTACATAAAGTCACATAAAAAGTTTCATCAATATGCATTCATAAATAAGCGATTTATAACATTTATACGCAAGTTTGCTGAAACAAGGAACACAAACAAGGGGTTTTTATACAAATATTAATATAGCTCAACTAGGTAAAGTCACACAGCAAGTTTTATTAATTTATGTTAATAATTAAGGGAGAGAAAATTTTACTTATTCTCCATAACAATAACATGGGGGCTGAGTACGCAGGTTTTCTGCTACGAGAACTATCGGCAACAAAACTGCTTTTGTGAAAAATTATCAAAATAGAAATTTTTTTGTAAGCTAAATTAAATAGTCAAAACTAAAATGTTATGTATAAAAAACTAAAAAAAACATTTATGGGGTACAAATCCCCTCCCTCCCCAAATACCCCTTTGGATGGAGCGATCTTTCTGGTTTTCAAACTTAAAGTCATAAATGTTGCTTTAAATGTTCGTATCGAATTTCGTAAAAATCGGACATTTTTTTAGAATTATCGTACCCACGTACACACATAAATATATTTTTGAACAAACGATTTTTTTGGTATCTGGGAACCTCAAAACGAAAAGTTATCATGGTCCCGGGCCTATATCTTACCATGCCGACTTCGGTAGTAACTTCTTTCCTATAGGGGAAATTCGCTAAAATAAGTACCGAATACTAATAACAATATAAAAGTTCTACAATGATTTTAATTATTAAATAATATAATATATACCGTACTATATTAACTAGTTTTAGGGCCTACTGTTCAATTTACGTAAAAATGGGTTTCTATTTTAAATCAGAGATAATTTAACATACAGTGATTTCAACAATATATTATGATATACAACATGTAGCCCAATTATCAAAAAACATCAATAGAGCATTAAAAACGAACATCTGAGCCAACAAAGATCACGGAGTGGAGGCAAGTTACCACCAAGCTGGCCGCCGCGCCGCGCGCCGCCGCACCGGCACGAACTGGCAACAGCGCTGGGGTGACGTGGTGGGGAGTACACACGAAAGTTGGAGTTTGCACGATTGTGGCACGTTGCTACAATTGTTTTCTAGTGTGTAAGGGCTAAAATCGGTGTGTATCGGGAAAGTGAGTTGTGGAACATACTATCCACAGTATTGTCGATAACGCAGTATCTTTCGTCTGAAAGATGCTACAATTGGGTGTTTTCCACAATTGAGCGAATACATGTATGTGTGTGTGTGTGTGTGTGTGTGTGTGTGAGAGAGAGGGTGTGTGCGTGTGTGTGTTTGTGTGTATGAATGAATGAATGAATGAATTTATTCCAGAAAAAAATAAAAATAAAAAATCGTACATTACTTATAAATAGCAAAAAATATATATACATACAACATTATTTAAGTATTTTTTTGTTTTATTTTTATTAATAAAAGAAAAATTTGTTCTTTGAGGAATTATAAAATAACCTTTATTCTTATAAACAACAACAACAACAGAACCCAAGAGAACTAAAAAAACTACAGTAACTGCGTGTGATTACTGGCTGCGTGTGATTGTGTGGTTTTGGTTGTGTTTTCGTACGTTTCCGTGAGCACGATAAATTTCGTAAAAATGGTCCTAAATTGATGATATTTTTTATAAACGTGTAAAGCAACATTTATGACTATAAGTTCTAAATCCAGACAGGTATATAAGTTCTACAAGTTACTCCAAGTTACTCCAATATAAGTTCTAAATCTTACTCCAACCTATCCGAAGGAGTATTTGGTGGTGGTTTGTACCCCAAAAATTATTATTCGTTTACGTTTTACATATATTATTTTTAAAAGTCTAATTTTAGTTTCTGCCATTGGATTTAGCATAAAAATATCACAATGTATTGCTTTTATCATTGCTCTACGTCAGTTGGTTACAGAGATATTGAAAATGTTAAACACAGTACGCTGTCTATTGCTATTCTTGTAGAGAATGAGTAGCATTTATATCTCGCTTATTTCTGATCGTATACTGACGAATCTTGGTACATGACTTCATCTGGTTGTGGTCTATTGCTATTTGCACAAAAAAGTTACCGATGGTTTCCGTAGCAGCCTAACCTTCTTTCTCAAACCCCATAATATTTTTATGGTGACTAAGTAAAATATTACGTCTCCCTTAATTATAAACATTAATTAATTAACTTGGTATGTGGCTTCACCTAGTTGAGTTATGTTGATATTTTCATAAACCCCATATTTGGTGTTCTTTGTTACAGAACAATTTTCGTACTGAGCCCCCATGTTAAACTTATGGAGATCAATTAAAATCGTATAGCCTACACCGCTAATTTATGATTTTATATTGATAACAATTGGCAAGCGGGTTTATACAGGATTAATACAGATATATGCATACAACTCACTGAGTAGGCATGTTTGCTGTGACGGGGGTATTAGTTTACCAAACCGTTACAATGGTAAATCATAATATATTAATTGATCAATTAAATGAAATAAGATTAAGAGGGTTTGCTCTAGATTGGTTTAAATAGATCCAATTGATGAGAGACCTTCTAACATTAACATGACGAACTCTGAAACAGTTAAAGAATACTTAGGAAGAATTGCTGATACTCACAGAAAACTAACAGCGGGAGGGTACGCATTCACCTAAAGGAAGTAGCTTTAGTAATGTTAATGGATCCACCCAAAACTATGAGCAATTGATCCTAAGCCTAGAAAAGAAGGAGGAAACCCTGAAAACCACAATAGTAAAAGCCAAATTAATGATAGAAGAGAAGAGAATATCCCGAAATACAGATGAAGTTGACTCAGAAGATTATGTGCTATTTTCAAAAAATCAATAAATAGAAGAATAGAGGGGGTGATTATAAATTAACTCAACAGAATTTTATATTAAATCATCTCTAATAATTAAACGGTTTGAAAAACTACTTTAAAATGATTTAAAAAAATATATGTCGGATTTAAAATTTAAAAACCAGGCAAACATAAAAAATATCTAAATTTAATCGTACGAAATTAAAATGTTGACTCCATTAACTTTCTGGCTATTTCGGTTGATGAAAATCTTAAATTTTACAAGAAAATTGATAAGACGTGTAGTAAATTATCAACAAATATATTTATATTACGAAGATTATCCTGAATTGGTAACATACAAGTACTTTTAAATGTTTCCTATTCTTTATTCATCCTTTACGTAACATTTGACATCCAGATTTGGAGTAGGGCAAATTCAAATGCCAATCTGCCAAAAGCTGCTCTACGTACTACATTTAACATGAAACCAAGAGATTCATGTCAAAAACTTTTGTAAATAGAAGACAATATTAACATTTTGGACAATTTATAAATAGGAAACATTAATTTTTGTCAGAAATAATCTATCTTTTTTCCAAAACGTAGATGTAATTACTCTTGTAATTTAAACCCCAAAACATTACATTGGGTTCTCTTGGGTCTTGGTAATCACGTGGATTACTCTTGTAATTTAAACATTTGAAAAAAATGATAAACCCATAAATTATCATAGAAAAAGTTGTACAAACGTGAACTACAATTAAATAAAAATAATTAATACAATTCCTGAGCAGTTTATAAATTTAACATCTAGGAGAGTTTAAATCAAAATTTAAATCCTATATTCTTGAAAAAAAGTTGTATACAATGAATGTATATTTTAATTATAAAAATCACCACTGGAGAGTATATATTTTCAAGAAACTATTATAAAAGAATACCAGCTTGAAGAAAATTATACAAATAAATATTATGTGCAATACTAAAAACCATGTCTAATTTTAACTAATAATTTGTAATGATGATGTAGCAATTTGTCAAAGCAATATAATTTTTAGCGAATTTCCCCTATAGGGAAGAAGCTATTACCGTAGTCGGCATGGTAAGACCTAGGCCCGGGACCATGATAACTTTTCGTTTTGAGGTCCCCAGACCCCAAAAACACCATTCGTTCGAAACTGTATATATATATATATATATATATATATATATATATATATATATATATATATATATATATATATGTGTCCGTGAGCACGATAACTCTCGTAAAAATTATCCGATTTTGATTAAATTTGGTATAAACGTGTAAAGCAACATTTATGACTTTAAGTTCGAAAACCAGCCAGATCGCTCTATCCGAAGGGCTATTTTGGGGGGGTTTTGTACCCCAAAAATGGGTATTTTGAATTTTTTACATATAATTTTGGAAATAGTCAGATTTTATTTTTTTCCATTGGATTCAGCTTAAAAAAACACACAATTTGGTATTTTGATCATTTCTCTACGTCAATTGGTTACCGAGATATTGAAAGTGCTAAACACAGTACGTTGTCTAATGTTATTCTTATGGAGGAAAATAAAAATTTTATATCTCGCTTATTTATGAACATATACTGACGAAACTTGGTATACGCCTTCATCTGGTTGTGAACCATTGATATTTGCTCCAAAAAACAATTTTTTGACAAAGGCTCCCATAGCAGCAAACCTGCGTACTCAGCCCCATGTTATCCTTATGGAGAATAAGTAACGTGTTATCTCCCTTAATTATGAAAATAAATTAATGAAATTTGGTAAGTGACTTCACCTAGTTGAGTTATATTGATATAAGCATAAAACCCCATTTTTTGTGTTCCTTGCTTCAGCAAACCTGCATACTCAGCCGCCATGTTATTCTTATGGAGAATAATTAAAATGTCATAAATTGTTTATTTATGAATGTATATTGATACAACTTGGTATGTAGCTTTATGTGGCATTAAGATAAATATATATGCATTGGAAATTCGCTAAGTATGCAGGTTTGCTGCTACGGGGGTATTTGATAATTTTATTCTAACAATTCATTTTAGCCTCTGGGTTGCTTGAATTGAATACATTATTACACCTTTTTATCCGTTTTACCTTAGTAATCCTAGTTTTATATTCATAATCCAAATATCGATTTCATATCCAAAGATCCATCAACAGTTAGGAATCCAGGAAAGGCCAAATTTATTTGAAGTATTCATGCAGGAGATTTCGCTGAACCATCACCAGTAGAAACAAATTGGCATATAATGTGACACTTTAAACACTTAACACAAATTTAAACCATACATTTACAATACAAACCATTGTTTGAACTTTAGGCCTTCGTGGGTTAACCTCACTTTTACAGGAGCATGATATCGACAACTGGTTGATAACAGTATCAGGTTATGTCACCTTTGAATTTGGTGAATAAATGCTGGATTTATTTGTGACAGTTGGATTGATGAAGTTAGGTGTTGGGTTGATTATTCTATAATTTTAATATGGCGCCAAAGATGCTGTTTGCTGGGATATCCTATACTCTAATATGAGTAAGGTTTGCTTGCTTGCTTGCTTGCGTGCTTGCTTGCGACACGGATCTCAAAAACGGCTCCAACGATTTCCTTCAAATGATCGAAATAACTAATTTCTGGGATAAAAATAAGTTCTAGACAGGTCTCATCCCTAGGAAAAATCAAATAATGTAAAAAAACTAAAATGAAAAGTTAAAAAAATTAACATTGGGCTTATGGAGTTTCAAATCAAAACAAAAGAATTGTAACAGCTGTTCATAATCAACCAGGGAACTGTCAAAGTAATACTCATGTTGTTTATGATTATTAACATGTGGTTTCCTGAGTGCAGAGATTAAAAGATTTGAGTTAAGATTACATATATAGAGTAGTAAAATAAATCAAAAGGACATTGAGCTATAAATAACAACTGGAGGGACCTTAAACATGTAGAAAAGAGACAATTGAATAATAGAAATCTGATTATCAGTAGGGGGAAGTGGTGAAATATTACTCCGAGTCATCTAAACAAACTGACTGGCCTTCCCCCGAGCAAAGCTCGGCCCCCCAGGTACTTTCTTTGATTATTGAATGAGTTCTCTTGGGTTGTGTTTGGTGTTGCTGTATATATGAAACATCCAACCATCCAACAGCCTATAAATATGCAGCTTTTCACAATATTATTAATAGAATAGGCCTACTCAATACCACATTATCTAAAGAAGGTTACACTGGTGAACACAACATAATTCAACAGATAGCAGTCATTAATTAATACAACTCCATAATCATGAATAAACTCGTATGGCATTTGTATTTCTAGATTCGCCAAGGACGGAGTCAACTTCTCCATCAACTCGGATGACCCGATTGTGACTGGCCACACCGTGGTGAGGGACTACGAGCTGCTCTCCTGCTGGGGCGTCGACCCTGCAGTGATGGCTCAATCGGTCAGTGACAGTCTACTGGTCTATGCGGCAGAATAATAGTACATAACATATAGAAATAAAGTCCCCCTTACGTTGCTTCGGATACTAAATAAACTATTTTATGGACCTTTAAAACTTCATCAGCCAAAGATGAATGTTGTAAATAGTTAATTAGTCAATGTCATAAGGACGAACCAAATGTACTATACTTCACTTATGAATCACTTCAATCAGAAATATAAGCTTTGTTTTATTTTTGAACGAAAAATAAATTGTTGAGAGGAATTCAAATTGTGGGAAATATGTCGTACATTCATATCAGTTAAAATAATCTCCTACATTTTGATCCATTACACAATAACGTTTCATCTGTTGTTTGCTTACTATGACAATATCTCATGTATAATACAAAACTATAGATAAAGTAACCTTAATAAATTTGTTATTTCTGTTGCAGAACATCAATGGATGTAATTCCAGTTTTTTATGTGACTCTGAGAAGAACGAATTGTTAAAGAGTCTACAATACAGTCACACCTCACCAGAACCCTTGCTAGATTTTCATTGTGGCGTAGAATACCGGAGTGACTGTAATTTACTATAACGAGTAATCACTGTTAATAAAAGAGGTTCGTATTTATAACTGATCTTAATTTTCCCGATCACAAAAAGAAAATTCAAGTTTAAGCACACCACAAACACTGTCATTTGTATTAGAATCCACATTTACATGTTTGGAAAATTTTGATATTTATAATTATGGATATTATTTTATTATTTATGCTATTATTTGGTACACTTTATTTTCCCTACAATTTGGATACCATTGAAAATGTACCCTTTGTTAAATTACTAGCTGTTATTAGCCCGTCAAAAATGACGGGCTTAAAAAACTAAACAAATACTGTTCATTAGCTATGGAATAAATTTAGTGGTTTAAAAATTACCCTTTAAACATCTTCTATATCTTCTATATATTATTAATAGGCTAAGGACATTTTTGTGGTACAGATTTCTTGGCTATGCGGCATGGTAGAATTATGAAACTTGGCACACTTATTTACTGGAATGGTAACGCTCGTCTGCTATCCACATTACTCCACATTAAATTAATTACCTGGCGGTATAGGTGGGGGAGGGGGAGAGAGATTAGTGCAACAGAAGCCACTAGATATTAAACTATAAGTTTATCAAATATACGACGACTATATATTCAAATAGTATTTGGTTGAATCTAGACCATTGGGCGGTCTCTAGATTTTATTTGAAATGCTAAGTGGAATTGCAAGTAATAAAATGGAATTCCGCCGTGCTAAATTTAAAGGTGGTATTTTAATAAAGCCCCAGCATGTTGCATACGAAAGGTTTTTTACGTCTGCATGAAAAATACCTCAAAAATGATTTTCAATGGTTTACTTTAAACTTTAATGTTAGTTTAGTTCTGGATAATGAATCAGATCCATTTTGATGTCTCTTCAAGCCAAATTTTATTTAAAAAAACTGTAGTTAAATTTTATTAAATGTCAGAATTATAAATGCTATTCCCATTCAGCGTAGGATTTTTCCCCTACTGCTTGTAAATTTCAATCCAAAATCCTAAATTTAGTCAGGAATTTAGAAATTTAGTCTGCTTTGTTTACAAAAACAACCTTAACTTTACTCAGCTGTTGTTTTTAATTCGGATGCAAAGGATGGAAAACATGGCTCGGTAAACAAAATGATTGCAAATAAAATATGGCAAAAGAAAACAGTTTTTAGGCCAATTACAAATCTACAACTGAGTAAATTTAGCTTATCGTATTTTTTTCATCATCCTTGGGCCAAGGGAAATCTATTGACACTATCCTGGCCGCTCTAAGTTCAGTAGTTTACTCGGAATAGGTGGTTAAACGTCGCCACTACACGCTATTATTATACTGTATAGGATTACTAATTGATGATTTCAAAATAGGTATTGGTAAATTACCAGCTGATTGCAATTATTCAATTTATGTGTCTGTTTAAACCAGTGATCACATAAGAACAATAGATGGAGCATACTGGCCATCTTGGTGAATCCAGATTTTGAGTGATGGACCCACAACAAGATGGCGGCGGCCGGAGATGATTATCATCACATGGTTTCCTGTTTAACACAGGAAGATAGAGAAAATCGTGACGAGTTTTCAGTTTAATTATAACTTTTGCCAAGATAAATGGTTTACGGATAGTTTGTGGCCAAGTGTTCTTTTGATTCATATTCCTAAATACATTTTTGAGATTTGAATAGGAAATAAGTAAATCCAGTTGGTTGATAGATTGAGAATATCTATCATTTCGTGACTACCAAGCTCATTTATTGTTAGTAGTGGCAAAACCAGAAAGAGACATCACTTTCGGCACTTTTTTCCAAGTTATTCTTATGGGGATCAGTTTTTGCACCCACGACTGATCCCGGCCAATAAAAATTTCCTTGTTGGCCTATACTAATGTCCAACCCTTGCCTATATTAAATACATTTTCCCCATCCCCATCCGTCCTCTATATTTTTTAAAATTAATTTTGAAAATCATGCTAAAAGCTAACTTCGGTGTTTATGGTCCGATTTGTCTACAATTTGGATATGTTATTGTCCTAAGCTAATACATTAATAAATTCTACCTACATTTCCCAAATTTCACTATTACGGTCAAATTAAAAAAATATTATGTAAAAATAAGTAGTGGCAAAACCAAAAAGAGACATCACTTTCGACACTTTTTTCCGATGTTATTCTTATGGGGTTCAGTTTTTGGACGAACACCCGAACCCGGCCTATACAAATTTCCTTTTTGGCCTATACTAGTACCCGACCCTTGCCTATATTAAATACATTTTGCCCATCCCCGTCCTCTATATTTTTTAAAATGAATTGTCAAAAAACTAACTTTGATGTTTAAATTGATGTTATGTTCTAGGCTAGTGTATATGTACACCTGTATAATGCATCATAAAATGTATATAAGGGGTCAGTTGACTGCCACCTTCCATATGTGGATTTGCTCTAAATTCATTTTAATACATCCTTTCCGGAAATCCACGAGTTCTGGCTACTTGGGAACCCGAGCCATTTGACATAATATAATAAATCACCCTTCCTCCTAATTACCTTCTCCACAAAATACATGTCTTTATATTTAGTCTTTAACAATTCTTCTGTATAAAATCCTCCTTTGATTATATTGCCATTCTCATCATTCAAAATATAAGTCACAGGCTTTGTTTTCTTAACTTCTGCTATTGTAAAAAGCTCCCCGGTCCAGTTAGGGGTATATCCTTTACTAAATATATGTTTATATTTCGATATCCTTACACTATACCCCACCTTATATCTTGGATTTTTAACTTGTACTTTAGATGCTAACATTTCGTATACATCTTTAGAGTTTTTGCACTCACTTGGTTAGGCTTCATCCCTATGGATCTATGTACTTTATTATTATATATCCTTATCAACTTTGGAAGTAAATCCAACCATTTGTAACTCCCTTGTGCACTAAACTCTCTATACAACCAATTCTTTAAAGTTATCTGGAACCTTTCCACAATAGCCGCCTTAGTTGTAGAGCAAGTGTGGTAGTGATTAATATTTAGCTTTTTCATTAGTTTGGTAAAATATTCATTAAAAAATTCTTTTCCATTATCAGATTGAATATTTTTAACTCCCTTTGGGAGAATAGTTTTTATAGCTTCTGTGACTACTAATCCAGTTTTATTCTTTAGTGGAGCAGCATAAGCTTTTTTAGAAAATGTGTCTACTAGGTGTACGCTCTAATGTGTCTAGGAGTACGTAAGAGGACGAAGCGAAGAGTTAAATTACTACCCTTTTAGCGAATATCCCCTATAGGGAAGGAGCTATTACCGTAGGTCTCATGGTAAGACTTAAGCCCGAGACCATGATGACTTTTTGTTTTGAGGTCCCCAAATGTCAAAAACACTATTCGTTCAAATTTATGTATATATATATATATATATATATATATATATATATATATATATATATACAGTTTCGAACGAATGGTGTTTTTGGGGTCTGGGGACCTCAAAACGAAAAGTTATCATGGTCCCAGGCTTAGGTCTCACCATGCCGACTACGGTAATAGCTTCTTCCCTATAGGGGAAATTCGCTAAAAGGTAATTATTTAACCAAAAATATAAAGTGAAATACATAATAACAAAGTTAGAGTTCAATGGGGATTCATCGTTATTAACATGAGTTAACAGTCAGAAACTGGTACTTAATTTAATTAATAAGCGGTCACAACATAAGTAATAATCTAAAAATAAAAGTACATATTAAATATAAAGACTAAAAATTAAAATTAAATTCATAATAGTATTTAAAATTAGATCATTCATTTTTTAAACTCATATGCGTTATTGATACTGCAAGAATAATAAAAAATAGTGTTGTTGATTTTTGAGTTAATAGTACGTCGAGTACACCAAAAAAAGATGGACTTTTAGATTGGGATATGGTACTTTCTGTGGTCATAGTTTTTGCCAAAAGGTAACTTTTCAGATAGGGAGCCACTTGAAAATCAATGCAGGACACTGAAATGGCGGATATTAGAGATGGCTGCCATTGAATTTATAAATAATTATCTATGGTTTTAGCGCCTGAGCTGTAGATATTATGTAAGACTAAATTACTTACGTACCGTAATCTGAGCTGACTGAAGATACGTAAGTAATTTAGTCTTACAGAATTTATAAAATCTATCTTAACTTGATTAATATATATCCGATTTCATTGAAGTTGGTTTTGTTCAAAATGCCTTTTTAAACGAAAACTTTTTTTATTTAAATTTGTTATGAAATTAAAAATACAGGTTTTCCAAATATTTAAAGATTATTTATTAATTGGCTAAATTTCCTTATGAAAGATATAATTTATACGGCTTAAAAATTTAAAAGTTAAATTTGGAACGAAGATTTATGAAGCTAATTAAGGTTATCTAAATAAATAACACTTCAAAATGTCAAATTATAGGTGAATAATTTCTAATTTAGTTTTTAAACACTCAAATTTTATTGGCGCACACATACAGTATATATTTGTGTGTGTCCGTAGCCAGCTAACTTTCGTAAGAGAAGTCTGATCTTGATGAAATTTAGTATACACAGGTAAGGTTGTGTCTATTTTCATGAGTTCAAAAACTAGACAGGTCGCACTATTTTAAGGGGACTTTGCACCCCAATTTTTTTTTTTTTTACTTTTTACTTATAATTATTTTTAAACCCAAACTTTTGTTTATCCATTGAATTTGTCATTCAAAACCAAAAAATGTTGTATGTTGAGTTATTGCTCTATGTCAATCGATTACTGAGATATTGAAAGTGCTAAACGCAGTACTTTTTCCAATGTTAATCTTATGGAGAATAAGTAAAATGTTATAGAGTATCTCGCTCATTAACCTATATTAATGAAACTTGATGTGTGGCTTCATATGGTTGGGGTTTATTGATATATGCATACAGAACCCATATTTTATGGTCCCTATGGCAGCAAAGCTGCGTACTCAGCAACCATTATGTTATACTTATGAAGAATAAGAATAACTCAATAATTACTCAATAACCCATTTATTAACCAAGAGACTTATGTACAAGCATTGGGAATGTCGAACAAAATGGAAATGCAACAAATTTAGTTAAATTTGCTTACAAGCTAAAATGTGCATACACTGCATCATATTATTAAATTAAATCAACTTCCTTGTTAATTTAATCAAATGAAAAAAAATATCCCTCCAGGCAGACCTAATAACTTAAAAACATCAGTCAGGACGCTGTAAAAACACTTATCAATAATAAAGAATTTTAGATATTTCCTGAATTTCAAATGGTTTGACTCTGCTTTGAGGTGTATTGGAAGTTTATTGAATTGTAATGGAGATTTTTTGTAAGGAAGCAGTGTTGTGAACAGGATCTTGTAGATTATTGGAAATACTAAACTATAATGATGATTCTGAGGAATGTTGAACTTTATAATTTTTTGTTTTAAAAACGATAATGTTTCGTAAATATAGAGGGATGGAAAAGTTATATTTGAGGACTGAAAAACTGGGTTGCACGTTTGAAACCTATTCATGAAGAAAATTCGTCGGATTGCCCTCTTTTTCAGGCGAAATAGAAAGATTGTTCTTTATACTCACCCCGATATGGGTAAAGCGTAAACAAGGTGTTGGAAAATGAGGCCATAGTAAGCGGGAATAAGAAGATCACAGTTTGATATTTTTGCTAGAGAGCGGATTGCAAATGTGCCTGAGCTAACTTTGCTGATGATGTTTTCTATATGAGGATAAAATTTAAGTTTCTCATCCAGGATCAATCCAAGACACTTTGTCCAGTTGGACGAGTGGGTAGGAGTTTCAACTAAATGGAAGCTGAAAGCCGGAGAACATCTATCAGAAATATGGAAAATAAGAAGCTGGCTTTTTAGAGTATTGATTGAAAGCAGGTTGCTGTCAAACCATTGAAGTAATCCGTTGGCTTCTATAAACGTTAATTGTTCAAGAGACTCCACAGTAGGGCTGAAAAATAAAAGAGATGTGTCGTCGACGTAAAGGAAGACTCTGGCCGATTCGATTATTTTTGGTTTACAGAAAGATTATTGATAAAATTAAGAAAAAACGTGGGGCCAAGAATGGAACCCAGGGGCACACCACTCGATGTTGGGAGTTCGTGTGAGTTGTACTGCCGCAAAAATCCACGCTCATCGACTGACATACACGGTTAATATAACATTAGTAAATAAGTCCACCAATATATGTAAATCGGTCCGAACAAGTTTGTACAAACTATTAATAATTTTATGACACTTAAGTTGTAAGCAGTAAGTTATAAATAAAATGTGTGAGTATTTCGTTTAGAGTTTAAGTTTTATTTTGATAAAATACACAACAAAATTGGCTTTTGTTATTGGCTTTTGTAGCTCTTAAAAAATAACTTTCTAGTTGATAAAATAATTAAGTTTAATTATTACTAGGTGTACGCTCATTCTTCCCGTAAGAGGATGAACGAAGACTGAATTTTTAAAGATATGTAGGCAGGTACTGGATTGGTAACACTCTTCTGTTATCCGTTTTAACTCCACAACAGCAAGAACAGATAATTAATAAACCAAACATTTTACTAATGGAATGGTAACACCATTCCCATATCCGTTTTAACTCCACAACAGCAAGAACAGATAATTTAGGACTAATGTAAAAAAAATACTACTGACTACTGGAGTGGCAACACCCTTCTCATATCCGATTTAACACGACAGTACCTGGGGGGCCCAGCTTTGCTCGGGGGAGGGCCAATCAGTCAGTTTAGATGACTTGGAGTAATATTTCATCACTTTCCCCTACTGATAATCAGATTTGTGTAACTCATTTGCCTCTTTTCTACATTTTTAAGGTTCCTCCAGTTGCTATTTATAGCTCAATGTAATTTTCATTTATTATACTACTCTATATATATATAATCTTCACTCAAATCTTTTAATCTCTGTTCTCAGGAAACCACATGTTAATAATCATAAAAAACATGAGTATTACTTTGACAGTTCCCTGGTTGATTATGAACAGCTGATAAAATTCTTTTGTGTTGATTTAAAACTCCATAAGCCCAATGTTAATTTTTTTAACTTTTCATTTTATTTTTTTTACATTATTTTATTTTTCCTGGGGATGAGACCTGTCTAGAACTTATTTTTATCCCAGAAATTAGTTATTTTAAACATTTGAAGGAAATCGTTGGAGCCGTTTTTGAGATTAGTGTCGCAAGCAAGCAAACATACAAGCAAACCTTACTCATATTAGAGTATATGATACCTGGGGGCCGAACTTTGCTCGGGGGAAGGCCAGTCAGTTTGTTTAGATGACTTGGAGTTATTTCACCACGTCCCCCTACTGATAATAAGATTTGTATAACTCATTTGCCTCTTTTCTACATTTTTAAGGTCACTCCAGTTGTTATTTATAGCTCAATATCCCTTTGATTTATTTTACTACTTTATGTATGTAATCTTCTCTCAAATCTTTTAATCTCTGCTCTCAGGAAACCACATGTTAATAATCATAAACAACATGAGTTCCATGTGGTTCCATAAAATCAGATAGTAAATCCTTTGAATGACGATTACATGTACAGTGGTCATATCCAGAATGACTCAAAGGTGCATTATAATAACAACTGTTGTGACCCCAAAAATGCTCGTTAGTAGGGTACATGGTGAAAAACAACTCCAAGTCATAAACAAGATTGACCTTTCCCTAGCAAAGCTCAGTCCCAGGTAGTACTTAAACTATATGAGTATAACTTTGAGAGTTCGCTGAAAGATTTTGAACAGCTGTTATGACTCTTTTGCTTTTATTTTAATCTCCAAAAGCCCAATGTGATTTTTTTCAATTTTCCATAGCGGATTTTTACATTATTTGATTTTTTTGGGGGATGGGACATGTCTAGAACTTATTTTTAACCCAGATATCAGGTTTTACAACACTAGTAGTTGGAAGGACACATTAGTTATTTTTTAAGAAAATCGTTGGAGCCGTTTTTGAGATAAGAGTTGCAAGCAATCAACCAAGCAAGCGAGCATGCAAACCTTACTCATATTATAGTGTAGGACAGGATTGAGTCAAAATAATTCAGCATTTGTATTGATTGACTATAACATATTTTTACTCTTAGGCACATAGAATGTACACGAGACAGGGACAATGATTCTGGATTCTAGCATGTTTGAAGTTCTGCATACAGACGGCCAGGGCTGAATTTAGGTCTGTACAGGCTCTGGTCTACACCCTAAATTCAAGTGCGGGCCCTTACCAGCCCGGCCAACTTTCCTGTTTGATTTATATAATATAACCTACGCTTATATCAGGCTCTACAGATGGCGTTGTGCAGTTACTTAAATTTCAAATTGCTAAAAACGTATTGCTGTCTAGTGTATATTAACGTTGTCATGGCAAGATATTATTAAGTGATTTTCATTATCTAAATACATAAAACAAAGTCGGGATTGTATGTTAATTATTTAGTTTCATCAAACAGCTGTTATAAGGATGATATCTAAACATACTTGAAAAGCATATAAACATATGTTTATTATAGACATAATAAATCTATTTGAATAGCAACTCATTTTCAATACCGAAGCAAGCTCTAGATAAACATAGGCAAGTGAGCGTAGCTAACGAGCTCATCTCGAAAAAGAACGAGAATCTTTGACATAAAACAAATTCAGTGACATTAGTACAGAATAATGTCTGTCTGACCAGCTAGTAGTACTCAACCCGAACGCTGACCCGAACTCCCAAACGCTTACCCAAGGATCATCTTTCCTCCATAAATTTAACAAGGCAACTTTTAAAGCCAGCGAGGCGGAGCTCTAAGGTCGGGGTTAAAAGAAAATAACAACAATTTTTTGTATAATTGAAAATTTTCTAAAATTACTAAAAAAGGCGTAAATAATAACAAAGAAAATTTTCCAGTGCGGTGGAGGTCTATGGATGAGTAGGGCGGCGTATCAAAGTGGGGACATCTTTCAGGAGATGCTGCTTTAACCAAATAAATCCAACGAATCATACGTTAAAATTAAAAGTTGGGAGTGATAGTAAAGGCAGAGCCCTGAGGGAAGAACAAAGAGGTATCCATAATATTTTGGTACCCAACAACGTAGTATATAGGTCTAGAGCAGTTTTGAGGAGCCGCTTTCGAAATCTTTGGATTTTTTATTTGGTGGTTTATATTAGGTTTCTAATAAAATATACCACCTGATTTTTTAGAAAAATTTGGGTTCAGGAATTACAGGGCTTAAGAGATCCCAAACTTAAGTTTTTTTACCTTTCTTAGTACCATAAACTTTAAATATTTTGAGCAGGTTTCAACAGTTTTATCACATTGCTATAAAAAGCTCTAAAAGGTGAAAAATTAGTACTCCAATCCACACACGGCTGAATTAGTATTTCGTTAGTAGGCTATTCGGCTAGTGGTTGTGGAGAATATTTCAATTTCCGTTCAGCAGTAAACTAAGTATATTGTCCGATGTTATTCTTATAAGAAATAAAAAACATATATCTCTTGTATACTTATTAATTTTATTAAAACTTGGTGTGTTAGCATTGACCAATAGAGAATATTCGTCCCAGGACAACCTTAAAACTGGTCTATACCAGTTTGGATGCTGACATTGGGTACAGCAAATGAAATTGTCATTACATATGAAGTTTTTTGGATGTCCATTATGACAAACTTCCCTTTCACCTTTGGTCCCTCCACTTGCAGCGGCTCGGGGCGGAAACTCAGGGGTTGGTCCCCAACCTGAGAATGTATGGTCCCTGTCTGTTGTACATGGATACCCCATCCGTTGAGTTGGCCAGTTGGAGGGCAGAGCGGGTCCACATTGAGCCTGATCACAGCTGTCACAAGGCACAGGAGTTGGTACTCTGAAAGGCCAATTCGGCTGCCTGTCCCATCCCACCCTTTCCTTTCCTGCTATATCCTAACCTTCTGGTAACCTGCGCAAAATTCCCGCTTATGGAAAACGTGCCTATAGCAGCTATGCTGGGGTTTCCTAATCTAGCAACAATGAATAGAGAATATGTGGAATACGTTTCCATCTAACCCTGGAGGGTGAGGTGGAGCAATTAACCTCTTAAAACCACTGTGTGTACCTAGCAAATTAGATTAAACTGATTGCGTTTATTTGGTCACATGTCCTAGCTCCTGTTCACGCTCTTTTAAGACTCGGCCAATGACTAATATATTTTTGGTACCGGATGGTTTTCGACGAGTTTTAAATATATAACCTGAGAGAAAAGTTGCCAATAATTATTAGACCTATTAATTTCCAGCTCCAAAATCAGGGGGTTAAACATACAAAAATATACTTGTTTTAAACCCATTTAATGTAAAAAAGGTATTCAATGATTTATTTATATAACAGTATCTTATAAAATTCATACCTTAAATTTAAAAATGTTTACATCATTAATATATGTTAGTTTGAATTTAAATACACAAGCTACTGAAATCGTAGCACGAGAGATTTAAAAGCAAAATCCAACATCAACATTAATGACAATTTTTCAGGAGGGCAATCTGTCTACATCGTAATTAGTTGAACAATGTAGACGGTTGGGATTACGGAGTTTTGGACATCTTGATTGTTTATGAAAATCAATATTAACAACAGAAAATGCAAACAAATATAAACTGTAACCAGACTATTTTACTGACCGGTAGATTACAAAACTTTAATCCCATGTCATTAGGTGACAGTGAGGCTTATTTGGTACATTACATGTAATAAAGATAGTTTGCACGTATGATAGTTTAGTAAGTCTGCCATCAAGTAATTTGTTCACAATGTAAAGAAACTACTATAGGTCTACAACACGCTTGATTATCAATCACAGTCAGACATGTAACAGAGTTATACTGTCCCAGTAATTAAAAAATTCCAAAACCTATTGTATTAATTTATCATCACTAGTCCAAACACTTAGCTTTTACATCGAAGTTTTCCAGTAAAAAATAAACTAATAATAAATCTAAATAGATACAAGCATTGTTTTAAACACGACAAAACACTATTAATTTACATAACACTCTCATTTTAAACTATTTCGAAATAAAAAAAATTTATAGAACAAAACATAACCAAATCCATAGTTTTGGTTATGTTTACATTTGAGTAATTTATAAACAAATGTGCAGTGTTTCCACTCTACGGTAAAAATATGCCACGCACTGATACAAAAAATCCCACTTTATCCCAGACTCTCCCTTATAGTATCTCTCGTCATATCCCACACTTTCCCACTGATTTGTTAAACATTGCAACACAATTAATGTTAAATATTGTATGATTATTGAATAATGTATTAGTACAATATTTATACCGTTAGATAGAGCTTATTTAGATCTACTAATTACCTATAGGTATTTTACATTTTAGTACCTCAAAGGATTTTGAGCAATGCGACATAGGTTAAATGATACGGTGAATTAACTAAATTAAATAATTTATTTACGTGAGAGGTACTAATATTTTTAATGGTAGTACTAAAGAGTACGAAGTAGGTACTAAATAATGGTAAATAGTTTGCTTGTTAATTCCAACATGGCTCGGCCAGCGAAATTGACATGATTCAGAGTTCGTTCTGTGACGTTTATAAAATCATAATAGGTGCGGACAGCGAGGTTAAAAATGGGAAACCCCGCAACTGCCAGTACGGCGAGAAAATCCACTAGAAGTGCTACTGCTAAGGTGCTCTGGTCGTAAGTTGTAAGCAAACTAGCAGACGTAATGCCGATTTCAAAAAAATCCCACTTTATCCCACAATCCCATTTTATCCCACAAGCAGTCAAAATAACCCATATAGGGGATAAAAATCCCTCAAGTGAAACACAGACAAATCCCAGCTGACATTTTAGAGACAACCATAGTCAATAGCTTACTACGAAAACCAATTTAACTACTGAATATCAAACATTAAAATTAGTTTTAATAATTATTAATAATCCAAAATAAAATACAAATGCTGTGTTAAAACATCCCTTTGGTATCCCAAATGACTCCAAATGAATTTCATTAAGAAATGTTTTACAGTTATTTAGTATTTCGATAACACACCCACACACACACACACACACACACACACACACACACACACACACACACACACACACACACGGCCACTGAAACTTCTTCATCAATACAGTGATTCACTTCGTTCATCAATTATTATGTTTTGTTAATTTAAAGTAAATTAACGAATTACCAACACAAAATATGGCATTTTTGTGTAGAGTAAATTATGCTATTTTTCCGATTCCTAAATGGTATAGCTATTGAAAAAGGTTTAGGGAAAACATACATTATTCGATTTCTTTCCGCCATTTTCCAATATGGTGGATTTTAACTGAGTTCCTATCCGCCCCATGCCAGGATTCCTTTCTGCAAAACGGACTGCACATGGCGTAGTACCCACTCCTGCAGCGGTCCACGGTCAGCACTTGGCTTAGTTGCCGAAAGGCATAAATCAGTTTCCTCAGTATTATTTTTTGATCAAATACTAAACGTGTGAAGGTAAATTGTTCTTAACACCAATGAATTCCAGATTTTTCAGTAATAAATTTCTATTGATTGAGTCAAATGCCTTTGCAATATCAAGAAAAGTAATTAAATCATGCTTTTTGCTGGCAAATCTTTCTAAAATTGGTTTATTTAAGTGAAATAAAACGGCAGATGTATTTATGCCTCTTCTAAATCCATATTGAACCTCAGTGATAATACCCTCTCTGTTTAGAAGGTTTATTAATTGAATATTAGCACAGTTTTTAAGAACTGTATCAATCCCTGTTGATAGGAATATTGGTCTAAAATTATTCATGAATAATCAACTTAAAAACCACTTTTGTAAATCTACAAAAGTTGTATAAGTTTGTTATGAATTTATCAATTTTGAAAGCATTGGGGAATTTGCCAGCGCGCATACTAAGTTTGAATAAATGAAGCAGGAGTTGTGCAAGCTAATCTATACTAATAAAATAGTTGTGCGCGTGTGTGTGTGTGTCCCAGGCGATTTCGAAAACGGCACCTCATAACTGCTCCCGGGCCTTACCACGTTGTAGAGAACCAACATATTTGAGATACTTATTTTCCCCCTCAGACCTCAGAGCTGCCCCCTAGTGACATCCAAAGCTGCCATATTATTCTTCCTAATGGATAGAAAACGGCTCTTCAAATTTGCTCCCGGACCATTTGACGTTTTTGAAGGACTAAAGGTCTTTGGATAATTTTTTTACCGACCTCAGGGCTCCGCCCCACTGGCTTCTTCTACCACTTTCCGAGTTTAATTTGGACGTGTGATGGTTCCTTGGTTTTTTTTACATAGCCGCATATCTTGAATGATGCCCCATCCTTGGATACCTCCCCTTCTACTTTGGATTGCCCCCCACTAACCTTAGTGCTCCGCCCCCTAGAAAAATTGTCATGTTATTCTTTCCGGTTTTTCTGCGGGTTTCAGCCAATCATCATTGATCCATAACATTTGGGTGGGTTTTACATAATCCCAACCTTAGGGCTCCACCCTAGTGGCTAAAACATTGCTACGTTATTCTTATGAAAATACGAGTTCTCCAGGTTATTGCATAAAAGGCTCCCTAAGTCTGCTCCTGTACCGTACAACGTTTTTGGGGTACTAAATGACTATAGTACAGGACAGTTATGCAAAAAATGCCCCAACATGGAACAAATTAGTTATAGTATGAAACCTCCTGGGATGTGTTCCTGACATATCCCTCATCATTTCCTGAAAGTTCCCAAAAATTCCCACCTTGGGAAAATCCGCCATATTGGAAAATGGCGAGAAAAGTATATAGTTATGTAAGCTTTTACTTAAAACGGTATTATTTAATAACCAAACCATTTGCTATAACCACGAATATTTCGAAATATTCACGATGAAAATATCTACACAAAAAAATTACATTAAGTAGTGATATTTTGTATTTAACGGCAGTAATTACAATTCAAAATTGATTTTTCAATTTTAAAATATGACATTTTTCTCTTCTTTCGGATTTTCTAAAGGCATTACTCAAAATAGATTTAAGATTTTTCTAGAATTGCGTGTGATGGTTTACATGGTTATATTAAAGGACAGTGTGATGGAGCCGCCATGTATATTTTTATCAGGAGTAAGACTATGACCGCCTTGCATTATAGGCTTTTTCCAACATAATTTTGACTCAAACAGTCCATAAACAAAATTACAAAATTTACTTCAATTTGCATACCAAAATGCGTTTTGCAACATGCATGCAATGTTGTTACTCTATTCTCAATATTGAATGCCTCACGATCTCTTTTGCTGCATTAGATCAAGAGGCATCTCCTGACCGTCATCGAGGTGGAAGCTTGATTTTATTCTTCTGTTATTGTAGTGCACGTAGGGCCTATATATATCTTCAATTGTTACGTGTTACTAATTTAATCTTGTTAGAATTATCAGGAACCACTGTTATTTCATTGTAAAGAGTTTACTCGTTATTAGATTTTCTGTATGATTAATGTATTGATTATTCTGAGTGTTGTTGTAATGTATTATAATATTTATTGCTTGTTATTTAATCTGTTTATATTAATTTAATGCCAATTATAATTGTTAAACTAGCTGTTATGATTGATTTTTAAGATATTAGCATTATTTTTTCACCTGCATATGTTCTTCTTGTAAAAAAGGATTTTTCCCGAATAAATAAACAAAATGATTAAATTAAGCATTATGTAGGTCAAGGGTTGGAGCCCTACAATTTATGCAGGAGGTGAATATGCTTAAGTGAGTGGTATCTAGCAGTTTTGCATAAAGGTAACAAGTTCACTGAACATGCTTCTGTTATTTATTACCAATATTCACGCAATGCTTGGAATAAACCCTACAACAGCTGTTTATGGAAATAATATTATCCGGTCATCACCTAAGCCAATACAAATTATGTGTTCATAAGAATAACGTTGAATATGTGTAGGCCAATGGGGCGGAGCCCTGATGGAATTGTTTACCCCTCCTTATTGCACATGTATTACATAAGGGGAAGCACAATACCAAATTTTATTGAAATAAGTATTGTCGTTTTTAAGGTACAATGATCACTTAGTGAGGAAGTGAGTGCCATTTTGAAAATTCATATATGTATCAGGTGACATAAAAATATTCGTCCCTGTGATTAAGATTCGCACATGTTTGTTTTTTGTTTTGTTCCACTTACGGATGTTTATTTATAGCCCCATAATACAACAGTAGTTGCTTTTAAATATACTAGAATTAGCATGTTTTGTTTTTTAGTTATTAGCTCAACCTTTTATTTTTTGTTAAAATAAGAAGTGCTTATAATTAAGTGTGGATGTGGTGAAGTATATTTTGGTTTCTCAACGGATAATTTTTTTAACCTGTTTTGGCTCAAAAACTGCACTCGAGTGTCGCTTAGAATGGAAATTTAAGGTTTACGGTTTTTTAAATAATCATATGTTTTATACTGAATTCATATTAAAAAAACTAATTATTTTGAAATTTTAATTATTTTGAAATTTTTTAAACCTAATGTTGCAGATCCCCTTCGGAAATGACTATTATAATATAACTACAGTATTATAATTTTGTACATACTTTGTTAATACAAAATATATTTATATATCAAACATATTTATGCGCATTTAATAAATAAACATTTGTCAGAATAGTTTGAGCAGTAACATTATCAGAGATCCAAAGTCAAAATACGTCCAAACACACAAAAAGGAAAGTAAAATATTAAATATTGAAATACAACACATGACGGTTGCGAAAGAATGGGACAGCTGACTACAGCAGCTAGACTGTAGGATTTATTGTCTGGGATGGTTCTATATTTATCACTAGTTCTATATTTATAACCTTTCATTCAAAACCCTCAAAATAAATCAAGGAATTTTTAATTTTGTATACAAAGAAAGCTAGATTTTTGGTAAAGTTAAAATATGATTTTATATTGGAGTGCTATTATTTTTAAAACAATACATTGCTAAATTGTCTATCTAAGTTACAGAAAGTGATATGCAGGCTTAACACAATCACCGCTGCTTATATATTTATTTTCCCAGGAATCACCATTTTGGTACACTAATTCACAATCGATTCAATAAACATACAATAATATTGATGTATACTTGTATAGTAATATCTGGTAGAAA
The DNA here is from genome assembly GCA_963675035.1 of Allygus modestus. NCBI lineage: Eukaryota > Metazoa > Arthropoda > Insecta > Hemiptera > Cicadellidae > Allygus > Allygus modestus. Next base: position 312,106,441 of record OY776111.1, read on the forward strand.
TGTTAAATTTTCGATGGTAATGCGGGTATGTTCAGGGATTACAAGTAAAACTAGGAGACATGGACTAAAGCTACAATAGTAGAACAACAATGCAAGCTACGGTCAATAATATATTGTCATACAAAAAACAAGAAGTCAGAACTATCCTAAAAATAGCTTAATGCAATAAAAAACATGCAAAAAATGTTTCACAGTGCAGAAAAATGTTCCTCGGTTTATGTTAGCAATTGTTTTCAATAATCAAGCACAAAACTGGATGATGCGAAGCTTAAAGACCAGTTCGATTTTATACATACAGTGAAAAATGGTTGATCTACACTAACAAAGAGTGGAACATTGCAAGGTGCATTGTTGAAGGCGTGTGACTGAGTGGGGAGTTAAGGGATAGGAGTTGGGAGGATTCACAAGGCCCCGGTCTTAAAAGCTTGTAAGCTGTATCCTCTAACAAAGTTAAAGCCAAATGCTATTGGTAAAGGCAAGAAAAAATGTAATCAGAGTAGCATAAGAGTAATCAGATTGGTTATGTATGTAGACCAGAAAGAGTAGTGGTTGAGGCTACCAAAATGGCGAGTCTGCCAGTATTTCAGTTTCTATTGAATGGTTCTTGCAAGGTACTAACAGCGTCCATCATGTCATGTCTGTGAGCCCGAGGGCTGGGGAGAGGGAGGCTGATACTGTGTCAACAATGGTAACTTATTCATTTGTCCGGAGGATATCCCTTCATCCCCATCACACTACTAGCACTGTTATTTCAGGGAACACAGAAAATAGAAACAGCGGCTAATCTGTAAACTGTTACACATTAAAAATTATAATATGTGAGATATAGAATATATTCTGTAATAGTGATAAGATGATTAGGACTGATGATGAATAGGTAAAATAATAAATGTGTTAGGTTAAATTTACATTTTTATTTAAATTGTTTCTTATAAAATTATCATTTTTTTTTACTAATAACTTATCCTACTAAATCTAAATTTTATATCAGTAGGAGCGGCGGTCGGTTGACGCTAACATGGAGTTATATGGAGCACAGCTGATGTGGTGGCTTCACTCAGAGGGTCAACCACGTGACCAAAAAAAGGGGCCATGACCTCAAAAAATTACCAGTGGTACCAACTTAGTTGCTAACTTAGAAAAAAAATTCCCAGAGTGTTATACATAGTAATAATATATACATAGTAATTATATATACATAGTAATTATATATACATAATTATATATACATAGTAATTATATATACATAATTATATATATATTATACTACGTGAGAGTGAGTGAGTGACTGCGCAGACCTGTGCGTCACGCCTCAGCGCCCACCCCAAGCGCGTCACACCTCAGCGCCCACCCCAGGTAATCAAGACACAGAGTGTGGTGAATAATTAATTTATTGACTTCACTTCACACAGTTTAAGACTTTAAAACTTTATACAGCAAAACTAACACTTTTAAATAATTTACATGAAAACTAACAGTTCAATCAAGATTTTAAAATATCTGACAATACAAGTCAAGACTTTAAACATTAGTAATACAGTTCAATAAAGACTTTAAAATATCTGACAATACAAGTCAAGACTTTATACAGTAAAATTAACAGTTCAATAAAGACTTTAAAATATCTGACACACCAAATTAACAAGTAGAAAAATGCAATTTACATTAAGAAGAAAACACAAACATCACTGATCAAAAAATAGTTTTGTGCGGCCGCTCACGACACTTCGACAGAAGGGGCAACACGTCACCCGACGACTGCAGGCCGGGCATAATGTATGCCCACAAGATTGAAGCGCCACCGTCGGTAACGCATCAAGGCAAATGTGACACACGACGTACCTCGGCTGTTCTGTGGGTGGTGGCATGCCTCGTGTGATTAGGTTGTCCATCCGCCGGTCGTTGTAAGCGAGGATCCTCTCCATAGTGGCGCGGATATCCTCCCAGACGGCTGGAGCAACCTCTCGCACTTGGTGGTCCACGGTGTCTTCGAGGACATTCCTCGCCAAAGCCAGCACCTCGCCCAGCTCTGTTCTCACCGTAGCCAGACGAGCCACCATTACATGAACCTCCGAGGTAGTGTTTGATCCTCTCTGCTGTAAAACCACACCAGGTAAGTATTAATAATACAGTAAGATAAGCCTGTAAAAACACACCAGGTAAGTATTAATAATACAGTAAGATAAGCCTGTAAAAACACACAGTGTAAGCTAAGCCTGTAAAAAAACACATATATGCTAAACCCGTTATCTTACCATCTCAAACATTCGCCTCCTCAGCCGCATAATGCCTTCCTCTCTATGGCAGACACTGCACGCTGGGGGATCGGCCGCGGGCATCCGCTCCTCACACCGTAAATTCTGAAACATTACAAATTAAATATAATACAAGTTCACAAAACAAAATTAAACCCTGCTCCTCACACCGTAAATTCTGAAACATTACAAATTAAATATAATACAAGTTCACAAAACAAAATTAAACCCCTATGCCCGATAGAGATACTTACAACAGGTTCAACTCGTCTAGATGGTGGTCGTGTGGGCGCAGAACTTTCGGTGCGGTTCATACGCTCTTCCAAGGCGGCAATGTGGACCTCTGTTATTGACTGTAAAAACAAACAATCAATTACACAGTAAGATATAATTCAGTAAAAAAAAACATACAACAAAATATATCAAAATTAAAATTACCGAAAGTCTGGAGGCTCTTGAAGCTCTAATCCGTGCCTCAACGGTCGGGTGAAACGCAAACACGTCTTCCTCCTCCTCTCGCTCCTGAAAACAACATTAAGGTATAACCAACCGTAGTTTACATACGACATAAAAATGAAAGATAGAAAAAAAAGACATAAACTTTTACCTGTAGACGGAAACCACGCCCGATGCGAGGGTCTCCATCCGGGTATATTCCGCATTCATCCACACCCGCATCTCTAGCATTGGTTAAAACCCGCCTCTGAAAAAAAAAACAAGATAGAATTAACATCACTACTAAAAGCACGACTAAACAAAAATTATCATTACGGCTAATCGTACTAACCGTTTGATCGGCAAACGGTAAGACAGGAGCTGGCGTATCGGGCCGTGTGGTAGCACTTGAACTACAAGACGCTGCTGCCTCCCTCACCTGTAAATAATTAAAATATTATTAAAACCTAAAAATCAATGAAATATACAAGTCAACTCAACCAAAAGTACGTGGGACCCAAGATGGGTCCCACCTATCTAATAACGATTCTAAAGTAGTTACTTACAATATTAATCTGTGGAGGTTCACTACTCCTCACAGTCATCCAGCAGGGGAGTACTCTCGTATTGTTTGGTAGAGATTGTGTCTCCCTGGTACGTCTCAGAATGTTAGGCATGGTCCGCCTGATTGGAGACGCAGGCCTCTCCCACTGAAAAAAATATTAGAGTTTGAGAAAACAATACTGGAAGTACGAGGCAAACTCTCCTTCCCCACCCCACCCCAAGGGAGTCCTGATTCGGGACTACCTTTCAATTATCAATTTAAAACAGTATATTTCAATGAACCTGGTCTATATCAATTAATTTAACAAATAAAATAGAAGTTAAAACTTACAGTTCCCAATGCTCGCATGCTAGCCTCTACAAGCTCAGGACTTACACCAAGATCATACTGCAACAGACAAATAAAAATAAAATTTAGACTTACATTTTCTAGCCCGCGAGTGATGGACTCCCTGGCTTCAGGACTCAGACCGGCAATATCGTCCTCTAACAAAATTATTAAAATTACGACAAATAGAAAAAAATCACAAGTGAGCAAAATACAGATAATAACCCAATACTAACCGTAAACCTATTTCTGGTCAATAAACTGCCGTCATCGAGGAAGGTCCACGAGGTCTCGATATAAATCCCAGACTCGCCAGACAATCTTAACATCTGTGTTATTCTTCCGTTATATTCTTCCTAGAATATAGAGAAAAACATGTATAAACAACACTCTTAAAAGATAGATATAATAATAAAGCATAAATAAAAAACACACCTGAGTGATAGATCGCAACCCACATGACCCGCTCGAACCGCTCTGTAAAGAAGACAATAATTGTTAATCCCGTATCAAATTATAAAAAATAACTAAAAAACATTTAAAAGAATTACTCGATAATTCCTACCTGTTGTGACACACGCTGAGATATGTCGCTCAAGGATACGTGAGACCCGCTCTGAAAACAAAAAACAAACGCGTTAAATATACTCTCTAAAGGGGAGTGTATCGATACACTCCCCTTTGAACTATCGCTATATATGAGACTACCTATAAATATAAATAAAAAACTCACTGCACGAATAGATAGCATGTCGAGATCATCCGCAAAAAACATATCTTGACTAAGAGGCAGTGTTTGTTCATCTCGTGAGGTAGTAGTAGCCGGTAGATCCTGAAAACAATTAATAACTAAGTAAACTACTAAATCTATAGTGGGTAAATCTATAGTGAAATTGCAAGAGACTTTGATTACCTGATTATTGGGCGGGATGTTCTCATCCTGGTCGAAACCAATCACCAAGCGAAGGCACACGAGAGCTAAAACTTGTAACAACATCACTACTGTTATAAACACTGTAATGTGCATAGTACAATGATACCAGGTCAGAGACCCGTATTTATACGCAAAATCCCTTCCAGCACTGCTTTAATCAACCAACCAATCAGCGCCCGCATATTCTGTGCTCCCCGCCCACAAACTATGTACTCCCGCCCCCCACACAGTGCTCCTCTCTCACTTCATGATGAACACTCCGCCTAGCCTAACTCAGCTTTGCTGTCAGCAAATCTAGTCAGATAACCCTAGACTTTTCAAAATTCAAAATTTAGACGTACCATTTTTAATTAAACAATTACTAATATCAGAACATCACAATCATTGCTGGATTTTAAAACAATATTTTCATTATTTTGAATATGACTTATTAGAGACTTGTTCAAACTGCTACTGGGTAAGTTTAAGGTAATGAAAGGTAAGCAAATCCTTTATTAGTTATTATTGTTGTTTTATTCTTGTTTTATGTTACAGGGAGACGAGATGGTAAATGAGACGAAGTACATGAAGGTGGAGTCGGTAGGTTATTCTCTCTCTGAACCTCGTCCTCCGCTCCAAAGGTGTCTTGCCTGCTGGAAGCGGAAACGGATAAATCCGATCCTCATCCGCTGCTACTGCCTCGACTTCGAGGCAAACGTGACAGAAGAGGCTTGGACTGCGAAGGTCCTCAGATTCTTTGAAGATAATGACTAGGTGAGTACAATTACATCAAAAGCGTTTCACTGTAAAAACCCGTTTTTTAATCCACCTGTCGTTATGCGGACTAGCGCCGGGTTCCTAGAGTCGGTTAGTTAGTCTCCACTTAGTCGCGATGCCTCTTACTTACAGCTTGTGTGAAGCGTGTGAGAAATTGTGCTCGTGCACAATGATAGTAATTTTTGAGGGTCGGGGTGGGACCTGTGTTGCCGCTGCATATATCTGGACCCGGAGGACTACAGTGAGAATCCGCCTCCGGAACCGTGCGAGCACGAGGATTACTGTAAGTTGAAAACCGTCACGGTAAAATGGCTAATGTAGTTTTATGTAACCCGCATGAGCTATGCTTGACTTAGCACCCCGGGTAGTTTTACTGGCAAAACGGCCAGTCTTCACCATGTCATCACACTGCTCAGACTTCACACTATTGAGCTCCTCTTTTGAGCCATTTTGGAGGTATGGGTGGTGTGATGACGACCACTGCGTGGAAGTGACGCCACATTTAAAAGTGTGGTATCATTATCCACGCAACTCCATTTTGCAAGTCCAGCTCCGCTATTCGTGGAAGCTGGACTACCGCTGTTTGGATTGTGATTGTGTGTTCTCCACCGGTTGGATGGATTTCTCTTTATGAGGTATGTAACACTATGTTTATTTTAATCACTGCCCCAACCAACGCAGTGATTCGTGACAGCCAATCCATTAAAAATGCTGCCTCCGATTTTTTATATTTTTTTTGTTCTCTGTTTATCCCGGTAGGCTATTTACTAAGACCACGTCCGTTCATTTTAGCCTAGAAGATAGACAGATAATTTTTACTTTTTATATTTTTTTGTTGCGCTTTTCCATCCGTTTTTCCCTGACAGTCGGAGGAAAGCACAATGCTTTATAGGGTTTAACCAGACCTCCCCACATCCCTGGAATTACGGGTTTTACACCAACCTGTTAGATGAGCGACTGCCGGGTCTTATTTTTACTAGGCCCCACTCGAAAATATTTCTCGAGCGTAGTACTTTGCGGACTTCAAAGCGCAGTTTTCATTTTTATTTCCATGTACAATACACTCTACAAGTTCATAACTATCGCTACTATTTACAATATTTATTTTTTTAACATTAGGGTGAAATTCCCGAAGGAATTGAGCCTTTTCCAAACCTTTTGTGTAAATAGTTTCAAAAGGTTTACAGAGTGAGCTTAAAAGCTCTTTGCTGTAATGTACCTCACCTTCATTCCATTTTATGTGGTGATAATGACGAGTCAGCCAGCGAGCTGTTCTTTGCATTTTACTATTCAACAAATTAAAACAGTATGGAGGTCGGAACACAATCTGTGTTTTATACGACCTCCCAACTATAGCAAGTTCTTTAATGATAAATCTATTAGAATTGTCTTTAAACCCGTGAAACTCCACTATTGCTTCCATAATAAAATTTCCTGATAAAGTCACTCGGCTATGTGAGGTAGCAATTGATTTGTACAGGTTTCAAAACCGGCTGAAACCTGATTAATATAAACTTGTATAATATCCTCAATATAAAATAATTGCAAAACCTCGCGACCGATTAAAGGAATATTTTTTACAAGTTGATCCCACTCATTAAAGTTTAGTGCTAAGGAGTGTTCTCCATCAGAGACACAGACGTACTGATGTCCAAAAATATGTGTCAATTTAATATTAGCTCCAGACTCTATAGATATTAAACACTGATTTTTACTCAAGAGAGCTAACGTCACTTCGTTAAACCGGTCAATTAGCTGGCAAAACGAGTCGTAACTCCAAAATACAATACCTTTTCTCCCTTTAATCAATACACCCAGACTATTGTCTCGACTTTTGAAAATACCCGATACTACGCACTTGGTGAGCTCAGGGTCCAAGAAATGGACTGACTTTAAAAATACACCAGTCATTAAATCTATAGGTTCTTTACCTTTGGGAATGACTATAAATTCTTCCATAGTTTCAGTCAGATTCCTCTGAATCTTCATAATCGCTGTAGTTTAATTCTGTACGCCATTTAACTATAATGCTATCAGCCCCCGTGGGCAATTGAAATTTTTCCTCGACGCTATTAAATTTATAACTGCCTAAAATATCCTTTTTAATTAAAACTCCTTCTTTGTAATATTCAATTTTAATCCAACAAAAATAATTCATGTTTACTTGCTGAACGCTAACTACAGACTGATTATATATCTCTTTTATTTATATAAATGTACTTTTTTTACCCCTTCCCCACCCCACCCCAAGGGGGGCGAAACGCCCCCCTTGTATTCATTCCAAGTGTCTGACCCGGAGGGTCCACTGTTTAAAAATTACATTGGAGATTTTCTCTTGTGTCAGTTTAATACGTCTTAAAAATCTGGTTCTGTCCCTTGCTAACTGTTCCCAATCTGATTTCCTGTCTTCTTCTGTGGGTAGAATGTATATTTTTGTAACTACCGGGTCGGAGAAACTAACTCGAGATTTTTCTGACATCTCCCGTGATTGGTGTGTATGTATAGTGGCAGTCGTGGATTATGAGGCAGTATGCCCAAGTATTAGCTGGGATTACTGTTTTAGCTTGAATCTCAAGTCTTACATCTACGGGGCTGGTCTTAATAGTATCGTCCTGCTTTGAACAATCAATTACGTACAGAGGGCATTTTGTTTTAAAATCATCAAAGTTTAATATTGGTGACCCGATCCGTCCGTAATACGAATTTTGGAATGTAGCATACATGTCATAGAACAAGGCTGTGTTCCCACGAATATTATCATAAGGATAAAAGGTTGAATTTAAATAAAGCTTTACATCAGTTATGTCGCAGGCATCAAATAGTGACATATCTTTTGTTAAATCATTCTTTCTGTCTGTCTGAAAGGCGAGAACAACATACCGGGTTTTTTCTGTTTGGTTAGATGTTTTTAGTGTCCAAGATAATGTGTCTGTTCTTGGTAGGTTCGGGTATTCAATCATGTCCCACTGACGGAAGGGAACATGTATTGTGGGGTCTTTCTCAATAAACTTGTACAATTTTAGTTTACAGGCGTCGTTGACTGTAATATGAGGTATACGCCAGTAGATTTTTTTTCAATTTTTAATTCTAAAGTACCAGCCTCTGTAGCTTTTACAGCGTTAATATCCGAAGCCGAGCGTAAAAATATTAATTCTTGTTTGACGTTTACTAAAACCTTTCTATAATCTTCGGCAGACCCTAACCAGAGTTTTAGCGGGATCGAATATATAAAATCTGTCACCTGTTCAGATACCCCGGGGCTTTTCCAACACGCGTTTTTCAATATATTTGTTTCTTCCGAGCGAATGGATAAATATTTTTAAAGTAGTACTAATGCCGACATTTCTCGTCCTATCAATTTCCTTGCCACAAATCTCGTAGCGGATTTCTTCAAACATAAAAGCCACTGCGTTATTTACAAAGGATACATTCAGAGCAGTATCGTTCGCTTTTTTAGCGCTAACTTTACCGTTAATCACAATAAAGCTTTCAAAAGGGGCAGTTATAATGTCCTGCTGTAATATTGGTATCCTTATTTCATCATTATTATTATAAGTTGTTTTAGCGTATGGTAGATGAGCATGGAAATCCATTCCTGTTATCAAATCATCGTAATTAGCGTGATTGTCAATTTCTAAAAGAGCCATTTTTTACAACTTTAAAACCGAGGGAACGGAGAAACTTTATATTCTTACAAGTTAACACCTTTGCTTTCTGAAGACTACTGGCTGCCCGCCCTGTTGGCCTGGAATTAAATAGTAGCCCCATGGCTTTGCCTTAGATGTAATCTAACCGAGATTCTTTCTCCGCGAAAATTAACAAGATTTCCGTCTTGATCTTTGAGAGATATTGTTAAGGTATTGATCCTTTGACTTATTACCGGTAAATAAATCACGTTTCTCGGGAGCTCAACTATTTTATAGCCCGGTGGTTCGGCCGGGTAGAATTCGAGTATCACATGACCCTCGACTCCATTTAGGTACGACCCGCGTGTGATATTACATTCCACCCGTATAGAATTAACTTTAATTATATCTACAGGCAGTTCGGAAACATGTTGTTTATTAGCCTCGTATATTTGTTTTTTAAATCCCAAGAGTGTTCCCAATGAATGTTCTTTAGTAAAATCAATTTTTTGAGAACAACATATCGTAGCCTTTAAAGTGTTGTTATTTGGTTTTAATGTAAACTTGGTTTCTTTTGGCAGTTGAGATTGTATATATGTCTGTATATCTTCAATCTCGTAAGATCCTTCAGGGATTGTAATGCTGTTATTTTCACCGTAGTAAAACTTATCATTATTGTCTTTTTCAATGTTTGGAATAGAATTATAAGTTTTCAGTTCGATTAAACCTAGCTCCCATTCACCCTTGCTAACATCTATGGGAAATGCTAGCTCATGGGATAGTATACTAGTCGTTCCCGTGAGGCAGAACATTACTGCAGAGAAAATGTAAGCACAAATGACCACACACCACTGTATTAAAATTCTGTTGTCTCTCGTAGTTATAGTAGAGTTCGCATCCCGCCAAATATCGTGTTATTTCTGGTGGCGATCTTAAATTGCCAAAACTGTCATAATAATAGGCTTTCTTATTAATCTTTTTGAAACAAACCCAGTGAGTACCCTGCCCAGTTGTACTGTCCTAGTTAACTATAGCAGATTCACACTTTCTCGAGCGTTTTGGTAAACTATCCCTCATGTAAACTCCTCTAAAGTTTGGAATTTTTAATAATCTCGCGTATTTGATTATATCGTAATTTGTCAGTGGTTTTATTGGTATCGAGATGCTTTTTTTCGTTTGCCTTTTTTCCCTCTTACCTCCACCTTGCTTTTTATAGGGTCTAAGATATAAACCTCTGCCTTTAGGACGTTTAACGGGTCGTTTCTTTTTACGACCTCCCCCCAATGTAGTCTTGGCTTTCATTGCTGTGGTGACTAACCAAGACGCTGCTTTTTCCCCCAAATATGCGTCTGATGCTTTGAACCTCTGCCAAGCGCGTTCCGCCAACTCTTTGTCCGCTTGCCTTCGCCTCTCGTTGTCGGAGTACCGCGAGTATGCTATATCGTGTTGTTTACAAGCTTCGTCTAGCCCGTTTATTTCTTTATCTCCTCTAGCTAATCTCTCTTTTAATTTCGTGCCGGGGCCGCAGTAATTGTACGATTTTAAGGTTGGTGTTCTTAAATGTAATTCGATAGGTAGTAAATCTATAGCTTTGTTCAGCACCGATGAAACAATACCTCTGCCTCGCACAACCACTAGCTTACATCTGAGAGGTTTCCTTCTTGTGTTAGCCATTTTATTGTAAATATTTAATCACTTCGTAAAGTTTAGTTAATAGAGTCTCGCGTATACACGGTATTTTTAAAGCTTCAAACACGTCAGGCAACGTGCGAGATACCGAGTTAGTAAAATCGCTGTACTCCAAGACCCCACTGTCAGTTATAAAGTAAATCATCCCGTTTATATACCTAAAAGCACCGTGACTGTGGGCAGGGATACCGTAAAGCGTAGACGAGACCATTCCCATAAATGTACCAGTAAAGTCGCACTCGTTAATTTCAATCAGATACCAATCGTCAATAATCATGTAGCTCTTTCCCGTGTTAGTTGCAAAGGCCGCGTTAACTTTATGTACCATTCTACCGGTAATATTATTGACATTATACACTGTAATCAAGGACAGTGAAGGGTATCTGAATAAAAATACATCATTGCCAAAAAAAAGAGCAATTTCCCCGTTAGGCCTTTGGTAAATGGCAGATATTTCAGTAAAGTTTCGCGGTAAAAATTTAAGCCAGTGTGATATTCTTCATGGCCATGTTAAGTCCTCAGGAATTCTCTCTGTAGGATTTAAACTAATAATCCTTACATAGTCTCTAAAGAAAGCAAATATCCTTTTGTTTACAATAACGAACATATCAATTTGATCTTTTAATTCGCAAATATCGCGTTTTTCAAATATCTCGGGTGGTGTTACTGCTGTGGTTGTGGATGTTGTTGGTGTTGTTCCGGATGTTGTTATGGATGTTGTTGGTGTTGTTCTGGATGTTGTTGTGGATGTATTCATTTTTGGAATGGTTGCAAATATCTTAGTGGGCCTGCCGTACAGAAACTCCATAGCGAGTCTGTCATCATTGCCTAGCTCGTATTCGTTAAAGTCAACAATTCCTGTAGGATCTCTGTTGAAAGGGAACATTACTGATTTATCATCACCTGAATGATCCAAACCAAGGGAATGTCCAATCTCATGAACCAATCAATGTTAGGAAGAATGAAATTTTTCCATTTCGTGGTAAATTCATAGTAAAATCCCAATTTTCTTCCGAATCAAAGTGGATATCTGTAGATGTATACCCAATATTGGGTAAATACCCGTGGGCGAGAACTAACCCGGGACCATCGAAATCATAGGGAGAATTATCCTGTCTCGAGTAAAATATATGTTGTCTAGATGTTGAAAATGATATGATTATTGTGGGATTATTTATGTTTTTTTTAAAGTTAAATTTGCGTGTTTGGCCATACATCAAAAGCTTTTTGAATTATGTCGGGGTACTGAGAAGGGTCGTATTGATACCAGGTTATTTCTGTAGTGTTCCACTTTCTATTGGGTAAAGCTGAGAATGGTAATATATTGTCGCGATGACCGCACCTAGGCGTACCCATGAGGGCCAATGTATCGTTATCAAACACTCCCGTTGGTTCAAGACGAAAGTACTCTTGAAATTGTCTTACTGCAGAAGTAATGTTTTGTGTCAAAGCGTTTTTCTCCAAATACCCGTAATAAGTTAGAAAATCTATCGACTTTTTGCACGAGGCAAGAGGCAAAATAATCAATAAAACGACCCGCATGTTGAGTGGATCGGCGTAGACTAATTAGTGTTTGCCAGTTAATGTGTTTTTAAACCGGATCCCGTCCTCAGGAAACTGGGGAAAGGGTCTGTGTCTTCAATTAATTCCTTTTCATAGGGATCATCTTTATTACGGAATTGTCGTGTATTTTCGTCTAAAAAGTATTTCTTAATAACGTTAAATCTTACCCAATCGTCCTTGTCTGTCTGTATTGGAGCTCCTAAGGTATTGTAAATGTCAAATAAAACTTTACTCAATAGTCTTACAATATAATTTAAGTTTAATACGTCTTGAAAATCTGTAGGATCCGCGCAATTTTTTATTTGCTTTGACTGACAATCATAAAAAGTGTTATCTACAAGCATTAAGGCTGATTTTAATGATTGTTTTAACATCCGCAAGTTTACAGCGTCATACTACTCTTCGCCATCTCGCACGTCTCTTAGTATTTTGTTCCCTAAGATATAATGTTCTCCTGTAAAAGGAATACAATTGTAGTCTACGTAAAATTTTGTGGCAGCATCATCAGAATTTTGTGGTGATTTTACATGTCGAATAAAACATTTATTAGTGTCAAAATACTATTTTTTTCATCTAAACTTAAGGTATTATCACACATAAATCTTTTTGTCACCGCGTCGTTATCGTCTGCAGGTCTTTTTAAATTACATAATCGCTTATTTTGTATATCGTAATCACCGCGGGCGTTAAATTAAAGCCATCACCCTTGGAACCTTTGGCGGCCTCACCTCGGGATTTTCGGCTACTACGTCCAAACTTGTCAATAGTCATTATAATAATGCTTTAAATCTACTGTTCCCTGATCCTTTTATAAATCCCGCTTCCCTTAGTTCCTCCACGATACTTAGTATTTCATTGCTATGGACTCTGTTTCCAGTCTCTGTTGACATGGAAATGTGTCGTAATCTGTCCACCAATTCGTTGGCGTCGTCCCAGTGTATAATGTCACGGAATCTTGCATTCTTCCACGCTAAACCTTTGCCCGCTTTAACCGGGAATAGGTCTTTAATAATTCTTCTGTACTTTAGATTTTTCTCCCTTCTAATTACATTGTGGAATTTGTATCCTTTCTTGTGTGTGTTGGTGGCAATAATAATACTCTTATAGGTCTTAGGGTCGTCTTCGTCGTATATTTCCTCGTCAGGGGTTCTCTTAAATATGAGCTCATACAAACCTTCAGTAGGACTATATCTTGTGTTGTTTATTAGTATAGTTCCATCGTTGTCAAAGTCTAACACCTTATCTCCCATCATTAAAGTACTGCCTTCGTATCTAGGGCCGTATTCATGATCAATTACTCGGACCTTACCGCTAGCATCTTTTAAAAGTAGTGTCATATATCTCACCGTCATGGGATTACTAAACTGACTTTCAATATATCGTGACGCTGTTTCCAGTCCCGAAGGAGTCGATACAATTTGCTTTAACCCGCTGCTTTCAGGTGTTGAAACACTCTGTGGTATAAATTCAGCTTTATCATCTGTCGTACTGCTGTCCATTGGTTCACCTTTAATTGTTTCAGGTTCTATTTTAATCTCAGGGCTAACTGTGTTTGTTTTTCTGAGTTCTTGAATTATAGGTTTAAACTGCTTTTCAAGCATAATATCACTTTCTACAGATCCTTCCTTAAACATTTTATACTTTCTCTTAATAGCATTACGCAGCTGTATCAGTCGATTAGTCAGTTGCTTACTGTTTCGCTTCATAGTCGCAAATGATATATTTAAACCAACACGTTTAGATTTAAGGCATTTCGACTTGCCTGAAAAACAAGGCGCGCATTTTGTATTTTTTCATGTAACGCATAACATCTAGAAGCGAAATACCGGCGCTCAAGTCTAATCCTTTATAATACCTACTTTCCTCCCTTACAAGACTGTTTCTCGGTATTATATAACGATTTGTGTAACTTTTAAAAACAAAGGCTCGCTTTACATTGTCCCTCCATTGTGAGACATGTGTTACTATGTACTTGTCGTTCTCAATGTTTTTTTGCATATATTTGCTCAACATTCTTAATGGTTTGTCGTGATGTCTGTTGTACATTAAATACGAGTTGAGAAGCCAAAATTCGCACGGGTTGGTCCCAGTAAATTTTTTCCACTGGTCAATTAGCACTCTGTTTGTCACTCTATATACACCGTTTTTTAAACTAATACCAAATCTCTCACACTGTGAAGCCACTGTCGGTAACGCATCTTGTAAAAACTCTGTAGTATATAATCCTTGGCAGTAGTTATTTACAGCAGCAAAAGGTTTACCCCTCGGCCCTTTGGGAGTATCGTCAGGAATTGGCCCCCAGGCTGTATTATAACTAATGTCAATATAACATTTGAGGGATAAAGCCATTTTATAAATTTTGACAGGGGATCTGATGGGTATAGTTCTCTCTGTCAAAACTATACATCTGGCCGCGTGAGGTATTTTGCAACCGTACTCCAACATTTTTAAAACTATCTGAGCAAAATTAATACTACCATGCAGGTTTCTTAAAGGCAATACTTTACCAAATATATACGGAAAGGGTCTAAATCTAGATATTAAATTTTGGGGGTCTCTCACTGTTGCATTTCTCATATCTTCATGATAAATCACTAGTTCTAAGGGTACACTCTGTTCTTCACACTTTTGTAAAAAGTTTAACCAAGTATCTCTATTATAAGTTCTCTCACTCGCAGATATCATTAATAAAACTACAGGTGGTAGCCTCGCAGTGCTTGGAGGTTGTTTATGTCTCCAGCATCTGTTATTGAAGGGATGGCCGTGTTTACCCTTTCTACTGCAATAATTACCACAGAATTTATTTTTGTCCTTGTAATAAAAAGAACACAGGTTAGACCTTACGTTATGAAGTTTCTTATCAAATCCCCTTAAATCATTATACACGTAGATGCGTACCATTATACCTCTGCTATAAAAGTGTCCATTCCCACTCAGTACCTTCCCTTAAATGGATCTAGAGTCTTGTCAATAACTAGAAATCCAAAATTGTCACATCACGCCTGAGCGCATATTTCTCTAAATTTTTCAAATGTCATGTCTGTGGTGATATGATCGTTGTATACATGTCTTAGGTTCATTTCGTCTTGTTTGAATGAAAAAACAAAGTTACAATTGTCCCTCACCAGCTGCTTGGGAATAGCGCTATATGTCTGTCCCAGATAGAATGAATCTAAATTGTTGTGTCTCCCCATAGTAAAAAAGTTGCGTATATTGTTATGTTTTTCGGCCGATATATCATCAAAAATCATTATAGAGTTTGGTTTAGCTTGATTTGGGTGTATAACTAAACTATTATCGTCAAATTCATGATACCCAACCTCCTTAGGCATGAACTGTTTAAGTAATTTGTATTTAGGTTGATAGAGGGATTTTGAAAATATATAAATATTCTCAAATCTTAGACCGTTTGGGTCAAATAATAAATTAAATAAAATATTGGTCTTCCCACAGGAACTCGGCCCCGCGATTATACAACGAATTGAATCTGGCAGTAAAGCGCCATGTTTGTTCTGTTTAACCATTCCGGCCCCCGAGAAATAATTGTCAAAGTTTTTTACAGAGAACTTGACTTTCTGCTTAATAACCCGCATTGTGACTGGTTACATACTACTAATTGCTCTGCTTTTTAAGTAATCACTTCACGGTAGAGTGACATGCGGGCTTTTATGCGGGTTTCACATGAGACTTTTCCCCATTTAGTGGCACACGTGCAGGATTTACGCTTTGTTGGACATTAGTGCGATGACCCAGGAGTTAGTGCATTCACCTTTATCCAAGAATTATGAGAAGAAGGAAAACCAGACCAATGAACAAGTGCTAAATTACCCTTCCGCTTTAAGATTTTGTCAATCAAGTAAACATTACCTGTTTTTGACTTGCTAAGTTCTTCTGCATAAAACCCGCCTTTTAATATTTCCCCTCTGTTGTCTTGTAATATGTATGTTACTGGTCTTGTTGGTTTAATCGCGTATACTGTAAACGTCTCATTTGACCAATTTGGTAAATAGCTTTTTTTGAACACTCGCTTGGTTTTACTGATTCTAACACTGTCGCCTACCTTAAATTTGTGTTTCAGATTTTTTGCGTTGCTAACTCTATTTATTCTATTCAGAATATCTTGAAAGTGTTTTTTTTAACATCCCGTGGTTTCGTACCTATAGTCCTGTGCTGTGTATTGTTGTAAGTTTTTAAAATTTTTGGCAAAATACTTAACCATTCGTAACTTCCACGGGCAGTAAATAACTTGTACATTTTTGTCTTGAGAGTTCTGTTTAATCTTTCCACTATACTAGCTTTAAGTTCGGAAAATGTATGATAATGGTTGATTTTGTATTTTTTCATTAAAGCATTTACATGTTTATTGAAAAAGTCTGTTCCCTGATCTGTTTGGAAATGCGTCATTTTATATTTAGCTAAGATAGGAGCGAGTGCCTTTGCCACTTCTGGCCCTGACTTGTTTTTTAACGGAACGGCAAAAGCTAGTTTTGACAAACAGTTAATCATTCTCAATATGTACTTGAACCCTTTATTGACTCTGGAATAAGGCTTCATTTCAACCAGGTCAGCCTGGTATAGTCCGGGAAGAGTAACTTTACGCCTGGGATAATTTCTCCTGGCAGGCCGGTGTAGTTCGTTAGCTATAGCGTCCATTGTCGAAATAACTTATTTATTTGGTAAACATTAGTTTTATACCAGTGTCTGTTTGAATGGGGTTTGAGACCATTCGTGCATGAGCACCCAGGTTCAATCTTTATTTCGTGCGTGAGCCAATCCAGATTACCTGGTTGACGCCCAGTACAAAATAAAAGTCCTCTCCCTTTGAACAGACAAGTGGGAAGAGTTTTTTATTTGCTTTATATTTATTTGCTTTTTTCTGCCCACCGGACAAGTCCTTCTTTCACCCGAGGTCGGTTCGATTAATTAGTCTGGGTGATGGCCAAATGCCTCTAATCTACTGGACCCCTCATTCACACATGAGCTATTCGAAGGAGCAGTCAAGCGATTAACTTGACTGTTCAATCTACTAGGCTCCCTTTCAGGTTTATGGGGTTTTTAGTCGCCCGCGCCAGTGACCTTAATTCACACACTCATTCATACAGTGGGACTTTGGCATTATCTAACACATGTTCAACAATATTTACAAAGTTATGTGAGGTGAGGATGTTGTTATGAACAGAATCAAAGTGCATGCCAAAACTCCTCATCAACTCTTTAGCTTTATTTACAACATTTATCCCGTTAGGGACAGATGATTTTACAAAGCATGGTACAAAACCTTCCTCCTTTGCTTTATTTAAAGCCTTGTGAAAACTTACTTTTTGTGTTCGAATGCATTTGTATTCGCAGACTCCGTACAATTGCAACATTGTGTCTTTAATAAGAATACACAATATGTGGCTAAGGTCTTCTTCTTTAGGAAAACTGCAATTTTTGATGCTTGGTCAGTTAACATTTTATTTATAGATTCTTTTTCTTTTTCCAGTTGTTTGTTAATTTCCAGTGATTTTGTAAGTGATTTTAACAACTGATTATTCCCCTGTTTGATTTTATACATTCCATATTTTCTTATGGAAGGCAAAACTTCTTCAAAAACCCAGTATTTAAATGCTTTAGCAACTGGTAGTTTGGAGGAAAAAATCAACTCGTATAAACCCGGTTCTGATATAAACACTACTTTAGAATCGTGATAATTGAGTTGGGACCCATCTTGGGTCCCAACTACTTCCGGTTGAGTTGATTTGTATATTTCACTGATATGTGCTAGAAGAGCTTTTTTAGGGTTAGATTAGCCCAAGATTTTAGCAACATCCTTTCCTTTGAACCAAGGATTATTTTGTTTGTCAAACAGTACAGCAACGGGTTGGTCATTAAATATATAAGAGGTTA
The DNA here is from genome assembly GCA_963675035.1 of Allygus modestus. Lineage (NCBI taxonomy): Eukaryota > Metazoa > Arthropoda > Insecta > Hemiptera > Cicadellidae > Allygus > Allygus modestus. Next base: position 312,124,480 of record OY776111.1, read on the forward strand.
AGTGAGACATTTTTATTTGTATCGCTGGAAGCTCTTACCTGTGCAGCTACAAGGGGCAGAGTGAAGTTAACTCTTGAGAATAAAAAGCGCTAAAAAGTATCGACCAATCACGGCACAGAACGCTAATTACAACCAATAGAATGCATTTTTATTATAATCAATTACAGAGCAGTATTTTAACAGGTTACAACTAGTTGTCAGGTTTGTTAAATTTAATTAACACATGGTGAACGTGTTCTTTATTAAATTCATCATAAATTGTAAGGTCGATGCAGGGGCGATCTTCCGGATCGCCCCACTCGTCATTTAACACAAACGAGTCAGTCAGACATCCTAGTTTTTTTGCACCGCTGTCAAAATAAATGTTATATTCTAATTCATCGTACTTGGAGAATTTAGCTTACCACTCAAAAATTCAACTTCTATCCTGTCAAAGTCTGCATTTAAAGGTAATTTTAATGGTTTTCCTTCAAATTTTATTTTTTGTACAGGTCTTCCGTCACAAAATAGATTTATAAGGATCAAACCAATATTTTGTTCCCAATCCTCCTCCTCACACATTGTACAGCAAACTGACACACGTCTGATCGCAACGAAAGCTGGATATTATATGTACAAAGGGGGGTGCCTCGAAGCACCCCCCTTGGGGCGGGGTGGGGGTTACTCCAATCTTTGACTCTTTTGATATCCGTAAGGTAAAGTTTCATACTCGCTCTCGAGCCTCCTTTTTGGTCCTGTAATTCTAAACTTTTTAATTTCACTCACTGTTACAGTATTTTTGTCTTTAGTTCTCCTGATTCTATTCCCTTCAATTTCTAGTATCTCTTTTGTTTCACTGAGGACCATCTTTTTTAGAGCTTCAAAGTTTAATGTTTCGGAGGTTTTCATGTTTAATGTTAGGCCCTTGATTTTACAAACTGATTCTAACTTTTGTTTTTTGGTTGACCAGACAAGGTAAGCGTAGGTCTTTGGTCCCCCAGAAACAAACTCTACAATATAAGAGCCAGGCCCGTACTCGCTTGCCAATTCGTCCGTCATTTCCCCGAGGTAATCTCCCGTAGGGACTCTGTACAAACCACCACTATATACGTACAAGGTCGAGTCAGTATCATAGTAAATTACTTGACCTCTTAAAGCATCTAGATGTTCATACAGCTTTAATCTAGCCTGGGCTGTAGTGTAGGCCGCAATCAACACATTTACATTTCTCAAAGGTTCCCCAACCTCTTCGAGATACTCCCAACTAACAACCACTACCGTCTCATTAATTATCTGAATCCTGTTGACTTTTACTTCTGGGTTTGTCATCATTTCAAAGAGTGTTTTGGGATCTCTTACAATCATTGCCTTTGTCTGGTTCTCCCTCTGTCCGAATTTTCCCCAAAAACTGTTTAACATTAATTTAGCCAATTGCCTCAAACCCCCGTTTTTAGCAATTTTGTCTTTGTCTAATTTAACTCCCTCGTGTTGGAAATAGTCTGAAATGTACTTTTCTTTATCATGTTCAGTCTTACACCAAGCGGGATAGCCTGAGGCTTCCTGCTTCATTTTTAAAAATTGATTTATAAAATTTGTAAACAAACCTCCGTTTTCATAAGTGGCTACCTCGTACTCCCACAACTCGTACATGTCCAGCATAACGTAACCTTTCTCTATAGCTTTTCTAATTTCATCCATGGTCCATGTTCCTACCATTGCCCTTTCCTCACTCTCATGTTCACAATCTTCTTGGTTTAATGTTTCCCCACAAGTTTTACACAAAACAAACATTAATTTATTATTCATTTTAGCGGGGAGTACGGGATGGTAGAGATCTCGAGGTGGCAGAATCTTACATTTTAACAAACCATCTACCTGCATACCTCTCTGCCTGCACTCCCTATCTCCCACATAGATTGTAGGGTGGCCCAAAGGATATTTTCCATATTTATTTACAAACGGATAAAGGGAGCAAACATCTACATACTGTATCGTTTCTCCCTCTTTACATTTATGATATGTTTTTGTATTGCCTGTCCTGCCTCCAAAAAAGGAATCTCTAGGGTCGAGGGGCAGATTGTTGAGAATCGGAAGGTTATTTAAATGTTTAAGTTTGTTATCTTTCTTTAATGCTCTAAATTCACACTCCCACATTTCTATAGTTTCGTAGTCACTCATTTTTGCCATTTTTTTCAAAGTTCTTTCATACCTTAAGTCGAGTGAATCAGAGGGATCCTCCTTCAGAGGAGCCTCTCTGTTATAAGGAAAAAATTTCGGGCACCCGTGCCAGTAACACCCGTGAAACTCGTAAATTCTCTCACCGTCAAACCCATCTACTTTCATTCCATTAATTTTAACTTCTTTACCCCGGCCCGCGTGTTGAATCCTCAACCCTCGTTTCTCCTCTTCCCATGTTAACCATTGTAAAGCAACGGCCGACTGATTGTCAGTCAGTCTGTAACCGTTTTTAGGAATCAAACCTAATGTGTTTGGTTTTAGAAAGTTACGCCGAAAAGCTAAGTTACAGGCGCTAGCAATAGTTACGGCCTCGAGAAATGGGTCTACGTTACATTGTTCAAGAAGCAAGGATCTAAATTTTATACACGCTTGGGCTTGGATTTCCACGTCAGAGATACAATACTCCAAGATTTATTTTTTAAAATCAAACACGTAGTTACTCGCCACTTGCTCGTCGTACCAAATCTCGAAAGCTTCGTAAGGTTTCTCAAACATTGATTCCGGGCAGTAATACTTTTTGTCGGGTATCGGGTCTACATAATTTTGATTTGCCACAGTGTTAAAAAGATGCGGGAAATAACCTTTCTTTTTCTCGGGAGGCAGATCAAAAGCTTTAGGGAGTGCAGCGAGCGCCATGGGAAAATAACTAAGTGAGTCAACAAATCTAAAATTGTCCAGTTCCATAAGAATGATTTTAGTTCCCCTCATTACCAGCTCCGGCGTGAATTTTGTTTCTTCCATGATGTACTTTAACAAAAACTGAAAATCAAATCCTTGCCCGTTGTGAGCAATCACACAAACATTTTTAAACTGTTTTCTAACACTCATTACATAGTCTATAAAATCTTTAACCGGGTCAGAGTTGAAGACTCTTGTACGGTTGTTACAGGTCGTACAAATTTTACCTTCTATACACTGATTGCAATATTGTTGCGAGACGCACAGGTTAACTTTGTGAACTTTTTTATCTGGATCTGAGGGGAGTGACTCGTCCTGCCTTGTTTCAAAGTCAAAGAAAATAAACAGGAAGTCTTTAGATTTAGGTTTTCCTTTATTGGGCTGAATGTAGCATTTATGATTGGGGTCCTTGAACGCTTCACAAGGTTTACAATAAACTTCCCCGCATTTGTGAGGTCCTGATCACTCTTTTAAGTTAATCAATTTTCCACAGTCAAGACACTTTTTTATTGTTTTGCATTTGTCAACCTTATGGGCAATAAAACAGTACTGGTTTCTCAAAGTCATGTTACAGTCCGGGCAAATTATTCCCCCATGTTCAAGTTTACAGGGTGGAGAGATAGTTTGGCATTGAGGACAAATATTAGTACAGCTGTGCTTTGCTTTGTGGTCATAGGGAACATGACATGCTTCGCAGAAATATACGCAGGCAAACGCCGCGGTCAAACTGTTGATTACGTTATAGTGCCGATTGTGAAAGAGCAGATTTATTTTAAATTTAGGATTTTCAACACGGCCTTCAAAGTAGACATCTCGGTCTTTTCTATCATAATTATAAACTGTGATTTTGTAATCTTTTAACAAGTCCTGAAACTTTTCCAATTCGGGGATTCCTGCACCTTCCTCAGAGATCTCTACCCTAGCCCGCCGAATAAGTTCCTTGGCCTTAAACGATTGTCTTTTACCCTTGTCTTCTCGGATTGCTTTATACTGAGGATCATTAGTGATTTTAGCCATAGCTACTACCAAAGCCCGAGGGAGACATAAATTGTCTTTATTATTAATCACTACAATTCCCTTCCTGGCTTTACACTCTTCGACAAAGGTATTATAAAATCCAGGTTGTACCCTCCCGGAACCCACAGGGAGATTAACTCGGGTACATTCCACTTTAAATGTATCGGTAGATTTAATAGATTCAGAATTTGATTGAACAATTCCCCCGAAAATTTGCCAAAGGATATCTTCATTAATTTCACCTGCGGGCCGAAAAGCAATATACCCGGGCTCTGTACTTTTTAAGTTTAGAGATTGTAGTGTAAATCCAAGCTGATCATTTTCATAGGCTTGGCCCTTCATCTCATTTACAATTTTGGCAAAACCTTGTCTGAGCCAATCAATTTCGTTTGTTTTTGCAGGAGGTTTGGTGAATTTAAAAATAGTTTTTGTTCCGTAAAGTCTAAAGTGTCTAATATATGTATCATCGGTACTTATAATTTCAACAGGGTTTCCTGCCATTGCGAAGGTAATCTCAACACATACAAAATAAGCCAACAGTTACGCCAATAGCAACAAACAGTAATGGCTCTTACCTGCACGAAGGCCAGAGGCAGAGTGATTGAGTAACGATGTTAATTTTTGTTCTCTGTATTTGTGTAAACCAATCAGAGCGCAGAACGCTAATTATAACCATTAGCATATATCCTTATTCCGACCAATCACGTAGAGATTGCTGATCACATTATTTGTTATTTTACAGGACCCCACCACCCCCCCCGGCCCCCGCTCACCGACTCCACGGCTCCACCTGCACCCCACCGCCCCCCGGCCCCCGCTCACCGACTCCACCATCACCGCACCAGCGATGGCGGAGCCCAGCACCACCTGCACCACCTGCCAGCTGCACCACTCACCATCACATGTACACTTTAGATTAGGAATAAATTAATTAGTAACCACACTCTGTGTCTTGATTACCTGGGGTGGACGCTGAGGTGTGACGCGCTTGGGGTGGGCGCTGAGGCGTGACGCGCAGGTCTGCGCAGTCACTCACTCACTCTCACGTAGTATAATATATATATATATATAATTATGTATTTATAATTACTATGTATATATAATTACCATGTATATATATTATTACTATGTATATATTATTACTATGTATAACACTCTGGGAATTTTTTTTCTAAGTTAGCAACTAAGTTGGTACCACTGGTAATTTTTTGAGGTCATGGCCCCTTTTTTTGGTCACGTGGTTGACCCTCTGAGTGAAGCCACCACATCAGCTGTGCTCCATATAACTCCATGTTAGCGTCAACCGACCGCCGCGCCTACTTATATCTTGTTTTTGCTTCCGTGAATATCACCGAGAATGACAATAATATCATAAAATAGATAACGCAATCTTTCTTTGGATTGTATAACAAATGTGTTGGATAACAAAATCGTTTCCTTCAATGAGTAGGTTTACATTATTAACCATAAAATTAGCAATTACGACTTAAAAAATAACACGTTTGTTCTCCTATGAAGGCAAAAAAGGTATGTGTAAAATTTTAAGGGTATATTGCATTACTTTATAAAAATATTTAATATCTACAATATTTGGTAAATGTTATCTTGGAGCCATTCTCGGACAAAAACGGAAAAATATGAATAATTCTTTATAATTAATTTACAAAATGTGTATTGGTTTGATTGGAATTAAATTATTTTATTTTTTGTTATATAATAATACGTTTATATATTTATTACGTATTTAGCTCGTATTACGGATATATATTTGTCCTTAAAAAATGATAAACGAATATTAATATAAACAATTTAATTGTCTACTTTAAACAACAACTTTATTTTCGAAAAAATCACCCAAAAATTATATAATATTAAATCTATTCTTTACAAGTTACAAAGTTTAGTTCATCTATAAAATTAATACATAGTATATCAAATATCTCTTACATAGAAATGGTTTGTAGTTTTACATTATTGTTATTTCTCATCCAGAAAAAAACATGTTACATCAAAATGTCTAAAAAAATTCATGTGGCGTGTAAAATGACAATGTGCAATATTAAAAAACTTCAGTGATTGTATTCGTGTCACTGCCCAGACTTGGTGGTGTCTGACGCTGCTTTGTGAATAAAGACAAACCAGGGGCGGATACAGACTTTCAATTGAAGGGGTGATGAGTGAAAAATGTAACATTGAATATGCGTTTCCTTAGGGGGTTTGGGAGCCAAGGAAAGGATAATTTAGCTTGTTGGGGTGAATTAGAAAGTTGCTTGGTTTTACAAGACCTTTTCGATGGTATGCTTTTTGACATACGCTACTTTTGAATTTTTGGAATTTTGGGCATTTAAGCATAAATACCCCCGTCACAGCAAACCTGCGTACTCAGCGAATATCTAATGCATGCATATGTTTCTCACTACCACATAAAGCCACTTACCAAGTTTCATAAAAATACATAAATAATTAAGTGATCTTTATCATTTTATTTATTCTCCATAAGAATAACAATAGGGCTGAATACGCAGGTTTGCTGAAACGAGGAATATAAGAAATGTGTTTTTTTGCAATTATCAATATAAATCAATCAGGTGAAGCTACATACCAAGTTTGATTAAATTTTGTTCATAATTAAGGGATATATACAACTTTACTTATTCTCCATAAAAATAACATTAGGGCTGAGTATCCAGGATTGCTGCTACGGGGACAGTCAACAAAAAATCAATTTTTTGGGAAAATATCAATATACCAATACTAAATGAAGCCACATACCAAGTTTCATCAATATACATTCTTAATAACTGAGATATCAAATTTGATTTATTCTCCAAAAGGATAACATTGGACAACGTACTGTGTTTAGCCAATGAATACAGAATGTATTCATTGGTTTAGCACTTTGAATATCCCTGTAACGTATTATAGCGTCCCAATTGTTATTGAAACGCTATATGTATATATAATTAAATATACTATTTGTGATATGTAAAAAGAAAAAGTGTATGTAATATAGAAGAAGTTTTGTGAATAATTAGTGACAGTTGCAAATAAGAATTGCTGGTGCTACTTGGTTTTGCAATTCTAGGCAAGATCACGATTTTCTTGTTCGGGAATGTCAGAAAGAGTTGGAGACAATCATTTAAATCCTTGCTTGGCTGGAAAGAACTGGAGCTGGGTCAAGTGACGGCCGGCGTCCCCGGTTTCGAGAACTTTCTTACCTAAGGTTATATATTCACGGTCACTGGGAGGCTACGGCATTTTACGTTGACCACTGGTCTTGTGAGTGAGTATACCACTGGTCTGGAGTTGTGAGTAATATTAAAAAATATCGAACAGTTAACTTTTATTTTGAAAGATAGAAGTGATAAGCAAAACCAATTTTAATTTTATTTTGAATTTTCAATTGTTTTATTTGAGAAGAAAAAGTTTTGTTTTATTTATTTGAATTAATACAATAAGATTTAATTTTTTTGATTTTATTAAAAAAAGACCACTTCTTAACCCTTAAGAAATATTATAGCCTGCTAGTCAGCGCTATAGTATGGACGTAGAATCACAATTTAAACGCCAAAATGATTTTTTTGTGGAGCTGAACTGACTGGTAAAAGCAAATGTGAAGTTTACATTAAAATAAACTGAGGAAAAGCAAAAAACCTTTTTCCTATAAGATTAACATGGGAGATTTTATGAGCAGGTATATTTGGATTTTCTCCGCAACCACTTAACCTACGATAATAATTCAAAATACCACATTATTTTTTTAAGCTCTATAACATGATACAAACCAAAATTAAGTGTTTTAACAATTTTAAAAATGCAAAAAACTGATTTTTGGAAAATTTAAAACCCCCATAAACCCCCCTTCCCATAGTCGATTTTTCTGGTTTTCAAACTTAAAGTCATAAATGTCACTTTACCCATTTGAGCCAAATTCATCGAAATCGGAAGTCTTTTACTCAAGTTATCGCATTCACAGACACACACACACACACACACACACACACACACACACACACACACACACACACACACACACACACACACACACACGCACACATACACACACACACACACACCCACACCCACCCACACACACACACACACACACACACCCACACCCACCCACACACACACACACACACACACACACACACACACACACACACACACACACACACACACACACACACACACACACACACACACACACACACACACACACACACACACACACACACACACACACACACACACACACACACACACACACACATACCTGTAGGGAGTAGCAAACGGGCATACGCACACAGAAAGCACTAAACGGGGTCGTGGTTATTTTAATGTTTGATTAGTGTAATGTTGCCAAATAGTTATAAACATTTAAGTTTTAAATGGTTTTATAAACTATTTGTTAATTTTTTTAATTGTTTTCAAGTAAACATTAAACATGCAAAACGGGGATTGGCATGAAGGGGAAACTCACATGTTTGAGGTTGCAGGGAAAGAAGCTCCTGTCATAATGGGAAGACTAGCACTCGTCTAAACGGGGAGACATACACTCGTCATAACGGGGAGACTTGCACTCGTCATAACGGGGAGACTTACACTTGACATAACGGAAAGACTCTAAACCAACACAACGGACAGAAACACATTTATAACATATTGGCACACAACACAAATTACGACAATAATTTTTCTCTTATCTCTCTACTTATAAAATATATGCCTTAATGAATAGTTATAAATTACTAAATGTTTATCATTAAAAAATTCTTTATTGTGCATTGCATAATGAAGGAGAATATTTTATTATTGTTTGTATTAAACGGTTTATAGTGCTGTCCGACTTTGACGTTTTCCCGTATGAATGAAACAAATCATCTATATTTTGTTATTTATTAGATAATTTGTTTTTACATTATGAACAATCATGAAATGTTGTCAAATATATGTTTAGAAATAAATAAAAAGGGGTTGTTGAATTTAACAATCACATTACTAAAGATTTAGATAAAGTACATACAAAAGAACAATGTAAAAAAATAACAAACTGAAAATATTTATTATAAATAAATGAAATATTATATTTTAAACAAAATTGTAAATGTACCAATTTTCTTAATAAATTAACACCTTACTATTGTATATATACAGGGTGGCACCCGTCCAGCATGTATGACGGGAGAACGGTTTGGTCTAAATTCATCAAACGACATTCTTCCCTACTAAAACGCATATGGGCATACAAAATTACTGTGTTTAGCACTATTGTGTTTAGGACAATATTTTCATCAAAATCTGTGTACAGGATATTCCAAAACAGAAGTTCACAGGTTCGAATCTCAAAATTCTCGTATACAAACATTGCCGACATTATACATGCATGTTAAATGGGCATAACACATTAAATTAATGTGGTCACAAAATAAATGCAAGGAGTATGCATTTCATATGGGGAAAAAACGTTTTTTGCTGATTGCAAATTAACGAAAAAGATACAAGTTGGTGTAAATTAGAAAGTTGCTAGGTTTTATAAGACCATTTCAATGATTTATGACACGCTATCATTTGACATTTTTGAATTTTGGGCATTTAAGCATTTTCAATAAAACATATTTAATTGAAATTTAGATTTTTTTAATAAAGTCTTTCATGTAGCATATCAGAGAACAGCTTATCAAGACTAAGAAATAAGAATAAAAAATATTAAAAAAAACTATACAAGTAGTGGTTCAGAAGATAAACGGTATTCCGTAAATGTCAATATTTTACGCACAAATGACCGCCATTTTTAAACAGATAAGTGAATTCCGTTTACGCTAAAATGTTTCGTTTAACAAGACCTTAAAAATTATCTATAATTTGCCCTATGGTTATACATAAGATAAACATAAGACAATTATGAGATTCGAACCCGTGACCTTTAGTTTTGGAACATTCTGTACATATATTTTGATGACAATATTTTTAATAGATTACCCATATGCGTTTAAGTGGGGAAGAATTTTGTTTGATGACTTTAGACTAAAATATTCACTTTCTGAAGATGTTTTAAGAAACGTTACGTTATTATGATAGGTGAACCTTTCAAAATATTTTTGAGAAGATTATACAAAAATGATTTAGCCTGGAAAATTATTTTTAAATATCAACAATTGCTTATAGATTTTATAAAAGAAAAAAGGTTATTCAGATTGAAAATGGTTTGATATTATAATAAAAGTCCGACTAAACGTTTTACTTTTTGATTTATCAATATCAAGAAGAGAGGTTGTAAATTAAATGTTAATTTAGAATTTCAAAAAAAATTACAACTTAAACATAGATTTATCATTAACTCTGGAACACTAATAATTTGTGTACAACCAATTTTTATGACAATTATTATTGTGTTTAATTTGCTCTAGGAACTAAAATATTATCTAAAACAAGGATTGATTTTTTTTAAAGTTAATAGAATTATTCATTTGATCAAGACAGTCATATGGAAAGATATATTAAATTGAATTAAACTGAGAGCACAATCTAAATCTGATTTTTTAAATATTTATTTAAACTGATGAGTAATTCTGTAATTGGTAAAACTATGGCAAATGTTAGCAATTATTGTGTTATAAAATTAGGTAATGTAGAATATTCACTAAAAAACAAAACAATTTAAAAGAATTATGTTTGATAAAGATCTTATAGCAAGTCATATGAATAAAGGGAGAGTAATGTTTGATCAAACAACTTATATTTTATTTGTAATATTAGAATCACCAACATTAATGTATGAGTATTATTATGAGAAATATAACAAGTTTGATCGAATGTAAAATTGTTATACATGGTATACATGGTATAGTATTTTGTTGAGTTAAAGTTACAAACTTATAAAATTATAAAAGAAAATATTATAAAAGAATTGATAAAAGTTATTATTATAAATATCATATGTTATAGTAAAACCAAAAAGACAGTTTTAGAAAAGTTTAAAGATGAGTTAAACAGTCTTGCAGTAAAATAATATTTTGGTTTAAGATTGAAATTGTATGGTAAAAATCTTTAAAAAAATAAGGAATAAAGAAAAGTGTCCTCAATAAAAAAACTATAAGAATGATTTTAAGAAGTAGGAAGGTACTGAGCAATATAGAAAATTCCAAAAGTAAACCTTTAACTTGAAGTAAGATTAAATGCTCTTTACAATATCTAGTAACATACTGAGATATTCCAACTCTAATTCCTTTTTTAATAATGTAATACATATTATAATCATTTATTAATTCTAACTATACCTTTTATAATTTTAACATAAAATCCCAAGCTAAAGATTGTAAAGTTATATAACGAGCTCGATTTTATGAATAATTTGTTAAACATACAAATCTAAAAATGTTAAAATATCAGCCACATATTCACATATTTTGAACAACACATATTGAATAGTATATAATTCTGTCTAGGCTTTAGTTTATACTAAACTTTTAAAACTTTTAAACCATGTTTATACCCACCTGAGATTTTAAGATTTTCTCCTGCCTAGCAACTGTAAAATGTATCCTTGTCTAGTATTTGATCATGATTAAATATGTGAATATCATCTATAAAGATATATGGAAAAATTACTCTTCAAGACGTTATATAAAATTTATAATCATCTATATCAATTGCTTAATTTAAATTGTCTTTGATTAATTCGTTTAAATGTTTGATATGCTGTTTCTTTAAGTTTTTTTTTTAGCTAATCTTTCAATATATGAAGACGTAAATTTTAGTGTATCAACAAATAGTAATTTAAAACGAATATTGGTGAATATTCTTAAAATTCATACCCATATCCAAAATTAGTTGTATAATAAATAAATTTTGTTGGTATTTTCTACTAAATAAGTCTGACCATATTTCTTAAATAGTTCTTTTACAAACAAATGTAAATCATAATTTAAACTCTTATAAAATAACAAAAGAACATTGTGAGGTAATGTTTGGATTATATTTCAATATAAATAAGCTATTCCTCTATAACTTTCAGTTAAATGTCAGCAAATCTCTTACTTCAAGTCAATAATTTACCGTTTAAATTTATCTCTACAAAATTTTCATCTTCACATATAATTAAATTTAATAAACCTTTTTAGAAGATTTTGTACTTTTACACTAGATCTTTTAAGATAAATTCTATAGTGCAATCGATAAAAATTATACATCGATAGATTTCAATGAAAAAAACAGCACAAATATAAATATTAACAAATCTAAACAATTGCATTTCTTTGTTTACGTATCAAAAGAACTATACTGTATTAATTTTGAATCAAGTTAGGAAGGTGGAGAAATTATCTTATTATTTTGTTTATATATTCTTACGGATTACGAAAAAGGGTTTGTTTAATACATGATTTTAGCCAATATACTAAAATTAAGACTTTGATATAAAACCAAAACGACGACGATGGATAAAATTATATGATTTTTAGGTACATCTCTTAACATTTAGTATGGGAGAGATGTACTTCTGATTTTTAATTTAAAACTTCATAAGTAACAATTGTATCTTTGTTATTAAAAGAATTTCCTTTGTTTTGTTCGGCGATTTTCGACCCTTTATACTATTATTTTTAATACATATTTGGTATCAATCGAAAGCTTTTACCATTGACTATAGATATTATAGTCAATGCTTTTACCGTCTAGATGTGCCTTTTGGGGTTTTGAAAAACATCCAACTTCAGGGCTCCACCTCATTGGCTCTTAAAGTTCCAATGTTAATTTTATGGAGTTATATTTTATTTAGTCAAACAGCTGATTATATATATTATTATGTAAAACAAAACATCTGACCCTGTGCCTGCCAGATTCCCGTGCGGAGAACGGGAGAACTACTAGTAAAAATTTAAAAAATAAGATTTAGAAAAATTATAGATTTTAATTTATAAAATAAAAAAAATATTTCTTAGAAATGGGTTTGATCAAAGAGATTAAAAGAGTTAGTAGATTTGGAAAACAATTATTTAAACCAAGAAATAACTTATGTAAGATTGATTAGTTCTAAAGAACAAAAGACAACTACATACTATATATGAGTATTGCTAAATTAGAAGACAGTAAATTACTCTAGATGGTAAAAAGATTAAAGAATTAAATATAAAATATTCATTCATACATTAACAAAATAGGGAATTCGTTATACTGCATTCGATTTTAAATTTAATATTTAAGAAAACTAATATATTTTAAATTTGTTCATTATGATTGTAGATTAAAAATATCCACAACTATTTAATTAAAATTAACTACTTTATTAATGTTAACTACTTTTTTAAAACATTTTACAAACTGATTTTTGTTTGAAATGTTCCCGATTGTTTATATTTTTCGCCTTAACAATATAATAAATTTTCTTAAAATAATGCCAAAACCTATATGAATATTCGGAATTAAAAAAATGTGTAGGAATAAAATAGAAAACTATTGTGATATAATTATACAATGATCATTTATGGTTCTTGAACGGAGATTTTGCATTGAGTATCTGTTAGTTGTATTTTTGAAACTCATAATAGCGATGGATTTGAATTTATTTTTTGATTTATTTGGACTTTACCTATCGCTTCTAGTGTTTAAAACTACACTACGTTTCGGGAGGTAAGGAAACTCCTCCCGTTAAATCTGTTAGTATCCCAATTGTTTTTGAATCCCCATATATCTATCTACTTATGTACACAATATTAATGAATCAAAATATCATTGACTATCAATTATGTATTTTATACTATAGAATATAAATCACTAGAGCTATTTTAAACTATTACAATGTTCTTCGCACTTTGTTGAAAAACAATTATCCAGATAATAAAAAAAATATCAGTGGCTAGCCAGAGCCTACGGTGGCAATTCAACTTGTGCTACCGTGTAGACCCCAACCGAGCCTGAGCACGAGATGCAGAGCGTTGTTCGTCTGCCCACATAGTCGAATGATAATTTAAACTGTGCGTCTCCCCATATAGTCTAAAAACAAATTGCCTGGTTTGTCTCCCCATATAGTCGGGAATCAGCTTGAACAGTGCGTCTCCCCAAATAATTCAAACCTTACGCGAAGAGTGCGTCGCAGTGTGCGAAAGCGATCGCCGCACAACGTGGTGGCGGGTGCTGGAACTAAACGTGTAAGTTGTGTATAATTTGACAATGACAAACGGGGAGATTTGCCAAAAAATAGTCATTTACGTTTAGGTAGCCCTAAATAACCCCGTTATGCTTAAATTTCACCATGAACCAAACGGGGTCTCCCCGTTTGAAATCGTCTCCCCGTTTTGTGTTGTGCGTACTTGCAAATCTCCCCGTTTCCTACTCCCTACAAACACACACAAACACACACACACACACACACACACACACACACACACACACACACACACACACACAAACACACACACACACACACACACACACACACACACACACACACACACCCACACACACACACACACACACACACACACACACACACACACACACACACACACACACACACACACAGATATATATATATATATATATATATATATATATATATATATATATATCTATATATATACATACATATAAATTTGAACGAATAGTGTTTTTGTCATCTGGGGACCTCAAAACAAAAAGTTATCAAGGTCTCGGGCTTAATTCATACCATGAGACCTAGGGTAATAACTTCATCCCTATAGGGGAAATTCGCTAAAATATATATATTTTATTAAAATGTTGATTCATTTCAAGAAAGTGTATCACAGCATCATGTAGCATACCGGAGTAAAGCTGAGTTTATTTCGAGTAAGAAATTTATTCGGAAAAATATACGAGTTAGTTTATAAAGTACGGGGTATTCCGTAACTGTCAATATTTTAAACAAGAATTGCCACCATTTTGAAACGGACAAAGGTAAGTGAATACTGTTTTTGCAAAGGTATTTTTTTAACGAGACCATTAAAATTATGTATAATTTTCCTATGTTTATATAACAACATTTTTAGATTCGGACCAGGATTCGAAAATTTTGGAAAATGCCCGCCACGGCCGCCAGTGGATGGTTAGCCGATGGCTCCAAATCTAAATTTGTTCATATTACATCGGTATAACTCTGTGCCAAATTTGGTGCTTTTATCAACAAGTGCACACTGAGTTAGTTAATCAGCCGCACTATAATGAGAAACCATGTTTGACAATTGTCAGAAGTAAATTTACTGCAGTTTTAAATAACCAATTACTTTATTTTTTTACTGCATGGAATTTGTGTGTTATTATCATGTAGTGTGTTCATTATCCATCCATAATATTATAAAGAAGAGGTGGTTTCTGTCTGTCTATCTGTCTGATGTTCTGAGTGAACGCAAAAACTACTGAACCGACTTGGCTGAAACTTTACACAAAGGTAGGTCTTGAACCCATACAACATCTAGGCCTATTCACTTTGTAAACATTATGAACATTATTGGTTAATAAAATCCCTAAAATAAAATCATAAAATAATGAGTACAATTAACTACGAAGTAAAGCTGAGGTCAAAGACTTGGAATTGGGAACAACAGGAAATGACAGAGTAACAAAACAGGAAATAAACGGTCAAATTACACAGGTAATTGACCTAGGGTTCAAGCGACAAAATCAAAGTAACTCACCAAAAATTCCAATGATGGCGGCGGAATGCTGACCAGCTACGGCCACGAATCACGGCGGGTGTAGGAGTTTACGATCCACGTGATTGGTTGACGTGGGCGTGGTCGACCGAATTTGGGGGAAACACGAAATCGGGGGAAACATATCGAGGAGAGATGATGGACAGTCAGAAAAGGAGAGGCAAGAAGTGAAGAGTTGGGAAGTAAGGGGGGCTGGATCGAGTAAGTCCCGCAACACTTAGGTTATAGTAAAATACCGGGTGTTGTCGACCTTCCAACCAAGTCCACCAACGCAGGGCCAACAGAAGCACTACAGCGACCACAACCCAGAGGGAGAAGAGGACGGACGTGTCTGCGACCGGAGGAGCCTTGGGAGAATTCTTCAAGACAAAGGGACCCGGGACCACTTCTGGACGCTGGACCACTCCTGGACACCTTGACCACTGGACGGGACCACGGAGAGGCGAGGATCGACCGACAACGCAGGGAGACCGCCTGACAGCCAAAATTTCGGACTGTGTGGTATGTGATCTTCACCAAATTGCACCTCTAGTTAAAAGGGAAAAATTTGAGAGAACAGTCGAAGGTTAAGGGAAATGAATTGATAATAGTAATGACTAAGCAATGATGAAGATATTTAAAAGTTAAAGCTTACTAAGACAAGCAATAAATAATCTAAACAGAAAGGGGAAAAAAATATATATATATATATAACATTAAGAAGCCTCAGAGTAAATGACAGGGTTAGTTATTAAAATAAATTAAAGACGCTAGACATAATCAGGATGGCTTATAAGCCAAGTTAAGGTGTAAAATAGTTGTACATAAAGATAGCAGTAGCTCGATGTCATTAACCATCGTTCAATTAATTTAGTAAGTGCTAATGAATAACTGTTACATGAATGAATTAATTATTGAAGTATAAAGGCCCACATGGCTTAACATTTTAATGTAATATAATGTGACAATGTTTAATTTGGAAAGGTTTAAGGGTAATTATTTTGATGCGTAATTGATGGATGAAATATAAAGGACTAAACTATTAATAAAGTGAATTGAGTAAACCTTTAATGGTAGATTAACGGCTACATGCCCAACAATGTAAAATAAATGTTAAATATCGAGTTAAGGGTGGGTATTCATATGGAAGGTGTGGACTGTGACGTATAAGTTGCCTTAAAGAACTTTGGCCATGCCAGAACAGAGTGATCTTTATTAATGATTTGTTAGCTTAAGAGAGTATTGATTTATATTGTGTTTGTCATTTCAGTTGTATTTTATAAATAGGAGTTAGGGCACAGAGGCCTCTATTTAAAGGGTTGTCACGAATATTTATCATTATATAATAAGGAGGAAATAGTCATCTGATTTATGAATATTAAAAGGTATATGTTATTACAGACGCTGGTGTCATTTCAATCAATTTCCTGGTTTCCATCTCACTATGCTAAGCGAGTTATGATTCAAACTTAAGAGTAAAAGAAAAGAAAGAATCTTACAACTTCCTTAAAATCCCCTCGGGCTAGGCCCGGGGAACGTCCTAAGTTTCAATGTTTACATTTCAGAAAAAAGTAAACATTCAGAAACTGTAATGCGAACAGCTTGCAACGTTCTTCCCAAGAGAATTATGCAAATGTCCGGTTTTACTCAGTGGAGAAGGGGGTGGGTCTTGACAGAAAGCCGTGGTGGCATAGGATAACCTAAGAGTTGTACTTCTTTGACTTCTTTAAGTTTGCTCGGTGAGGTACGGGGCGCCACCTTGTTGTAGGTCAGCAGATAAGGCAGGGCTCCAACAAGGAACAGGACTCCTGCTCCAAAAGAAAGTACCAACCAGGCTCCCTACTACCACACTCTAAATCTATTGGGTAAACCAGGCCTTTGGATTGAAATGGTAAACCTGCTATAATATTCTAACTGTATTGATTGAGCAAGATATAACTACTAATATTTATGTTACTCAATCTAGTTACTAGGACTGAACAAAAGAGACGAAATGTCAACTTCAAGCTTTTAAACTTTATAATGTACAGAAAATGGTATGAAATTACCAAGAGTAAATCAACTTTTACAGTAAGTAAATCGCTTGGACAGAAAATAATTAATTACATATAAATATTAAAAATTGAA